>VXBQ01012635.1:118142-174693 GCA_013400175.1 Phainopepla nitens
CCTTCTCTGGCCGGCGGCAGGGCTCGCCGGGTCTGTGTGCGGGGAAGGGCTCGTTGCTTTTGTTGCTGCTCTGTGGCGCCCTGGCTTTCAGAAGAGGAACAGAGAGCCAAGCGTGCCATGTGGGGGTTCTGACCGCTTCTGTAGTACCGCGAGTGCTGCCTCGGGTTGGTAGATGAAAGGGATTTAGGGGGGTAGATGTACTTAAGGTGCTTGGCCACGGACTTTAGGCGAATTTGGTGTCGGGGGCTGTTGAGAAGCCTTCACGTCTCTCCTTTCTGCGCACCTCGTGCCAGATGGTGTACGTGGTTGTGATCCGAACGTGTCCCTAAGCTTGTAATTAAAGAATTAACTGGTCCTGTAGGCATGGCACATAGCTGTAGAACAAAAGTATTCAGTCTCTCTTTTAGTAATTGCTTTCAACATGAACCCTGCAGAAGGATGTGTGTGCTTGAGAGTGGTGACAAGCTTATGCTACAGTGAAGATAGAAAATAGCGTGGCGATAGCATACATTTTGTAACAAACTGCTTTTTAACTTTTTGAATAATTAAATCTTACTGGGAATGCTAGAATGTAAGTAATATATGGCATCAGGTTGAGGGTAAAAGAGGCTGACATATGTAAGTCCTTTTTCTTCTTGGGTTAAAAGTTTGCTCAAAATTTATTAGTGAGACTTTGTGTTCATGTCGTCAAATTTATAAAAAAATGTTACTTTTAAGATACCAAAGCCTTGCAGCTATTCGTTTCCATCAAATTGCCTGTGGTAATCTGAAGAGTAAAGCTGACTAATATGCAGAAGTGTACATGTACATGAAATCTAGGAATGCACCTCCCTTTAACACTTCTGCTTCTCATGATACTCCTCCCCCTTTCTAAAATAATGATTGTAACCAGACTACCACGTTAGGTTTTTTCTGTTTTCCTACCCTGGTTCTTGAGGAATGGTACTGCCAAATGAGACAGTCATAACCAGTTGGTACAAGATGACTGTGTGCCTCCTAGTCTGCTAGTGTAAGAGAGGACTGATAAGGTTCTGAGTTAGATTTTCCACTTTCCAGATAAGAGTAATGAGAGTTTTATTAAGGCTGTATTATATTGAAGGCTTTGGATCAAGGAATATGTGAAAATTCTTCATCTGAGATTCTTGTTAATCAGTAACTGAAAGACTTTATACACATCACAAAATCCTGTCTCCTTCCTGTGAACTTCATGGAACTCTTGCCTAAGGTACAATCCTGCTGGCGTGGAGAATGAGGAAGAGTGAGGTTAGCCTTGAGGCCCAGGTTCAAAAACTGTTTGTAAAGGCATGAGTAAGACCACTCGGGGTGGAAAAATTGCACTGTCTTTTAGTCACAGTGGAGAAGCCTGCTGAAACCATGCTGGCTTCTTTACTACTTTGAAAAATTACCATATAGAAGGAAACAAGTCATTTGATCACTCTACTGTGTTAAGATAACTCCACTAGCTTTTTAGAAGATGTGTGAAAACAGGAGAGTGGTGTCCATTTAATTGCTTCCACATGTTTAAGTTTCTGAGCAGTACTTGTACTGGCCCCAAATGCAAGCTAAACCTCTTTAATATTGCTTGACATTTGTATTGTGCAGTGTCCAGTGCTTCATAGAGGCTGAGTTAACTTCAGGTTTTTTCTTCATCTAAGTGAGTAAACAGTGTTAGCTGAGAACATGGAGGTGGAACTTGTTTTACTAATGAGGCAATGATTGTGCAGACACACAGGACACTGGAGGGTATTGGTCAGAATCTGCTGCAGAGTAGCTTGGGTTTTTCTGTTTCTTGCTTTCAGTTAATGATGGCTTTCGTTCATTCCTACAGCTGCAGACATATTTTTTTAGATAAAAATGAACCTTGAGGTTAGACAAATGATAGCTTTTTCTAAGCTTAGATACTGGTTGTATCTAAGTTTAAGCTGTATCTAAATATAAGTTGTATACTTCAGACTCATTTTCATATTGTTCAGATTTTCTTTCCTGGGAAACAGTTGAATAATTTTGAACTCAGTTTTCATGAACCTGCTTTACACTTGAGAACCCTAACTTGTGAATTTACAAATGTGAGTTTTGGGTGTGGTTTTTGGAGGGGTTTTTTAGCCTTTGTTTTTTTTTAGCCTTTGTTTTCTGATCTGAATTGCAATTAAATGTTGAAAATACTCGACTGAATTTTCTCTTGACTATGGGATAATTACAAATGGAAGATTCTGTCATAAAACTTCTAATTTTCCATGCTTTTCTTGCCACTTCTCTCTCTCCCTCCTAAATATGACCAGGAACCTAGATCTATCTACTACCTGTTGTTCATCTTTTACTTTCCCTTTGTGCAGCCTCTGGCACTTATTTCCTAGAATTCAGCCTCCACAATTGCATGTTAATGTGTTCTACCCTTCCCATCCCTGGTGAGACCTCATTTCTACACTGCAGTGTCTGTCCTGCAGTTTCCAGCTTTGGTTCAGTTTTCCCTTGTGCCTCTTCACCTGTCTGCAAACCACCCCTTGGAGGCCCTTGTTTTGACCTACTAGTACACTGTTGTAACGTGGAATAGAGCGTGCACATTTCTCTGTCTCCATTGGTTCTGCCTTGGTTTATTCACTGAGTAAAGAGCTAATGAAACCTTGCTATTTGTGTTCTTGTATGAAACACTTCTTAGAGGAGTTGAACCGCTCAGCTGCAAGAATGTTACAGTGTACCGGGCTGAGTAAACAAGAAGGTCAAGACCAGAGCCATAGCAGTTGTTTACTTTCAGGTGCCTTGAGGTAGTGAGAGAGTTCTCTGCTGGGTGCTGGGCTTTCTGGTATATTCCAGTTGACTGTATTGGACATCTACACTCATTCTGAAAATTAAGGAGAAAAATCGGTCAGTTTTATTTGGAAGAAAACTTGTTTTGTCTATAGAAGGGTAATATTAAAGCCTACTTGTGTGAATGGAAATGGTGAAAATATTGTATGAAGTCTAAAAGAAGTCAGATGTGAACCTTTCTTTGGAGGTAGAGGGAAAGAAATGGAGCTCCATTACACTGTTAAATTTCACCAGACTTTATTTATTTTCATCTTCTGAGTGACACAATAATAGCTGCAGACCTGTCAACCTTAATGACCAGGGTTTTGCAGTAGTTTTGAAAGGTATTACTGTGGAATAAGAGAGAAGGCTTTGTGTACCACTACATTCCTGCTCTACTTACCTAAGCTGTTTAACAAATGGTAGGTGTAAAGAAAATGCATTCATTTTTGCAGCATCATACTGTACATTTCTTGTGGCTAGCACTTCAGGGAAGTTTATTGGGATTAAAAATATTTTCATTTACTAGAGTTAAGTACCTTGAATATCTTGGGCTTTCTGAGGTTTGGTTTTGTAAAACACCTCTAATTCAGTCATCTTCTACAGCTGGACAGTTTTGAATTACCAGTGAATAGTTCTCTTTAAAATCATGCAAGGATGATAGGCAGGATTATCTTCCAAAGGGAGTATACAAAATTGGGTGATGTGTCTGTTCTTAGTGTGCTGAGTCTGTTCAGTTCCTTTAATGAAACATGAAAAGTAGGTGAAGCCCCAGAGATCAGTTGTAGTTTTGGAAAAGATGGCTGTGCCAGCTGTGCATGGGAGAGATCCCATGAATGTCCCTTCTGGTGAAAAGCCCGACCAGAACAGAACAAAAAGGTCAGCTGTGTGGCTTGATGCCTAAGGAGCCAGTTGGCTCCCAGCCCTTCTCACTATTTTGGATAGCCCATTGTGTAATAAAGCTTCAAGTGGAACTGTCAGGAAATTTTGTGAGTTCAGTGGCATCCGAGGCTTTCTGCCGCTTGTTTTCTCACAGTAGGTGTTAGATGATGTTTCTTTGGTTTCCTTCTTACCTTTCAGTTAGTTATTGGTAAGCATCTATTTTTGTTCCTTTTTGCTCTTCAGTCCCACTGAAGTGCTGAATTTATGCTGCCTTTGGAGGTGCCTTTACTCTGCAAGAGGTGTGTGTGTGCCAGGAAGCCTGTAGCAACTTCTCTTGGTCACCTGTACAGCAGTGACTGCTGAAAACATGGCAACCTGCTTGTTATTTCCCCACATTATGGACTTCATTGCTTTGTGTTGTCTATGTTCTCTGTTTTTGTTCTATCACTTTGCTTTGTTGAGACCGGATTGCAGAAAGACTTTCATTTCTAAATAAATTTGCACTAGTGGTGGATGGGTAGGAGGGTTGATATTTATCACAAATACTGGTTTAGAGAGATAATCAGGCCAATTAAAAAAGATCTAGTATTTAAGAAGCGTCTATTTGATGAAACAGCTCCATTGTTTTTCATCAGCCACAGCTGTTGTAACTGTTATCTCTATGGAGGCAGATCTCTTGTTATGTAGGTCACATCAAGGAAAAATAGCAGCTGAACACTGGCTTCAAGTATTGTAGGGGAAAGTGCAATAAAAACATTGTATATGTTCCCACTGAAATGTTTTGAAACAGTAAGAATTGTGTCGTGGACTTTACCAATTTGTATAAAGACAGGTTGTGAAGGTGGAAGAGTAAAAACGTATCCAAACATTCTCCATCTAAATATAAGTAATTTGAAAATAGAATTTCTTAAATGAGTTTTAAAATCAGAGGAAAAAAGAGTATTTACAGGCTTTGTGCCTTGAAATGAGCAACTTCCCCTTGAACTTAAATAGTAAACAGGCTCTTCAGTTCTAATTCTCTGTTCAGCAAAAGTCTTTCCAGTTGTTTTTTGTTTTGTTTTGCTTGTGGTGGAGAGGAGAGAGTAATAGATTCTGCTTCTCCAGTTTTAAAGCTGTCTGCTGCAGTGGCTTTGCAGATGATGTGGCTGTCTACGTACACTTCCTGATTTATAATTTTTTTTCACATCCTTTCTATTTCCTCTTGGTAAGAAGAGGGAAGCTTCTTGAAGAGGAAGAATAGTAACTGAGAAGAAAAACAGGGAGGATATGACAGTTAATTCTAAGACAACATGTTTGATTTAGCTTTGGAAGCCAGCGTAATTTTTAAGGAATGACATCTTGTGTTAGCATGCCACATTGTCCTATAGTACACACAAAGGGAATTGTTTTGAAATCATCTGATGCAAACAGACCCTTCAGTGTGCTGTGTGGTGGTAGTAGTAGTCAGAGAATTTCTTTGATACAGGAGTCTTAAGTGCAAACTCCAAAACATGTTTACTGCTACACCCTGAGAGCAAATCTGCTATGAGCCCAGTAGTAGGTTGTATCATTGTTGGTACTTGTAGAAATAATAAAGCACATGAGGTTTCCTGACTGGTTTGTGTGAGTGTGGCTGATTGTAGTGCTAATAATTGTTTCCTTATAGTTGCATTGAAATATTTCCCACTTTTTTAGTGTGTACATTTCTAATAAATTTGCATGAGGCTATTTAGTGTAAAATGTCACTAGGCTTAGGTTCTTTCCACTCCTCTGAAATCTATACCTAACAGATTTTATTAGTATTTATCCTGTGTATTTTTAGTAGATTGCAACAGCTTAGAAATTGAATTTTGCACTTTTGGTGTCAGTGGTTTTATTTTCTGAGTAGCAGTCAGACACTAATCAGGCACAATTTCCTTTGCCTGTAAATGAGTTTCTATGTAGTACAAATTGCTATGTTATTGATACTTTTAGTGCAGAATTCATCCTAAGGCACAGCAAGAGAGGACATATGACTGAGTTTTTCCATGCCCTTTCATAGAGTTTCCATCTGATTCCTGAATCATGCTTGGTGTGTTGTAGCCATGTATTTTAGGACTTTCTATTCATTGTAGGTAAGATTAATGCACAATTTTTTCAAGTATAATTGAAATTATTTTTGTGGGGAGTAGATGAGATGTTAATAAGCTTAGGTCATAGTGATCTCAGGACTTAGGTTTTTCATCTCAAGATGTGTGATCATATATGTATATCTAAACCCTGGGTCTTTGCTGCTTATCAATCTCTTAAATTTACCAGCCTCGGTTACTGTTTTGAGGAGACTTTTTTCAGTGTTTATTCTTCATAGCTTATAGTGTAGTCTTTTACTGCTACTTTACTTAAGACATCTTTGACAGATGAGATAGATACAAATTTTTATTTTTAACAACATTCTTCCTTCTCATATTTGTTCCAATTGTTGTTGTAGTTAACCTTTTTTTGGTAAGGATTCCTCTTAGTATCTAAATTGTTTTGAACTAGGATGCTAATATACACACTCTAAATGAGGTGTTGCAGAAGATACAGCACCAGGCAAATATGAGTTTAGTTACCAAGTAGCATGTAAAGGGAGGAGATGTCTCAATTAGTTTGTAGAATGTAAATCATTATCTTATCAAAGTTGACTGATGAATCTAAGGGTTATGCCATATGTCATGTGCTGGGTGATTAAAACATGCAGGTTTATAGTGTCCCTTGAAATAAAGTAGGTGAAGGACTAGTGGGATGAACAGTAAGCTCAGCATTGAACTGAAAAAGTTCAACCCAGTTTTTCTTCATTAACCTTTATTTATGTGTAAATATAGCTATTTTTATTTCTTCTACACCTTCATAATTTAAGAGTCAAATGACTGTTAGACTTTGAAAGAAGTAGTGGTGCGTAAGCACTAATACAACATTTGTGACATAAGGATGTTTTTCAGGAAACCATAAAAACAGATTTCAAGCTTATTTGACCAGAATAGAGCCTGGAAAAGCAAACCTAATTTCCATATGAGAAGTATCTCGCTGTGTACTTAATAACACGTTCCAATTGGATATGATTTCTTGTAGACTATTAAAATGGATGAGCTCGCTCTCTTGATTTCTTTGTAATCAAATGCTCTTGCTCTAACAGACAAATCCAGACCACCTTCATCAAGCCCTTCCAGTACTGTTCGCCGGACGTCTTCCCTGGATACGCTCGCTGCTCCGTACCTTGCTGGGCAGTGGCCTCGGGATAATCACGGGCAGGCTGCTCCCTGTATGAGAGACAAGGCCACACAGGTAGGACAGAGTTTTTGGTCTTTGGCGTGTTTAGGGGTGAAGACAGATTTAAGTGTAAGAAGCTTTTCACTTTAGCTTCCTTGCTCACAAGTTCCTATTCACTTTCAAATCGCAGGAATCCTACCTTTGCTGTTGCATGTGTGAATTATTTGCGTTCTTTAAGTAAATGCTGAGAACTCTAGTATCTTTTAGGTGTTCCACTTCCTTCTTGCCTCAGGAAAACACTACTGCGTTGTACATCTGTATTCCTATTGTTCTTACAGGTTGCAGTTCACTAGAAAGCACTGGAATGAACTACTTTCATTTACTTTAATTTACTTTGGATTTGTACAGAGAATTTAGTGATGTGTCCGTCTCTAGCTCTTCATCCTCTGTTTGTAAAAGCCCTGTGATGTTAATTTGGGTTTTATGCTCCAAGTATAGAATGATATGCATAGAGGAGCTGCCTCGCTGAACCATGCATGGTGTTGAAATCTAGCTCAACTGGAAAGTATTAAAAAAAAATGCATGACTTGCCAATAAACATCAACTGCTTAACAAAACTTCACAAGCTTTAAAGGTTCAGTCCCGTGCCACCTGTAAAAATGGAACCAGCAATTGAATGAAGCTGCCATGACCTGACAGTTGTTGTGGCATTCTCCTTTAAAGGGAGTGTTCTTACGTGGTATCCCTTCTGTATGTAGAAGTGGTTCAAGATGGGTTGTTCCTTAAAATATCCTAGTGTTTCATTTCTCCCTCTGTGGATGCAGTGTGGCAGTGGCTTTCTCTAATGTGTAGAGTGAAAGAAAGAGATAAATGTACCAGATTTTAGATCCCTGTTCCTGGAACGTGGCTTCAACAAGAAGTCTCCACTAATCCCAAAGAATATAAACAGAATGCAGTAGGAAGAGGGCTTCACAGCATTTGGGATATTCTTGTGTTTGAATCTGTTAGGTTTGCTAACAGCAGGAAAAAATGTGTCCACATAGTTTTCAGTGTGTAAGGATGTGTAGGGTGTTGAGCAGATGAGGGCTGCAGTGTTACTGTGGGGCCTTTTTCCTACAGCTCTTTGTGGGAAGGACCACAATTCAAAGAGTGGATCAGTAGAGAAGGAAGGCATGTTGTAGGGAAATATGCTCATGTGGATAGGGTGGAATTAGGAGCTGGTGAAGAAGAAAGGACACCTGAGGACCAAGTTTTCTGTGCAGGAAAATGAGTTGGAAAAATGGTTAGAAGACAGGGGGAAAATAGTAAGCAAATTGAAGTAAGAGGAGGGGGATGAAGGAAGGTATGTGATATGCAAGGAGTGGCTGTTTGTGCCTAGCTATTAAAAGGCATGATAAAATGGCAAAACTAAACCCATATGGGTGTCCTAACAATTTATTTTCATATTTGATTTCTTAGGATAATACTTTTTTCAAAATAATTATGTTTCTCTACTGCTGCCTAAGTATTTGTTATGTTCAGTTGATCTCATTCAGGTTAATTTTGATATGATCTGAATCATGGTTGGGCTTTTATAATCTGTATTTGCCAGATATTGTCCTTTTTGGCTTGCGTTTTGCTTTTGCCTTTTTCTTCCAATCCTGACACATTTAACTGCTGTGGTAGTGGGGCTTTTGTAGAGGAAATGTATTTGAAAGGTTAATGGGAAGGCTGTATAAAGGACATTAGATATTTCTGCAGAATGAGTACATTTAGTGGTGATTTATGGTAATGTATTTCTGAGAGAACTGGAATGATCTTTGCACTCTTCCTAATTTGAAATTTATCAAACCAGTAGAAAATTTAGGGCTGTAGACATACATCTGTGTCCAAAGCTGATGTTGATATGACACTGATGTGATATTAATTGCTTTTAGCCTTCCAGTGGGCCTGAGAGCAGCCACTGGAGCGAGGGACATGTTTAAAATGTGACTTACAATGGTTAGTTTCCCAAGATAATACAGGCTGCCCATTTGTATTGTTCAGCTTTTCTGAAAATGTCACATTTGGATGAAGCTTCACTTGTGAGATACTCTGGTTCCAGTGTGTAATTTCAGATTTCACAAGGTCCGACGTGCAATGTGTGTGTTCTGATTCCGAGCCTTTAGAGAACAGGAATTCAATTTGCAAAGGTATAAAAGGTTTTCAAGTTGAGTAAGCAGGGTATCTTGATTGTGTGTAGTTATGGCAGAGGGAGTAGAGTAATTCAGGAAGCAGACTGAGAAGAGACAGCAATTAGTGGCACACTTAAGCCTGCAGGCCTTTCTAGAGATGCCCACGGGTCATGGCTGGGAGCTGCATGAGAGACCCCAGGTCATGCAGAGACTGTCTCTCTATCGGACTCCTCCTGCAACTGAGGATTCTGATGAAACTTGTCTGTAAAACTAGACTGAATTATGTACCTGAAGAATATTTGTTGGGGGATGAATAGGTGTGTTAATGAGCATCCAAGGGTCTGGCTAGAATTCATACCTGCGCATGTTGTTTTATTTAAGTGCTCGTAAAAACAGATGTTCATCATCTTGGCTTTTTTGCTTTGAATGAAACATGTTTGTCTTAGAAGTTAAAATGAGACAATTACTTTGTATTTTTTTTTTAATTCTTAAATAATTCATTTTGACTGGAAAGTTTTTGCCTCTCAAGACTTTTTTTTCTGAAGCATTCTACTGTCTGTAATAAATTTAGCCCTAAACTGATTTCTTTGTAATTCTAGAAAGGGGAAAAGATGATGTGCATGGTAACAACTAAGCAAGTAGTAGTACTTTAAGAACCTAGAGAAATGTAAATCCCATTTTTCCTCTTGGTCGTTTGGTATATTCCTTGATAATAAGTATTATAATCAAAATTTGGGAATAAATAGGAGGAGACTTGCTAAAATAGTATTGCATTTCTTTATTGATGTACAGGTTTCCTATAGTTGAATCTGAAAAAATTTCTAACTATTTGTTTTGAGGGTGAGCACCAAAGCAACTTAAATGCTTTAAAATGAATCAGATATTAATTTATTAAATAATTCTTGAATCTTGAGTCAAAGTCGAATATAAACTAAAGGCAAAGACTAATTAATGTTAATTATTCTCCTGTAGGCAAGTGTAATGGTTGTGCTGAGTTGGGAAGCTAGAATTAGTAGATAAAGCTTACTGTTCCAGAAGCTAGAGGACAGGATGTTACTCCTGACTGACATTTGAGACTTGACTAGACAAAGATTGGTACTTGGGAATGGGGGTTATCAATTATTCTGTTTTATGATAAAGATCAGTGAGTGCTTTCCTAGAAAAACAGATTGTAATGGATTCCGATTTTGCTATGAAATAGGAATTTCAAAGTAACCCTATTAACTTTATTATTCAGATTTGTCCTAGTTAGTTTTTGATTTGGAATGATGAAGATTAAAAAGTATTGATAATGAAGGTTTCATTTATATAAAACTTGTGTCTGTAAGTGAAACTGGTGGGGTTGCAACCTGTGTATTTGGAATTAAGGCTCCATATTCCCTGCAAAATAGGGATTAATACCACAAAAGACTTGAGTTGCTGTTAAAAGTGCAGAAGTGGTAAGACAGGTCAGCCTGTGGCTTCTGCAAGCTGTTAGTCTCACATGTAAGAACAGCCATGGCACACTGTAGATGTGAAGGCTTTGAGGCAATCAAAGTTCTTCTCTATAGGAGAAAGTGAGATATCAAAAAAGAGGTTAACTAGATCACCACTTAGCACTGTGTGCCAAGGACTCTTGCGTGGTGGCAAGAGTGAATTTGAAGGAATTTGCTGTCTTTTTCAGTGTGTAAAGTGCTTCCAGAAATTCTTCCCCTGGCTTCATTAGGTGTACTTCCTGTGACTGCTCAGAGATTCCTGATAGATGCTACTAGCTGTCTTCTAGAGCCTTTATAGTTCACTGCTTCTGAAGACATTCCTGTAGGTGGCTAGGTGGGAATACAAACTGCCCACAAAGCATGCAGTGTTATCACAGCCTTGCCTGTGCATTTTCTTACCTGAAATACAGTGTGTCTTAATGATACTTTGCATTTCTCAGAACTCCTTCACCACAATAGGTTTGTGAGATTTTTTTATTAAACACTAATGGCTCTGTTGGTTTAGTGAAACCAGCTTTCTGCTTGGCCTAGGACAACTGTGAACCTGGAGCCCTTTGAGGCATTAATAAATTTATTCCCTGCTTGGCAATAGCTCTAGTGGGGCTTATATGCCTTGTTTTCCTTTTTCTTATTCTTGAGAGCAAGAACGTGATTTTGAAGCTGTGCTGGTGCAGCCTTTCACAGCGCTTGTACCACGGCACCCTTGCTAATGCTTCAGCAATAACAAGGTCAGCATCTGTGCAGGAAATGAAATATACCATCTCCTCCCAGTTCAGCACCCTCACACTGGTTCTTCAGAGCTCTGTAGCAGCCTGTGGTACATCTGGCTGTGACTACTGCCTTATGCTCAGTCATTTGGAAGGGAAACTAGCACATCCCTATATTACACTAGGTCTGAAAGTTGTGGGTTTAGGGGTTTTTTATTTGTATAGTTTCACTCTGCTTTTTTGTACTTTAACTGTGAGAAAGGCTTCTAGTTGGTTACTGTTCACTTTCAGTTCTGAATCTGGCATATCTTAAATGTTCTCTTTTCTAATTTGTCTCAAAATATTCTGCCAGAAAGTAGCAATTACCTGTTTTAATTAATCCTGTAATCTTCTTCCTACAGACAGAAAGTGCCTGGGCTGAAGAATATTTAGAAAAGAAGAGAAGCTCACACAAACGTTCATCATCATGGGGCAGCAATGAACAACTCAAGGAGGTCTGAAATGCCATTAGTTGAGATAACTTTGGATTAAATGGTTTTTGGATTTTTTTTTTGTATGCACTGATACCATGATGCTCCAGGAAGGCAGGAGTATTTTACTACTTTAATTATACAGATGGTGGACTTGGTGAAAAATATGAAATGGCTGTTCATTTGATATAGATTTAATATAGCAATGCAGTTCAGATATTTTCAGTCTGAATGTGTGGGAAAGATATTAAATGCAGGTGACATTTTTTCATCAAAGAAGGAGATAATAGCAATGACTTCACTACTTTAAAGCTCTATGTATTTCAAGTCCTTTTACCAAACCTCCAGAGGTGTCTTCTGAGCACCAGCTGAACTGGTAGCTAACATACTGGTTTGCAAGAATTTGAGTATACTCTAATGCTGGCAATAATTATGAATGTTATGGTAGTAAATAATTTTAACTAAGTGATGGAATAAATGGATGAAATTACCTGAATACCTGTGTACCTGAATACACCTATTGAAATCTGATGTGAATTTTTCCTTCGTTAGATTGCAAAATTGCGTCAACAGCTGCAGAGAAGCAAACATAGCAGCAGGCATCATCGGGACAAGGAAAGACAGTCTCCTTTTCATGGCAACCATGCAGCCATTAACCACAGTCAGGTAAGGCCGTGTGCTTTTTGGCAGTGTTGGGTAGCTAATGCTACTTTTAGGTCCTTTCAAGGTTGTGATTTGTCTTAGAGGGAACTCAGAAATACCACAGACTGCTAAATATGTTGTAGCTATAGGTGAATTCTATGAAATAGAGCTCTTTCTTTTGGCTGCTTGAGTGAATGGGGGCCCAGATCTTTTTCCTACTTGGGTGAGCTGGCTTTGTTCTCCCACCTTCAGATAATTTCAGGTAGTTTAATACGTCCTTTAAAAAATCTTGCTTTAAGTGCATTCTGCAGGTTCCACGAAAGGATGACAGATAAGTTTAATCTAAAACTATAGACCATCTTCATTACATGTTGCTGTAACAATTATGGCTTTGCTTTGCATGTAGCATATGACATGGAGCAAACTGCTGGTAAAACTGTATACTCAAATAAAAGGTCGTTTTTCTGAGCACATTTTGTTGTCTTGCCAAACACTCATCTAATACTATGATGAGATTTAGAGAGTTTACCTGACAAAAGGCTGTTCCATAGGATTATTTATTGAAGTGTTTACACACTTTATAATTTCATTCAGCCTTTTTAAGATTATCTTTTTTCCCTGTCATTTATCATGCCTTGAGACTTAAAGTAAAAATCCCTTCTACAAAAATGGTGATAGTTAGACCACCACATGTTCTGTGTGCAGTTTGTTTTATTTCTAGGCCTCTAATGAGGTCAGGTTAACAGAGGTGTAATATATTTAGCTCAATTGGTAACAGGTGTAAAAAAATTATAGGTTTTTAGAAACACAGATCGTTTTTCAAGTGTGTATTTGAGTAGCTTGAAGAAAACCAATAGAAAAGTTTGGTCATTTTTCAGAAGGAAGCTTTTTTTTCCTCTCTCTACTAATATCTCATGAATGTACATTTGATACACACAGTTTTTTTAATAGTTACAAAAGGAACAAATCCCTCACAATAGCCTTGGCAAGGCAATGTAGTTAAAAGAAACCAGGAAACTGTCGGTGTTGTGAATTGAGAAAGTACTTCAGCTGTGAAGCTTCTCTGAAAATCTAATCATATTCTCAATTAGTCCTGAAATGCCATTAATTGCTCCAATAAATATCATAATCTGACAACAGTTAATAAAAAATTTCATTTCTATCATTCTATCCTTCTGGAAATAATTTAAGCCAGGTTCTTTCATTCTTTCTTTCAAAGTCAGGTGTCTGAGTGAATGTGTTCTACTTCAAGAATGAAAATTAGAAAATAGAGTTTTTGAATTTCTTCTGCTCTGTTCTTCTTAACTCCTACTTTGTATAAGTCATTAGCAACTTTTGTCTCAGATCCTAACTTCTTATCCCTGCTGTAGAACATTTAATTAGGAGTCATGACTTTCCAGGATTTGCATGCCTCTTGAATTCAGTTTGTCGGTAGTTTGAATTCTCTGCTACTGGAAATATTTAGGAATTTGTTTAGAATTACATTTTTTGACATAGCAGTTTAGGGATTACTGAAGTCTGGGTGCAGTGTACTGTGCTGCTGATTTTACTGACTGCTTGAGTCAGAACAGTCTGAAATTATGAGCAAAGAAAGATAAATAAATGACCCAATCCCTTTCTACGGCATTTTGAGAAACCATGGTAATCAACATACAGAATGTGTCAAAATGTTGGTTAAAAAAAAAAATTAAACAAAACAGAAGACAGATCAACATACTTGATTAAGGTGTTTTATCTGGATTTGTAGAACCTGAGGACATTTTCAGCTAAAAAGTATATGAGAACTTTGGATATAGGCCCTTGAGTACACTGGAGAATTACATGCATTTTAACAGGTTTGCTTGGCCTTCTACAAACCTGTGCGTTTCTGAATGCTAAGGTGTTGCCACTTTAGCACAGATGACCTTAGTGAGTTTTAATTTCAAAAATGAACAATCATGCTGCTATTCTGAAAAATACCTCCCCAAAATAAGTATATAACTTTTTTAAAATCATTATTATTTTATTATTTTGCTTCTGGTATGGATGTCTTTACATTCTGCCAAATTTTATAGTACGTGAATAAAATATTGTGCAATGAATAATTGGATTTTGGGCTTGTGGAACAAACTATAAAATATAAATTGAAGCAAGGCAGCTTTTCCAGGACTGTGTTACAAAACAAAACATTGTTTTTCTCGGTGAATTTTGTGCCAGCTGTGTCAAGCTATTTGCAAAGGGAAGAAGTTAAAGAAGGATTCAAAGAATAAGTGAAAAGTTTACATTAATGGTATTTAGCAGCTGATTTTTAAATCAGAGTGAAAATCTGTAACTGTAGTCATCAAGGGCAAAGTTCCTGGATTTTCTCATTCTTTTTTAAGAACTGCTAAAGTAGAGTTTCTGGCAGCAGCTCTGTTCCTTCAGGATTTTTGGTAAGGACTGTGTGGAAACTAAAATTTAGTAATTATAATATTTAGGCTTTTTTTTTTTTTTTTAATTCACATTTCTAGCTTGAAGGAAACTTTTGTGTGTGTTGACTCTAAAGGGTCATGTAAAGATTTCTGAGCTCAAGGAGTTGGATTCCTGACAAGGTGAGAAAAAGTATTAGGAAATGGTGTCAGTAGTTCCTTCACAGAGACTGGGCAAACTCTGTTTAACGTTTGGAAAATGGCATACTCTTCTAGTTAAAAGAAGAAATTTTAGTGGATTAATTTCCTCTTTTCTTCCCTCATTTCCTCTTTTCTTCCCTACTTAAACTTTACCACAATTCTTGAATTATAGCAGAATTTTTAGTGGTTCTTGCCAACTAAGCTTCTAATTGGTTGTTTATTTGTGCTTCTTTCTAATATGATTTTTGTGTGAAGAAACAAATCTGCACCATCTCTATAGAATAAGCTTGTTAGCCGTTCCTGACCCTCTGCTCACAATCAGGAAATAGTTGGGGAGGACCTTGATCAAGTCCTTGCTGTTGACTACAGGTTTCTTTTAGAGCAAATGAATGTTTTGTGTTTGTGTGTTTTTTTTCATTATGCCAGAAATGTTCCTTTCTGTCTCTCATAACTCCTCGAGTTTGCGGAAAGGTCATAGCCTACTCAGGTGATCTCAGGATGCTTCTGAGAATATTTTGAATTAATTGCGTGTTACTAAATTTGTAAACAGGAGTCAAAATGGGATCTTTCTGTATTCTCAGTGTTGATATAATAGAGAAACTAGAACTGAGGTCAGAACAGAAACCTAATGGAAGAATAAATGGATTATTTTTTTCCAACATAATTTTTTTTTCCTCAGTGCTCTTGGCTGATATTACATTTTTACTTGACACACGGAACCATCAAGGCCCCTGCTCGTTTCGTTTTCCTGGGAACCATGTGTCCCTATCTGACCAATTGATTGATACTGAGATCAACTGCATGCAGTTCAGTGTTGAGGGTTTGGGGGTTTTTTTTTGATGTCACTCTTACCACTTCACTAGGTGGAACATTTCATTTTTAGAGTAGAATTGCCATGATCCATTCAGCCTAGAGGCGGCTTGATGTAAAAGTGTCACAAGTCCTGTGATTCTGTTTAAAGTTTTATCACTTGTGAAAAATTGGAAGAACTTAGAGCATTTTTCCTGAAATGCCAGTGAACAATTGAGATTTGTCCTTACCCCTTTTTCCTGCCTTGTGAATTTGTGCTGTACCTGTAAGTTTCAGAACTGAGAACTCCGTGCCAATGGGTTGCTGTGTGAGCACAGTAATCACGATCCTGTGGTTGGCGTCTTGCCTCGTGGTGAGCTTTGTCAGGCATTCAGATGAGCAGTCAAAGGTCGGTAGCCTATTCCTGCATGCAGGTCCATGCAGACCTCTGTGAAGGCAGTATTTCCAATAAGAAGTTTCTTGTTTTGAGGCTGATTGTTCTGCCCATGTCACGATACCTCCTTCCTTTTCCACCCTCTGGCACCCTGGGCTAAGAAATCATCCTCAGTCATGTACAGAGTATTATTTTTCTTGGAAGTGGAACATGCTGTGCTGAACTATATTGAACTCTACTCAATCTACTTTGAGGTCTTCAAATAGTAGCATGAACCTAAGAATTTTTGTGGTAGGCAATCACATTTAAAGGTGAAGAATTCCCACACTTGGCTAGTAGCTGCTGAAATCTTAAAGCATGCTTGTGTTCTACTTTTTAACAAGCTCAGTTTGTCCTAAGGATGTGTATTTTGAATAACTGGGTGCATAAACAGCCTTTAGTGCCTGAACTTGTGCTGATACATGTATATTGTGACTGAATATCAACCTATATAAGTTCACTGCATTGTTGATCCAAGGCGTTGCTTGGAACCGAATTAGAAGGGTATTGCTTTCTCAGATTTTTTTTATGCTCTTCTCCAGTGGCTTTTTTCATCTTCAGACAAGACTTTAGAAACTCTATATGTTTGGCTGCTATGAGAATGTTTAGTTTTTGTTGACAGAAACAGAGTGACAAGCATTTCCTGAACAGAAGCATTTGTAGTTCTTGTGCAAGATCTTTTTTGAGTTGTTTGGTTTTTGGGATTTTTTTTTTATGGCTAACCTAATGTTTCAGGAAAGCAGAACCAGTATAATTCATGAGTTTTGCTGCTGCAGAGATTTGTGATTCTGACAAGAAGTCTCCATTATGATCTGTGCTTAAAATACCTTGTTTACATTAATTTTCCTGAGGTAGGTTTTCTGCCATACAAGCTTTGTGTGGTTTTTTGAGCATGTACACAGGAAATTAAAATGCTTTGGTGTCTGTCTCTGTAGTCTTGTTACTTAAAGGAAAAAATAAAATAAAACCCCCTCACAAAAGTACACTTTGAAGACCAGATAATGCTGGTCCTTCAGTCAACAGAGGAGTTTCTCTCAGTCATTGGCACACTAGGCCATAGAATCCAGGAATTTTACATGGGAATTCTACTGTGACTTAAATGTGTTGTGCTATTGAGTTGAACTAAATGTTTGCAGGAATTATTCCGTTACCTGTAGTACACCCCTGCTTAATGAGTCAGAATCTTCTAATATTCTGGTAGGGAGACTTTTTTAACAGGAGGGCAGATGCTAATGGAGAGATTGGGAAATCTCAAGAAGTTGAGATGTGTGGCCAAAGGGAATATTGGGGACATTTCAGTAATGTGTTTTCTGAGAATGAAGTTTTTGTGCATATTTTGAGACACTGGATTTTTAAATTGTTAATCTTCATTCTGAAGCAACGAAGTATTAACATTTGGGTTTGGGATTTCATTCTTTCTGTGGAAGTCTCCCTAAGATGTTTCATCAACCTTTTATTCTGTCTTAATACAGTTAATACATTGTTCTTTATTTTAAGCATAGTGCAATCTTGCATTTGTGGAATAATTTTCCTTCTGTGTGTCATGTTATTGCAGGTAGTCACAGATTTCCATTAAAATGCAATTTTAACTTGGTTACAATCCAACAATGAGTGATGTGACAGTGTGGTATAGCTCATTTTAGGAGAAATGTGAATGTATTTTAAAGGCTTCAAAATTACTTACATTTAAATGTTTGTTGATTCATTTTCATTTATGAAGCTATGTCAAGCTAGAGTCAGAGCATATCAAGGGAGGTTTTGAGACTAGGTTATATAGCTTTTCCTGCTAGAAATTGGATTTGAAACAAGATTCACGATGTCTGTCTTGAGTTCCAAGCATCCATTTGAGCACAATCACTATGGTTTTGTGTAAATCCTTGATACTGAAGTGTAGATGTGTTCTGTTTCAAGGGTCACTTTTGGGTAGAAACAGTAACTTTTGTTTTGTAAATAAATCTACATTATTTTCTTATTGTCTCTGGTTCTTTAGGCTCCCATCCCAAAGAGTGCTCTCGTTCCTGTGATACCTATTACCAAATCAACGGGATCACGATTCCGAAACAGTGTAGAAGGATTGAATCAAGAGATTGAGATAATAATCAAGGAGACAGGAGACAAAGAGGAACAACTTGTTGTATGTATCTGCTACCATGATTGCTTTATGTCATTATTTTGGATTTGCTTTCAGATCAAGTAATAAATTTTGTTTTGCAAGTTTTTGAATTAAATTTTTCTGGAATTAGTTTTATTTGTATTTATTATTTTCTTTAATAAGTTTAGTTGAAAAGTCTCTTGGAAAGCAAAAGGAATGATAGAGTTAAAAGATGAATCTGAACCTTTTCTTCTAAATAAAAAAATCTCAGTAAAACGGGGAAAAGCAAAAAACAAAAAAAGTCCGTTTCAGGAGTTTTTATAGTAACTCTTTTTTGCCCATGCTGAACTGTCTCCATCCTAGGAGAACCGTAATTTGCCCATTTTTAATGTTCATTTTATTTGAATGGTTTTTAGAGGTGAGTTTAGTAATAAGGTATCAGAAATACAGACTGTGAAGATGATTAAGGAACCAGAATGTCTTTGATATGAAGAGAAGCTGAGAGAGATGGGAGTGTCCAGCCTTGAGGAGAGACAGCTCCAGGGATCTTATCATGGTGCATAAATATCCCATGTGCAGAAGTGGAGGGAGCTGGTCTCTTCTCAGTAGTGCCCAGTGATGGGGCAAGGGGCAGTGGGCATGAATTTAGAAATGTTAGGGTTTTGGGGGTTTTTTTTAATGTGTGAGGGTGTGCAAAACCCGGAGTAAGTTGCCAGAGACGTTGTGGAATCATTGTCTGTGGAGATACTAAAAACTTGACTGGACAGACTCCTGGGCACACTGTTCTGAGTCTGCTTAAGCAGAGATGTTAAACTTGATAATCTCAAGAGGTTCCTTCCAACTTCAGCAATTCTGTGATGATGTGAATTCTTGAAAACAGTTGTCCTTAGTTTTTGAACCTGACATTTTAGTTTCTTTTGGAGTTGCATGTAACAAATAAAATTTTCTACCTCAAATTGTTTTATGAAACCCAAAAAGGCCCTCACTATTACTGGATTTAAAGAAATTGCTACCCAGACAAGAGCAGCTGTCTGATACCTTTAATTTTTCACAGCCTCAAGATATCCCAGATGGGCACCGTGCCCCGCCTCCGCTGGTGCAGCGCAGCAGCAGCACTCGCAGCATTGACACCCAGACGCCTGGTGGAGCCGACAAGGGCAGTAACAACAGCAGCCGCTCCCAGTCAGTGTCTCCAACCTCATTCCTCACCATCTGTAATGAAGGCAGTGAGGAAAGTCCATGTTCTGCAGATGATCTGCTGGGTGATTCCAGAGATAAAGGTACTGTGTCACTTTAAAAATTCAACAGCGCTGAACTTATGCGATGTGCATAACTACATAGGTAAAAGAGAGGGTTTGTTCCCTGCATCCGTGGGGAAATGGTGGACTATGGTGTTTTTTGTATGTGATCTGGTTTTTTCAAAATTACTCTAAATACTGTGTGTGCACATGTTAATTAAAGCTGGATAGATGTGACTGAGGAATGTGCTTCCCAAAAGCTTTTCTTTTAAATAATAGATTCTTGGAGTATTTTAAGCAGGTTGAAGAAGCAAGAATTTACCGTGTCAGGTGAAACAGAACAGTAGTCCTGTAAGCATTTCATACACACACCCATAAAAGTTCATGTGTTTAGGGTTTATTTAATTATTCTTTTTTTTATCTGTAATCTTTTGAGAGATCCTAGGAGAATTTTGAAATTCAACATTAGCCTTTTCTATTTTTTTAAAGAATATGGCTTCTGCCCATTTCTTTAGGGTAGATGGTGACAGTACAGAACCATAGATTTAGGTGTGCAGTTACAAGTTGAAAATGTCCAGGAATGATCAGAGATTGCAGAAAAGCCTGAAAATGTTATAAGGAGAAATAGAAAGAGGGAAAGGAATTGAGATAAAGCTTATTTGCAGATGAAGGCTTTGAAGGCGAATGAAAATATTTTTGAATTTCTTAACATTGGTAATTTAAGTGGCTTTGAATTTGGGGGGCATTTAAAGGTAGCTCTTGTGGCTTTTTATAGTGTGTCAGATTTAACGAGAAACTCTCTTCCTGCAGAAAATGGGAATAATTCTCCCTTGCCAAAATACGCTACCTCACCAAAACCCAACAACAGCTACATGTTCAAGCGTGAACCTCCTGAGGGCTGTGAAAAGGTGAAAGTCTTTGAGGAGAACTTGTAAGTTGATTTTTGCTACATGGGAAGTATCATTATCAGATTAATTATTGCTTTGTTGATTTTTGTGTCAGATAAAAGTTATTAGTCCAGTTGCTAAAGCAATGCTAACATCCTGATCTCTGTTTTTTGGTGTGACTATATACTGGCATACCTGTATGTATTTTACTGCTGGAATTCAGTGTTAAAATCTTGAGTGATATTTTTTTTAAAACCAGCATAAGTTTTAAAAATCAGCATGTAAGAGAGGAGTCTCTTGCATGGCAAATAGTGGGAGAAGAACTCAAATAATCAGATGGGGAGAGGGGTAATAACAGGCTGTAGTACAGGTGCATCAGCTAATGTATGTCACAGCTTGACTGGTGCATCCACTAATCTAGACTCTGAGGACCATATTCTTTTCAGCTAAAGCAATGTAGTTGTGAAACTTCTAGTCACAGAGGAGTGAACTTGACCCTGAGTGTTTGATACTTTGGTTATTCTGAAAAAGCCAACTTTTGGCATTTGGGAATATTCTGGGAGGTTATATTTTATTGTTATTTCGGAGGAGTTTTTATACCCTTATGTCACTTGTATGCAAGAATCTTAACCTACAGTTAAAAATTCTATCTTGTCACACAAGGAGTATAGGTTGGTTTCAATTCTCTTAGGCCCATATTATCTCACAAATGCCATCTAGTATAAATGTAAGTTTAAAAAGTTTGGCTGACCTGTACAAATGGATTCTGAGAGGTCTCTACAGCCTGTTCTACAGCAATGTGAGGGTTACAGTAACTGAAGTTACCTGTCTGTGTTTTAGCATGTGTAAACTATGTTGCCAACAGATAGATAGATAGTATTCACTTGCCACAGTAACATACTCTATTGCAGTTTGACTTGAAATGGCATTTCTTTTCAGAAGTCCTCACTGCGTAGCTGTAGAGTGAAACAGGCTTCTACAGAAGTTTCTACCCAGCTATGGCAGTCCTGCAGTCTCATGGAAAAACATCTTTTCAAGTGTTACTTGAATTCCATGTGTGTGTGGAATACATGAGTGTAACTATTTAAAGCTCAACCTTTGTTTAACATGATTTCTATTTGAAAATCCTACACAGGATTTTCATTGGGGAAGAAAATTTACAGTTCGGGTTGAATTTTCTGGACATTTGGGAGAATCAGCTAGCATGGAAATCTACCCTATGTCATGAATAGAATTACTTTCCAGAATAAAGTATCTCTACAAGAGTATACTGGAAGATTGGCTTGCTTGGCTTAGTAAAACAAAGACAGAAGTGAACATGGCTCTTTTACAAACACAAGGAAGGGAGAGAGAGGTTATAGGCTGAAGGACAATGCTGGCAACAACAAAAAGTGAAGAAAAATTTCTGATGGCTATTTTCAAGCAGGAAAGAGACTTAAAAGCAGATTTCTATAGTTCCATCTTGAAGTAGACTTTGGCTACTGTAAGTGAATTTACATAGCAGCGTTGGAACACAGAAGTAGACACAGAAGGCATTCCTAAGCTATCCATGATTTCCATTCCAGCTCTGTTTTTCTTCAAGCATGTCTTGGGCTGAGTTCTATGAGATGGCAAAACTGCAAGTCAGGATCTAAATAGATGTTCTACACTTCCTTCCCAGGATATAGGTACTTGATAATGCATTGAGTTTTTTAGTAAGATTGGGATCTTCTATGGAGAGTCAGGGCACACTCATGTGAACATGCAAAGAAGGCAAAAATATAGAAAAGGGGATCCCTGGATGATCGTGAACCCTTTTGAGATATGCAGTATTAGGATCATTGCTATGCCAGCTTTCTTTCACAGGGCTTGCTGTATAAATAGTGTCTGTAGGTGGAGCAGAATTGGTTGGGTTGTGAAGGTTTCTGGAGAACACTATTGAAAATACTTTCTCATGTGATGAATGTGCTAATTCATGGATAGGGTTTGTGACCAAGCATGAAGTTGCTTGGGTTTCTTAGGTTTGGAAACAACTTGTCCTTAGAACGTGCTGCTGCCTTGCAGCATGTGTAAACAAGCGGTTTCAACCGTCTTGTTGTTTACTGTGTGCTGTGAGTGTCATCAAGGCATTTCTGAGTAGCTTCAAATTGAAACCTTGACTTGTTTCTGTTGATGTGTTCCACAATATATCCCTGCCATTGGCAGAATTTGATTGATCAGTAAAACTATTGTGTGTATTTTATTTCTAGGCCAAAGCCATTGCATGAAATTCCAGCCTTCTATTGCCCTGACAAGAACAAAGTGAATTTCATTCCGAAAAGTGGCTCTGCTTTCTGTCTTGTCAGCATCCTCAAGCCACTTCTTCCCACACAGGATCTCACGCTTAAGGGCACTACACACAGCCTGACTGTCTCCTCCAGCATGACGCCTGGTTTGTTACAGCCCATTTCTATGGCCTCCTTGACTACAAACACAGATCAAGACAGGATCTCTCGTGGAACAAGTACAGTAATACCACAGACCTCTCTGCTCCAGCAGTCAGGATGTATTGAGGAAGCTGAAGAATAATTCCTATTGTCTTGACATTTTTCTGGGCAACTACTGGGGAAAAAAATGGAACCAGTTGACCGGACCTTTCTGATCACACATACACATTGTTTTAACAATTTATGGCACTGCCATAATTGAACTGTTTGTATAATTGACAGTTTGGTAGCACATTGAGAAGTTCAGGAGGATGCAACAGCTGACATGCTGTTGTACTTTCTGCTTTTGAAGACTCTGGTTCTGTTTCTCTCCTGCTTTTTTTAAACACTGGTGAAAACAAAGACAGTCATAATCCTTTGCCATTTAAAGGACCAGATGTTATGATGGTGTGTGTCCTCTGACTTTTTTTTCCCATTAAAACAAGTCTCAAGACCAGCCAGCTGATCCCATTTACCATTGTAATCTCCAGAGGGAGGGGCAATCAGATGGTTTTGCAAGATGTCTTTTGTATGAAAATGTGTATTTTGTAAGAAAATTTTGCCTTTTCTGGTTTGTAGCAGATGGTATTTCCTGGTGATGATCCCCCTACTTTTTTTTTTTCTTTCTTTGGTAGGGAAGATTCTTTTATACTTGGCTGGCTTGCAGCTGATGGGACCAAAGGATTGCTGAGCTATTACAGCAGTCTCAAATTACGTGACCTTGCTGAACAGCCTCAGACCTAAAGAAAGCAAGACAAATTAATATGTTGGAAACTTTTAAAACAGAAGCGTATGCAAAAACAGTGTTAGTATATAGTGTACATTTTTTTTATATCAAAAATCTGTGCTTCTGGTAAGTCACATTCTTAAAACTCCTTCCTTCACAGAATTCCTACTAGTGTTGGTTTCTTGGCTGGAAAATTGCATTTTAAAGCACTTGCCCTGGTATTGTTCTATTTGTCCATAGCATTTTTGTGCAGATGTAGGGGAAAAAACATGTTATCCTCTTACTCGGTATTCTTTCTTCCAGAAAATACTTGGCTCTTACAGGCTTGCTTAGAACCTTATGAGTCAGCCTGAATCATTAATCACTCTTGGTACAAATTTGCTGTGACGTGACTCATCACTGTATTATAGACCCTGGCCACATAATACTGAAATACCTGTGCATGGTTTCCTCCCTTTTGTCATAGTGATGTTTGTGTGTCCGTTGGAGGTGATGGTTTGTCAGGCATGATATCTGTTATGCGGAAGTTTACAGCAGCAGATACGTTCTCTCTTTTTGACTAGCAGCTTAGGCTGGCATGTAAAACAGAGGATTTTTTTGGTACTTGGTTTGTCCTGATAATGTGGCAGTTAAAATGGTTGCTTGAAAAATACAGTAAAATGCAAAAATGGGGGGGAAAGGCTACTGCAAACAGAAACTGTTCAGGAACTTCACTGAGGTTTCTCATGTGTTCCTGGAGTACATAACTTGGGTTTGAGTTAATACAATTACAGATATGCAGAAAACTGCAATCACCTGAATACCAGTGTCATAGCCACTTACAAAACAAGTTGACCTTGTACCTCTTTCAAAGAGTTAGATTCAAAGTAATTTCAAAGTTAATGTCATTGTGAGCAGTCTCTGGGTCTGAATATTGATCTGTTGCACACAAGCAGGTCTTACTGGCTTGCATATACACAACTTCCATCTACATAGCTTCCATGGATCCGTTGTATTCTCAGGTCTCCTCATAATGGCAACTATTTAAAGGTAATACTGCAAATATAACAGTCTTGTTCAGTGCTCAATATGATGAATTTGCTTGCAAACATTTTGTTTGAGAGAAAAACAACCCTGCATATGTGTGCAGATAATAATGATAATTTTGACGCATATTTGCTGTTCCTTTAAATCCTGTATTAGTAACTATGATTGCAGTGTACTTTATTCAACAAGTAAGTGTAAATCATACTAGAATGTGCAAGTTCTCTATTTGTAGTATTTTAAAACATTATTCAAAAAAATCAGTAAATTAAAATTGTACCAGGATGTATGAAGGTATTTCACCTGTTAAATTAGTAAACAAACATAATTTGGTTTACTATCGATCTTCCCATGAAAATGGACAGGATTGTTTTGAAATAACAGTTTTGATTTGCACTGACACTGTCAGTCCCCTGGAGTTGTTGAGGAACAGAGTTTTAAAAATAAGGAGCTTTGTGCATCAACTTTGTCTAATTTCGCCAGTTGATAGTTCTTTTCTAGGCTCTGTGGATATTAATTTGTTTCTTCTGAAACACTACAGTGCAATTTGAAGTCTAAAATGTACTGCTTTGGATAGTTTTGTTTAAACCTGGTGTGACTGAATCCAGATCATATTCAGGTGAAGGAAGTGCTTTTAAGTCTGTTTTCTATTTCTGTAACAGTAGCATGTAAAGAACTTCGTTGTTGCCAAACTGCCTAGTGCTTTATTTGGAGATCTTAACTGAATAGTTAAGAACCGTTGAGAAGGGCTAAAGTTAACAAATAGCCTTTATTACAGCCTTGACACTTAATGGCTTCACCAAAATGCATTTTCTGATGTTTGTCTTCATCACAGTGTCACTCTCCCAAGCAGCAGTGGGCTTTCTTACAGTAGGACTTTCTTTGGCACCTGTTGTTGTAGTACTTCGAGTATCTCTCTGGTAGTTTACCTTGTATGTTATTGGACAATGTACTGTACAAATTAGTGAGCTGCTCTGATAAAAACCAAATTTAAATGTGTCAAGTTTTTGCTTTTTATATATATATTAAAAAAAAAACTGCATTCAGGACAACATTCAGTCTTTTTTTTTATATGCAGGACAACTCTGTTGCTGTGGCAGCTCAAGTTTATTATGAATCCGCACTAAAGACTCAGAGTTAAGAAAATATGACAGCTCTTGTTCTGAGACCAGCTTTGATGTGTGCAGACAAAAATTAGCCTTAAATTTTCTATGTGCTGTTTTGTTCCATAGCATAGCTGTTAGCTAAAGTATTTAAATCGATTTGCAAATAGCTTTGAGAGTGCATGGAGCTTTTAAAAAATTCTTTTATGTATAGAGTGCGATGTTCATTTTTTGGGGGAGCTGACCTGTGCATTACACAAGCACAGTTTTACTGAAAGAGTTCAAATTCTTTTGACTTACTTAAAATCCTAACTATGCATGGACCTAGTCAGTTCCTTGATTGCCTACTTTGTAGCTTAAGAAAAAGTTAAGGTCTATTTTTATGCACAACTTGACACATTTGATATTCTTGTTTTCTTAGTGTTCTACACTTCTAGCCACACTTAAAGGCTGGTGGCTGTGTTCAATGACACAGGCAATTGATTTTGAGGTATATTATATGATGTTACTCCAGTTGTAAATTCTACTTAAATCACAAGGAAGGAGTTCATTGTAATGAAGTCCATGGTGACAGTTGTGCTTATTGGAATTGTTTTTTCAAAAACTCAAGGCACAGGGGAAGAGGGCTCCTTTGGTAAAGTTTGACCTGCATCAGCTTTCTTTCCTTGCTTGGTGCTATAATCCTGTAGTGTTTTAGTACTTGGAAAAGCAACAGACAGTGCTAAAGTATATATATCTTGGAAAGAAATCCTTGGTTTCAGGTACATATCCCAAGTGAGGAAAAAAGGGAGTGAAAATTAAGTACTGCTTACTATGGAAGTAAATTTGTGTTTGATTTAGGTAAAGCAATAGCAGCTCTTATAAAGTATGTTTAGTCTCAGGGCTATTTTTTGATTTGTTCTAAAATATAATTTCCTGGAATTCAGAGTCTGAGACTGTTGAAAAACACTGAGGCTGAGCTTTTTGGGAAAAAGGAAACAAAGTCATCCATTAACCATTCCTCTGCTTCAGGCCAAACTTCTTGATGCTTATTGAGAGAATTCAGTAGTACCACAGTAATTCCTTGCTGAGGTTATCTGTTCTCTCTCCTTGCCATCTCTAAAATGCTGACTGATGTCTTCACCGAAACTCAGTGCCAGTGATGTCCATGTTAGCTTGCTAAATGTTTCCTTTACTTGACAGCTGCTCCATCAAGCTGAGAGGGCAAAGGAGGATGTGTAGGAAGTCACCAGAGACTTGCAGTTACAGAGATGGTTCCTGCAGGGTGGTTTCGTGGGAACCTTGATTTCCATTTGACTTACTGTGTGCATGCACACATACAGTCTGGATAGGTCTGCTACTTTTATCTGAGTTGTTGGAGACAGAGCTGGTATTCTTGAGAGCCTTTTATTATTTTATTCTATGTGCAGATTTGCAGAGCGGTTCTCCTCCAGAACTGATGCACATTTACGTGGATCTCCAAAGCAAAGCTTGTGTATTCTTCTTGCTTGTCCTCATGAGATTAATATAACCTGCAAAAAGGAAATAAAAGCACCCAAACACTTGAGAATACCAGGACTGTGCTTTCTCCATCTAATACCATAGTTCAGGTGTGCGCCCTTCATCAGATGACTTAGACCCGAGCTGAGCTGATATATGTTAAAGAAAAATGTTTGCTCTTAGGAAAGACAATAGAAGGTAAGCCCTTGATAACCTAGGGAGGTGAAAACTGGGGAACAATTGGTTTCACTGTGATCAAAGAGTTCTTATAGAATTGTTTTTCTGAATATGGGTATTCAGGAAAACAAAGTGACCAATCACTGCAAGATGAACTTGTATTTTCTTGATGTGAGTTTGTGAGCATTTAGCAACTCTGAAAATCAGTTCCACTCTTAGCGTTCTGTTCATACAAAGTGTGACTTCAATGCATTGTTTGGAAACTGTTACTTTGCACATCAAGTGGGGAGAGAATGTTAACTATTCACAAGTGTTCTGTGAAATTCCAGTCCTGTACCCCAGCTGAACCACCATCGTCTCTTTTTGAATGCTCCAAACTAAATGGAGTCCTGTTACTGCTTGCTTGGTTTCATTGCATGTCATCAGTAAATACTTGAAGTATGGTCTTTGTTTAATAGGTCTTCATTGGTGTTTGTATTTGACTATGGAGACTTCTGTAGTGTTGATGGGTCTGTCTGAATAGCAGAAGAGGACTTGGCCTGATAACACTGCAAATTAACATTTATTACACAAACTTTTGAAACAACTCTCTTTGGAAAATCTACTAAGCTAAAAAAAAGAAAACAAACCCCTTCTGAACACATCATCCATCCTAATTGTCAGTGTACTGATAGTTAAGAACATAAGCCTGCCTTCATTCTAAATTATTTCATATATTGAAATGTGCAATTTTTGAGGGTAGCAGTCAAGGGATGTTCAAAACTGCCATTAGATTTGTCTTTGTATGAAATTGGCTGACATGTTTTCCTCTGTTACACTGTGATAACTTGTGGAGATGTTCTTGCTTATGTTGTACTGATAGGTTACTTGTTGCATGTAAAGCAATTTTTGTAAGAAAGAGGAATTCCAGGGATGTTCTGCAGAAAAGGGCCTATTCTGAGGTGATGTACACTGTTGTAAAACTGGAGCAGCTCAACTAATTTCAATGGAATTCTTGATTTACACTAGTCTTTTTGCTATGTGTAGTTATGCCAGTACAATTTTGCACAATGTTATTTGAATATTGCGTTCTGATTTGTGAACTGTTTCTACTGAAAACAGTGAAAATTTTACAAACTGCAATAGTGGAATGTTTTTGGCCTTTTATTTGTTTTTGCCTAAAATAAAAAGTTGTCACTTCAAGCCGTGGGCTAATCTTGGATTTTTTTTTTTAGTAGTAAGGGTTTTGTGTTCTCACAATCTAGAGATTTGCCTAAGCATTTACCCTGAGGGTAGTGGGCATTTATTACAAATAAAATAAGCACTTTTTAAACTCTTTTGGAAAAAAATAATCAGGATGGAAGTCTTTGTTGGATTCATACCTTCATTCTGCCAGTGCATCCTGGAGAACAGTCCTAAATCTTCTGCCTTTCTCTGTCTTCATCTTCAATAAGTTCTTCAGGTCAGTTCCTGAGGACACTACAATTCCACCATTAGGGGAAGGAGCATAAAGTCCTGGATTTTGGAAACAGAAGGATTCAGCATGTGTTCTCTTGGGAGTGGAGGTATGAGAACAGGACTGAGGAAAAGCCCTGGATTCCTGCTGGTAGGTTCATTCTGCTCTTCAGTAGAATGCAACTGCTGAAGCCTACATGACGAGGCACTTAGGCTGGTCATTGAAATAGTCTCCTGTTCTACACCTGTCTGTTTACTCAAAACAAGTTTTTTTTTTTTTCATTAGCAGAATTTGGAGCCAAAACTTCTTTGAACTAGATAAATTATTGGATTTGGATTTTTTGCTTGCTCTTAGATTAAATTTTAGTCTAATTGTCTAAACAGCTTGGAGCAATTCCCCTTCTGGAAAATCATTGTCAGCTATATTTCATTTCAGAATGGAGAGGTAAACTTCTTGGAATCCTGAAGAATTGAAGGATTACTAGTGTATGTCCCTCAAGGCAGGGCTAGCTTGTGATTTTCCAGTGGTGGAAAAGTTTGGGCCAATAAATATGGCGTCAGCACCAAGGTCCCAGTATTGTGCATTTCATAGCCAGAGGCTAGGGGTCAGTTTACATCCAAATAGGAAATTACTTGGCTGAAATGTGAAAGAGGAATTCACAGCCAATGAAGTCTGGAGTATTTGATGCTTTCTCACATTTTAGTCTTTTTTCGTCTGTGAATGTTTGCCTGTCTCCAGCTGAACAGGATCTGATTCTCTATTAAATGGACTGTGACCTCATTCTCTATTAAACTGTTTATTCACTAATTACAAATCTAGTATTTGTTTTCAGACAAATACTGATTATTTCAGACAAATAATGATTTTACTGTAAATATGTCCGGTGTTCAAAATACCTTCATACCTTGCATTACATATAGGAAGACTGCCAGAGACATTAAGACACAGCTGAAGACCATCTATGAAGACAAAGAATGGAAAGAGCATCTCTGTGGTGAGCAATTACAGTTTTTCAATTCTTGATTCACTGTTCTCATTATAAGCAGTTATGTTCCTCAGTTAAATAGATGCTGGTTGGTTTTTTTTTTGTTTTGTTTTGTTTTTTTCTCAGATTGTAAGAGATAATCACCCAGGAGACTGCTAGGAAGATTTCTCAGATATCTCAGTTTTTTCTTGGTATTAGATCTGACTACATAGCAAATTACTATAGATCAAGTTGTAAGCCAAAGCTTCTTATGTTTTATCATATTCCCTTATTGTCCTTTTTCTGTCGCTTCACTCAGCATTTGGAAATTGTGTAAGATGGTCATCCCACCCAGACTTCAAAACTTTTGAACTGCTGCTACCTAACGCTATTTCATCTTTATACAGCATTTACAGGAGCACTTTCACTGCCAGAGATGTCCTGGTTAAGTGCTGTGTAGTGCAGACATAAGTTAGAATAGGGTAGAGGAGATAATTTAGGTGAAGTTCTCCCACACTTGAAATAGGCTGGATTCATCACCGCTGCATTATACTCTTTTTTTCAGGTCTTACTCCTGCCAAGCAAGCCTGATTCATCTCCTCCTGCACTGTCTGTTTACAGAACTCTTGTTTCATGTAACCTGGGCCATGGCCCTGTAACTGATGCTTGTATTGACGTACGAGCATGTCTGTGGTCAACAGCAATTTCACACCGTGGTGCCATTGCTTGTAGTAAAGAAATGATTCAGTAGTAGATTAAATCGTCATTACTGGAAGCAAAGTAGAACACTGTTCATTAATTCCTACACTTATGAGCATGGGGATGTAACTGCTGTGATGAAGCTGTTGATTAAGAAACTGTTTGCAAAGTTTGTTGTGGATGCCTTTTCCAACTACAGATGTGTAGCTGACCACTCTGAACACTAATTTCACTGTTGATGGAAATGGCTTTTAGGGAGGTTTCTCTCTTTCCTGCCAGGGCGTGTTCACTGCAAGTAGCTGAACAGTGAGCACTGCCAGAGTTAATCTGGCTGTGTGTGTCAGGCAGGCAGCAGGTAAGGATGTGTTCTCTTTGCCCTTCATCTTTTCAAATCTCTGAAGTTAATTACGAGTTAAGACCCCTACAACGTCTTGTACCGGACAAATTAACAAAGAAGGTACATCCTGGCCTAGCCCAAATCTTGTGTGGCTTTTGCAAGATTTTAATCATGTCTGAAAAATATTTTTCTATATACAGGATTCATAAAAGTGCTGCTCAGCTGCAAGATGTAGTCAAGTGCTGTGTAGAATAGATGAAGGGCTACAGCAGAATCTGGTTTATGATTTGCAGTTTTGCAAAATTACCTGTATTTACTGTAGTGAATACAGTTAATATAAGCTGGGACACCACAAACTAGGCTGAGCAGTCAGATAATTATGAGTTACTTCAGCCCATAAAGTTATCTTCAGGTTTCGGGGAGATGTTTGCTGAGTTCCAAAAATTTCTTACAATAAACTGCAGGGAGCTGTCCTTGCTTCCAGAGCAGGATGGATGGCAGCATTCTCCTGCAGGTATGTGACAGCTGCCATCCCAAATAACCCATATCCATCCACACAGCAAGGCAAACCCATGGAAAGTAGCAGGTCCCTGAGCTCAGGAGTCAGAGGTTGAATCTGATGTTAAGCTGTGATCTCTGGACAACATCAAATGCAGCCAGTTAAAAAGCATAGTTTCACAAATACGTGTTCAGCTGTATTGCTTGCTAAAAGCTGTATTGCCTGCATATCTGTTCTTTTCTTCCATAACACTTTCAGTGGTTCCCTAAGTGTCTTTTTAGGGCCACAACCCTAGTCAAAACAGCTTTTAAAACTACTGCTGTGCAGTCAGAAATGACAGGATCAGAAATGCAAGAGCAGCTAGAGTCTGCATAAACTAAAAAAAAAAAAAAAAAATTTTTCANAAAAAAAAAAAAAAAAAAAAAAAAAATCTTTCAACTGTGTCCTGCAGTGTAATTCTCCATGGCCTTGGGCTTACTGGAACCCACAGAGGATTGATACTGGTTTTGGTGCTGCAAGAAGTTAATTGCAACTTATGGCAGAGGCATTTTATGAGCAAATTCATAAAAGGACTACATCCTGGCCTAGTCTGGATGGATGTTTCCTGTGTTTCTTTGGCAATATCATGTTCTCAACCATGCCTCGTTTTTGGCACACTGCATCTGTATTCTAACTGCAGGAGAAGCAGCACAGAACCTGTGCTCAGTCTCATCTGTGTTCCCAAAGAAGCTTCTGTGCAATTACAGACAGCAGAACAATTCTAAAGCTTTCAAAGTGCCCAGAGAAGTTCTGGATGCCCCATCCCCGGGAGTCAGATTGGACAGGGCTTTGAGCAGCCTTGTCTAGTGCAAGGTGTCCCAGCCCACTGCAGGGGGGTTGGAACAAGATGATCTTTAAGGTCCCTTCCAACCAAAGCTGTTATGTGATTCTATGAAAAACCAAAATTCATGGCTTTCCCAGGTCTGGGAAATGATACTATCATCATATCCACTTCTATGTCCCAAATACTGTTTTGCTGTCTCAGGTGTGAGTCGTAAGCATGTGATTTCCTTGAAGATGGAACAATTTAAAAGAATCCTTTGTATGCCCTGGAGTATTTTCCTGGAACTACTATTTGCCTAGTAACCCCAGGGATTTTATTTTTAGAAGGCCGTGGGATAAAAAATAATTAGCTAGATCTAGTTCCCCCCCTTTTTATCCTCTCTGATGCATCGCAAATCAAATCTTATCTGCGTTAAACTACACCAGCTTAATAGACTTTCAAACAGCTCCAAAATGTCCCAAACCCAAGGTGTTAGAGACCAATTTTTCTCTTAAAACTCATAGTAGGATCCTTTAATGCTGTTCTTCTTGAAACTTAAATGTTCACTATCATGCCAATAATGGTGTGTGTCTGTAGCAGGATGTTAAACCTTTTTATAATAGTAAAATGAAATTAGTCTGTTTTAAAGACCACTGTAATAAAATACTGTCAATGTCTGCCCATAGGATAACTATCTAAACATTAAGCAGTTCATCTGCTGAATTTCCAGTGGCATCTGGATTTGAAAGGAGATCCAGATCTGCAGAAATACTGAACCATATTGATACAGTTCTGATATTATTCTAGACAGCTAGAAAAAAGATCAGTTAGAGTTTGTTGTTAAATACAATAAGAACTTTTTAAATAATAAAATATTTTAATTGACCTCAGGATATATCTGTAGACAAACAAAAAGTAACTCAAGAATGTTCTTGTCTCAACAAACTAGAAGTGCTGGCCTAACTTGAATTGATTGGCCCATACAGAGAAGTGTTAGATTGAACTACTTCACATGCTGAATGCAACTGAAAGAATGTTTCAGATCACCTAGAACTGGGGTCCTAATAAAGCACAAACTTGGTGTTTCTAACAAAAAATATTTCATAATCCGGTAGAATGCAATCTGCTTGAATGTTTTCTCCATGCTTCAGCCTGAGTTCTATTACATGAGACTGGATACAGTGTCCAATGCTGTTTCATAGGAGTGTTTATATTATTTTTTCCCTTTCTCTTACTGGCACATTTTCTGGCAGTGGTGGGACTTGAAGCATGCAAAGTAAAGAACAAATTCTCTCCCTGAGCCAAGAGTGTGGCACTGATGCCTGACATTGTAGTGTAGTGCTTGCCCTGGGAAGTGCCAAATGTGATTGACCTCTGAAAGAGAGAAAAAGGAATTTATGGGACACTAAAAGATCTGTAGGACAAGAGGACATATGTTGATTCATTTTTCCATTCTAGATTAAATGGAAATTATCACTTTTGCTAATAACTTTTTGAGAAGTAGTGAATTGGATATCAACTACAAGATTAAGCTGCTGTAAAATATGAGCTATTAGATTCAGTACAAGGCACAGGCTACCCTGTGGTGACTCAGTTATTTTCAATTAGTACTTATTCCAGTTGTTTGAATTTTTTTCCTTTGAGCAACTCAAGGAAATAATGCCCCAGTAGATATTAACTGCATCAGCTATTATCCCTTTCTGATTTTATTGTAGTGCTGAACACCACATATTTTACATTGTCAAACATGCTTTACAAGACCTATGATTATTGTAAGACTTAGAGGTGGTAATTCTTAATTTTTCTTTTGGCTGAAGTACTGATACAGATTTGAGGAACACTATAACTGTATTAATTGCATATAAGACAATTGCACCTAAATTTTAAAATTAACCATTTTTAGTGGATTTACTGGAAAGTCTACAAGAATTCAGTTTAATCTACTCAGTCCAAGCCTGCTTCTGATTCTTAGTTTCTTTGTCTAGCAAAAGCAACTTGGCTGAGTATTTTAAAATGTATGTTTGAAGAGTGTGCATTTAAACTATAAAATTCTGAACCCAGCATTTAATGTATTTTCACTTTGCTGGCTGATCTCTTCAATGTTGAAAGAATCAGGACTTAGTAAGGGATCCGGATTCCCAGACTATTATCCTGATGTATTGAGAATTGACTAATTGTATCCTTTCAATTTTCTAGTTGCCGAAGCACGACAGAATTTTACTTCCTTCAGTTTTCTAGTTGTCTTCTCTCCTGCAAAACTTAGCAATGTGTAAAGTAGGACAGTGGGATGTAAACTTATTCAGATAACTGTATCCTAACCTACTTTCAAGATGAAAAATTAATTTCTATAAGTAGTGATGTTTTCATTTGGTTGCTGCTAGATTTCAATTGGCATTTCTTAAATGAGTGCGTGTTCTCATTTCAAAGTCCAGGATCTGCAGAAATTTTTTCATGCTCTGGAGTAATGGATTCTGCAAGTGGCATAGAAGCTTGTTGGCTACTATATGAGGGCAGAGCAAAACTTTTCCTCTCTGTAGTTGTGTTGAGACTTCTGAAGGTGTAGCTGGATTGATTCATCCTAACATTGCATGTGGCTAATGTATTAATTAGCCAGCTGTTCCTCTCTTCAACAGGAGATTTTCATGCACGTGCCTCTGACTGGGAAGCATTTGAAAATGTGTGCTACTATCTTAGGCTGGGTGGCTCTGGTTGTGCAGGCTGAAACACTCCCTGCTCCTTTTCCTCTTGCAGCACTTTGTGTGGAAAATATTAATGTTGTTGTTATCATGTTTCAGTACAGAACGGTTGGGTTTTTCAAACCGTCTCAGCTAGAGGAGAGGAATGATGGTCGATACAGAATCACAGAATAAGCTGAGTTGGAAGGGACCACAGGGGTCACTGAGTCCCACTGCTGCACAGCACCATCCCCAAGAGTCACACCATGTGCCTCACTCAGAGCATTGTCCAAGCGCTTCCTGAACTCTGCCAGGCTTGGTGCTGGGACCACTTCTCTGGGGAGCCTGTTCCAAACACCCTCTGGATGAAGAACCTTTCCCTGATATCCAACCTAAACCTCCCCTGACTCAACCTCAGGCCATCTGCTCAGGTCCTGTCACTGGTCACTATACAGAAGAGATCAGTGCCTGCCCCTCCTCTTCCCAGTGAGGTCTCTCCTCAGCCTCCCCTTCTCCAGCTGAACGGACCAAGTGACCCCAAAACAGTGATATTTCTGCAGGTACTTCTGGGCGCTGTCTAGATCAGTCCTAGGGTAAATATTTACACTGATGCCATGGAAGCTGTTCCACCTACCCTCTCTTCCGAAGAACAATAGTAAGAAAGGTCAAAAAGTAGTTTTGAGTACAGGTGTTACAGGCAATTTTTCTTTTTTTTTTTTTTTTCCTAATCATTTTCTGGGCTTAAATCTGAGAATTGTCAGGCTTGCTTATCTGCACACTGTTTCTTAATTGAACTTCTGTGTTCTGAACTTCTGGAATAACTTGTGAAATAGAAGTAGGCCTGAGATTTTCAGCTCTTTCAGTTTTTTCAATACTGCCAGAAGGGCTGAAAATTAAAGCCAGGAGGCCAGAAGAAATTCTCAAATGTATAGGCATGGGTAGGTCAGCTCCATCATAATTTGTTAAATAATTATATAAAAGTTAGATGACAAAGTATTTGGAGTAGTATTGTTTAAAGGTTACATCATTCTTGCAAAAATTGGGTGTTGTATTTCAGAAAGTTCCTTTAAAAAGGATAAAGAGACATTTGACTTTGAGTCTCCATTGTTTGTAATATCCTCTTTCAGCACGAAAATATTTTCCGTTCCCATCAGTTTTGTCGTTTTTTTTTTATTTGGCAAACATGAATATTTTTCCTGAACTGTGAGTAGAATGAAAAATTGTTATTTTTGTTGGCTTGCAAACATTTTAGCTTCCCTTCCAATAAGACTGGCAGATTTATTTTTAGAGTTCTTGTCCCAATACATCTTATACAGTTATTTAGTGAAAGTAGATCAGACAAGCCTAAAGAATAGTTTTGTTTAGGCCTTGCTTGCAAGATGTGAGGGTGAGCTGTATGTGACAGAGAATGGGCTCTTTTTATCTGTGAATATACAGTAAGATTTACTCCATGGTTACACAGCTATCTGCTCAGTGCTTTTGGCTGTCTCCATCTCCCTCTAATCCAGCTCCGAAGGGACTACTTCTGACATTCCAAACTGCTGAGCAGCTTTCCGACAGCTGCTATTGAAATCTGAATAAAAACAAAACTGTTTTCTTTGCTTTCCTCCCAAATGGAGATCAGGTGAAAACTGAGCCAATTTCTTGTGTGTGCCAACTCTCTCCCAGTGCTGCACTGCCAGTGCCGGGATGATCACCTCTGATATGCTTCAAAGACAAAGACTGAGAGTTGGAGTTGCACTGGGAGGGGACAAAGAATGAGTTCTGAGGGCTGGAGATGTGAGCCCTGTGCACAGAGGGACCTGCTTGGCACTCTGGGTGAGGTGGCCCAAGATAAACAGCAATCATTTGTGACCACATCACCATGGCCCAGGACCTTTAAATTCTAGCATTCAACCTACAGGAAAGCTCTCTTAGGTGTTTCAAGGGTTTAATAATCTAAGTGTTAACCTTCCTGGTAATTTAGTTAGCCGAATAAAAGATTAGACACACTGTAAAATGTGTTTAGAATGGGAAAAAGAAATAAAATTAAAGACTGCAAGTTGGAGAAGATTAGAAATCAGTCTTTTTTTAGTTGAGGGGTTTTTTTTTTTCAAGAATTCTAGGAAGCAGCTATTTCCTTTCTAATGAAACATGTACAGAATGTTTATGATTCTTCTAGAGTGCAGTTTATTTTTTGTGCTTGTTGCTTACTGATATTTCTGGAAATATCATCTTTCTCCTCTCCACATTCTCCCAATTCACTGGGGTTGCTTAAGACTTCTGTAATGGCTACGAAAAGAAACCTTTCTTGAGAAAGAACACACTGACCTCTTGTTCCATCTCTCCAATTTATTGATTCTTCCAGTGCAAGATGTGTAATGATGATGTTCTCTCAAGTTTCTGCTTGTAAAAATAGTTTCAATAATGTGTTTAGGAACTGTTATGGAAATTCTGGTAATACTTCATAATACTGGAACTGTTTGTATTTCCTCAGGAAGATGATAGTATGCAAAAATTTTGGTCACACTTAAGAATATTCCATTTTCTAAGCTACAATGCTCTACAGCCCTGTACTAATTTCATTGGATTTTTTAATTCCGTAAAAATACTTTTATAGATGGAATTTTAATAAACAATAGGGCCAGAGAGATTTAAAAGAGGAAAAAGTGAGAGTGAAGGAGAATAAATGTTCTCCATTTCTGTATAGATTGGCAAATGACCATGGGGAATGACCTTGAGTGTGCTGAATTCATCAGGCTCCATTTCTGAAACTTTGCATCTGTAAGAAAGCCACTCTCTTAGTACGTAAGAAATTTGCCTCCTTGCAACAGAATGATACAGATGGGAGTCCACAGGCTATTCAAAGGCTTTGGACATGAGCTGAACTAGTTTACAGAATCTCAGGCAAATAATTCATTGAACTAGTTTAAAGCTGGCTGCTATTTGCATTTTGTTTAACTGTCTGGTTCTATAGTATGTAGATCTCAAACTGTTGGCTTCCTATTCAATTAACTTAAAAAAAAAAATCTTCATCCCAAACTTGAAAAATACAATCCAATCTTACAGCCACTTCTTCATAAAATTTGACATATTCTAAAACTGGAAAACTCACTACTGGGTATGCAGCTCTCATGTCCAGGTGCTTGTGCGTGTAGTTTCTGGCTGGAAGGATAATTGGAATAGTCAGGGGTGAATGAGCACAGAAACTATTTGCTTGGAGGAAGACAAGAATTAGGGCTTAGTCTTTCCCTGTGTTGCTGCCTAGAAGGCTCTGCAGAATTCTTAATATTTTTTAAGTAGAAAATAAATTTTTAAATACTGAAGTTACATTTGCTCTCTTACATGGAAAAAGGTGAGTAAACTGAGCAAGACTGCAGTTCAGGAGAGGTCATTCCTGCAGGCAGGCAGACAAAGGCATCAGGTCCATACCTACCATGGGAAGATGCACACTCAAATCATGAGGAATTGGCGAGGGCAGGTGGGCAGGAGGGGATAGAGCAGGTACCTGATAGACTGACATGGAATGTGACAACAGGTACAGTGACTGCCTTAAAGCAGGTTCATCTTCTGGCCTGCACCACTCCAGCTTCTCAAACTCAGACTTGGTAACCTTTCCTTCCACCTGCATCCAAACCTCTGGAAGTTGGAACAAGCAAAAGCAAAAAGAGATCAGTGTTTGACTTGTTCTGTACGGTGTACTACCTGCAACAGTTTCTGATTAAAGAATCTGTGAATTTAAAACAACTTAGAATAAGTCCCAGTCCTACAGATTTCTATTGTTATGGGGTTTTTTTGTGCTTGCATGATGTTATCATGTCTATTCCACAGACATTGACCATCTACTGGAGAAAAATATAGAAATACTGGATAGTAATTATAACCTCTTCACTTCCTGAAAGTGAGAACTGAGGAGTGGAGGTCATCTTTTACAGCAGTAGATGTGCAGTTTTGGCTTAGGTCCGTTTTATTTTGCAGAATTTTAACTATGCACTTTGCATATAATTACACAGTCATCCTGGAGGAGAGTGTTTTGGGCAGAAAAGAGAAAGAAGTTCTCCTTCACCCTTTTGTTTTCTCAGAAAAAGCACTTAAAAGGGTAACTGCTGGAGGGACAGAAGATGGAGACGAGGCTTTTGGAAGGCAATTGTCTAAATGAGTAAGAAAGTTGTTGCAAGGTTTCTCTTACGGTGACTTGTTCATGGTGATGAGCACATTGTTCATTTTTAATAACAAATATAGAGAACGACGGGTTTGTTCTCCAGCTATGGAGAGGATTTGTTTAGTTTTACTTTGCTTGCTGAGCTCACTCTTGAGATCCAATATATACCTTAGTATGTACTTTAGCTACTGATGACATGTCTTTGCATCCACTTAAATCACAGTGAACTTGTTGGCAGCCAATGCTTCCTGCAGTGTAGACAGTACTTGCATGGATGAGTGAACGTTTACTTTTTGGAATTCCCCATTTTGCTTGCTCTTGTCAGGAATACAACTTGTGGGATTCATCTTTCATCCACATCATTGCTTCTTTCTACTTTGTGCCAGGGGGCATCAAATATCGTAGTTCCTGCCAAAGGTGAAACAAAGGCCGATATAAATGTAAAAGAAGTAAAAATATATAAAAATATGCAAGAGTGCGAGTGAGTAGAATGTGTTGGGGAAATGTGGGAGAAGTAGACTTACTGTAACACAAAATAGTAAAAATTAAGACTTCGATCTTCATGTTTTTCAGCTTTCTCACACAGGCTGCCCCTCGCTGCCTTTTTACCACATGGCAAGAACAATAATAGATGCTAAGCCAGAAGGTGGTAAGTAAAGTTGATTTTCTGCCATTCTGTGCTCCAAAGTGTAAAAGTACCAGAGATACATGTTCCATAAACGCAGCTCGGAATTTACAGTAGTAACAGGAACCTGTTTGCCTGATTGTGGACAGCAATGCATCAGAACACTGCAAAAACCAACTTGGGCAATGCCAGTTGTTTAAACTGGAATTCCCAGCATTCTGAATATAAATAGAACTAAAATGTCATCCAATAATAATGACTCCTCTGCTCTTGCCAGCTCACAGTACACAGCTGGGGGAAGGATCTGTTTTTGATAGTAAGGTGTGCGTCTATCTGCCCAGCAGTTGCATTGAACTTCCCTTCCCTTCAGTCTGTTGATGAAAATGTCCAAGAACAGCTGGAGTATGTAACAACAGCTGTTGCTGTTGTTGCCTGGGCCCTGGAGCAGGGAGATCCCTCCCACAGAACTGTGCTGGGCTTTGCCAAGTGTCAGCCCGTGGGGCTGGAGTTTGGCATTTGGTGCAGCTCTGGGTGGGTTTGTATTAGCAATAGGTCTGGGGTGCTTGTGTAGCCCGGTGTGAACAGGAGCAGGATGTGTGGGGAAGACACAGAGCAGGCGTGCAGCCTGAGCTGGGGAGGAGAGGGGCAGGGCTCCTCTTTATCACCAGATCTTCAGCACCTGTGCACTTGTGCTTGACGGACATCAGAGTTTAGCAAAGTGATTTTCTCTTCAGGTATGAAACAGCTTCTGCTTTTGACACTTGTCCCTCCAAAACTGCAATGATACCTTCATATGAATTAACAGCAGTGCTTTCAGCTGAATGAATGGGGACTACTAAAAGAAATAAAATTGAAAACCTTGCCCTTGACATCTGTCCTTTTTCCCAGATTCACTTGCATTGTAATCTGCCTTAGACATTGGTAAGAGCCCTAGCTTATTTTCTTCCTCAGATATGGCTATAAAAAAAGTAATTGAAAAATAAAATGTGTGTCAATTCCAATTTATTGACAATTTTTATAATGAGAACTCTGAGGGTGGCAGAACCAGCACATTGTTCCAAACTGCTAAGGTGCATAAGATGACCTTGAGATTTTGCCAACATTTGCAGTTAGATGTGGGGTACCTGGGGGTGAGGGAAGAGTGAATTAAAAAATAAGTCAGTACTGTACGTGTCAGACTTTGTATGGAACAATGGTGACATGATAGGCATTGGAAAGAAAAAAATGTTTAAGGGATATATAGGCATGCTACAGAGGAAGATAAATGTAAATATGTTACCACATGATTTAACATGGTGGGATTTGCTGAGTTTCTACTAAAATGTCTTTACCTGAACTCTGGGTTTTAAGAAGATGTTCCCAGTAATGTTTCCAGGAATTTTGTAAGGTAAGTTTTCTGTTCTTTTTCCTGAGACTTACAGAAGCTTAGAAAAAAATGAAACTATCTAGATAAATTTTTATTCAAATTATATATCTAAATAATTCCCAAAATAACACAAAATGCAAAAATTTAAAATAAGTGAGAAACCACTTGTGTATATGATTTTATGTATATGTTATTAAGCATTTTAAGATAATTTTGATTAACGTTTTTAAAATGCTTATTGCTAACAGCAGTTTAAAAGGCTATGCAGTTGTAATATTATTTTAAATATTAGTTTCCAACCCATTTCCCATAAATATTTTTCATATATCTGTAAAATATTGATTTTACTATCCCAAGGTGGTTTTGGTGGTGATTTTTTTTTTAAGCATTAAGAGGTAAAGGTGCAATGGAGGGGGAATTTCTTTTCCATAGTCTTTCCACATTAGTTGTCGTTTTACACTGTATGATTTACAAAGAATAGCTCATGAGCAATTACATATTATTATTATTATGCTGGCATTTAATTTTTTAATTGGAAAGACAATTTTTTTAATAATTACTGTTTTTCAGTAAATTGTGCTGTTGAAGTTTTCAAGCATTATAGAATTCTTTCTTCATTACAGTTACAGCTTTGGTAATAGGCCCTGCAAAGTATAATTAGATTGAATATTTCACAGAGGACTTTTTTATTATTTTAGTTGTGAAAATGCCACATAATGTATTTTTTAATGAAGCCTCGAACCTGATCCCTGTGGTCAATCCCAAGCACTGACTCCCTCAGGAGACCGTAAATGTTTTAATATACTCTGATGTTATATACTATATACATATCCATCTAGAGAGAGATAGATATTGTATATCCCTAATGTTACATTTTCAGTACTTATTTAAATAACAAGAATGCTAAAAAGAGGGAGAAAAGAAAGAATGACCTGAAACTTGGAGAAGCTTTTTGCTGTATAATGCACGATGAAGTCCCCATCAGTATTCTACTACTCACTATTAGATATCTGTACAGGCCATTTTAATGGAAGAACATTCAAAAAGTAACACTTTTTAGAAGGAAATTTGTTGATTTATTATTTTGTGATTATACTCAGTTCCTAAACTAACAGCACAGGCATGCAGAGTAAGTGTCAATGACAAAAAGGTATGTCAAAGGCAAATACTGCCTGCTGCCATGGCCCTGCTGTCACAAGGGAATTAGAAATGGGTGTAGGAAGAGAAAGAGGGTGACATGGCATTGGGAACTTGGCTTCACTGACATGGAGTATTTGATTTTTTGGAGACTGGTTGTGACTCAGTTTTCAGCGACATTAAGATATAAGATCTAATTATTGTAAATTGCATGCAGGTAGGCTGCATGTAAGCTCCTCTGTAAATCTGTATTAATGCCATTTACTTTGGCAGGCTTCACTGTATTAACTGACTTGTTATAGAGGGTCTGCTGTATTGGAGTGTTAACCTGAAGGTCTGTTTAAAAAGAGGAAGGTTTTACCTTCTTGATGCTCCTGCGAGGAATAAGAAACTAGATACTTCGTTTATAAAATAGGGAGTGGGTAGCAAAATAAGGAGCAAAAATGGCAAGAAGATACTGCTGCAGAGGGAAATGAAGAAAAGTTTGTTTCTCTCCAGCTTTTTTAAAATAGCAGCCCTACAAACTGTTGTATCACAAATTACAAAAAATAAATACAGAAGGATGGTAAGAAATGGCAAAAGCTATACTTGAGCTGGCTAAGCAAAATTATCACCTTCAAATATGTCAACCAAGACGTAAGAGATTACAGTTCAGACATCCCAAGAGTGAAAATATTTTTAAGTTGCTGCACTATACTGCAGCAGACTGAGAAAATATTAGAAATAGAGATTTCTTTCATTAAGACAGACTTATCTGATATGGAGTATAATATTATTATTCTCAACAATGATCCGGTCATATTTGACTTAGAATCCTCTGTTTACATGTATCAAGCAATACCTGTAGATACTGCAGAGATTTAGAGTGGTGTGTGGTGGGATGGTGCACAGCTTGGAAACTGCTCTCCTGGCAAAAGTCATGGCTGCTTTTTAACAGGACCATTTGGACTTGCACATTTAAATCACAGTGGCCTAGAGACTGGAAAGCTGAAATGCGGGAACTGTAGTCTCCTCATCTTTGGTGAGTTCATGCCAGATTCTGTGGAGCCAATACCATACTAAACAGATGTTGTTTTGATTCCTCTGTTTAAATAGATTGGATTAGAAGGGGAGAAAAACCATCATCATCTCATCCCCCTCACCATTCTGTCCAAAGCTTAGTTACTGTAAAGACAAATTGTATTTATTTCCTGTCAGAAAAACCTTCACTGACATGGAGTATTTGATTTTTTGGAGACTGGTTGTGACTCAGTTTTCAGCGACATTAAGATATAAGATCTAATTATTGTAAATTGCATGCAGGTAGGCTGCATGTAAGCTCCTCTGTAAATCTGTATTAATGCCATTGCCTTGGGTAGGCTTCACTGTATTGACTGATATGCTCTGGAATTAGAGCAGGTTAACAGAAACCAGGATCTGTTTAAATTTGTGCTGTTTAGGTCTAGGGAACACTTTGTTTAGTATTGTAGCTGCAGGAGATAAGTACTGTTTTCTGAGAAGCAACAGAGAATATCCATTGAAGGTCTCTGTATACACTTAAACCTAAAGGCAAAACATTATTATTGTTAAATCCACTATTCTTTCATATCGTATGCTTATATTAAGAGGACCATTTGCATGTTGATGTAAGATGGAAACAAGATCTTTTGTGTAGCATCAAAAGTATTATTGATTTCTACTCCAAGTATTAAAAACCTAATGCCGGTGAATTCTATCATCTCATCCTATGCTCAGAATCCCCCAAAATAACAAACTACCAATCCAAGACCTGAGAGATAAGACCTCTCCAATGGAACTCAGAGGAATTCTGTCAAATTTTGACCCTTTTTTTTTTTTTTTTAAAGATTGAAAAGTTTTTGCAAATTTCCAGAAACCTTTACACACTTGGGCTAAAGTTTATGCAAAACCTGAGAGGAAATAAATGGGAGAGAGATGGAAAATTGTGCTCTTTAAATTAGAAAATGATTACTGGCTTTAACAGGGGACATTAGAAAACATGTTTGTTGCGAATCCCAAGCATCACAGTATGAACAACACCTCCCACTAATGCACACCTTTCAGATTTGGGTTCAGTGTGTGTTTGGAGCAGATGGCTCTGGGTGTCCACATTCACTGTTCAATCAGCAGTGTGCCTGAGGCTTGCAATCACACAAATAAGGAATTTATGTCACCCGATAGCCTTCAGTGCTGCCAGTATTTTAAAAAGGGAGTGTTGCTTATTTGTTGTTGTCATCCTCCTGATCCCCAAACAAGTCCACATGACAAAGAATTCTCATCCTGGCTGCCAGACTCTGTGGTAACACTTTGGTTACTGCAGCAAACCCAAACCTGCTAAGCTGTTCCACCAAATGTGAGTGTGTGCAGGGATGTATGCACAGATATCGTGGTGACACATCTTCCTCTCTGGTGCTGAACAGCTTCAGAAAACAATAATGTCATTTTAACACTGGATACGATTTTTTGGGCTTTTCAAATGATACAGGCAACTGAGGGTGCCCTGTTGAAAGTACCTAGTACTTGTTATTGGCAGTGAGAATGAGCCATTTTCGTGTATTCATATTCTAACTATCAATTCATGCTAACTCTCCTCATGGTCCATAGGTTTATCACTAATTTGGCATCCAGCTCTGCCTAAGATGTACCAGAGAGTCGTCTTCATTCTTTGGTGAATGTTTCAATTTCCAGTATTTCTTCTGTGCTTTGTCAGCTGCGGTTTTTTTTGACCTGTCTTGGGAGCAGAAATCCATGAGAGACTTCTGGTTTGTGCATGTGTGTGTAACAGACTTGAATAGTTTTCAAGAACTGAGATAGAGAGAGAGAGAGTTAAAGGAGATAAATGAATTCACTGAACATTTCCTGAAGGCCCTTCCAAGGGATTTCAGCTGTCTTTCACATGCAGTCTAGAACAGCTGTGGTCTGACTGAAGATCAGTACTTCCCTATTCTAAATTTATAGACCACAGACAGTAGGAAGTGTGATGGGGAGACTCTTTTAGATAAGTAATATAGATTATTGGGATGTTTTGCTAAAACTGGCTTATCGTGTTACTCCATACAGTGAATTCTGGTTTGCATCCAGAGGTAATTTCAAACATTTAAAAAAAATTCTTTGCTTAAATTATACATTATAGGCTGAAAGTGTAAGTACTAATTACAGAGAATTTATTTCAATATTTATTTAGTTCTACAGTGTTTTTCTATCAAGATCCTCTGTTGGTCACAGGCTGCTAGTTGTCCAAAGGAATAGATTGCAAAGACATGAAAAATCAACATTTTGAAGTTTCAAGTATGAATATTGAAATTGCTACAGAAATTTACATTTTTGTGGTTTGAATGACGTTTTCAGTATTCCCTACGGTACATGTCTTGATTTGGATGGCTTGATAGACTCATCCAGACCAAGCAGCTGTCTCTCCTAGGCCAGACTTAGCCAGCTTCTCACTGGAAGCTGAAAAGCCACTTATTTCATGCAATTTACAGGACAATTTAAATTGGATTTCATGACAATTAATTTCAACCCAAGTTTTGCCTGTAATTTGAGATCTCTGCCAATGAGCTTACACCAAATAAACCTGGTGATTCAAACTTGATTGGACTTTTTTAGGCATGTAAATTGCAATGTAAGCTTCTGAGACTTGTCATTAGCCAAGAAAGTATCTGGGCAGGTCACTGCAGCCTTGTGCTTCTCAAATTGAAGCAGGGTGTTAATCCATAAACTGCATTTACCCCTAGACTGGGGTGTCAGGGCCAGCTTGGCAGCCCCATTCTGATAGAGAGTAGAAATCTTAAGTGTGCTGACCTAGCTCGCATTTTGCCTTCCCCACAGCAAGGGAAGAGTACACATGCTGAAATTTCAGAGAGGTCATGGAACAGATCAGCCTAAATCACATCCACCGCTTGTTTGGGACTTTTGTTTGTTGATGTTTGGAGGGGTTATTTGCTTTTTCAAGAATCATGTTTATCATCACACCATTTGGGAGATAATGTACCCTCAATTAATTCAGCAATGAGAAAACCCAAATTCTTCAAGTTGTATCCATGTTTAAGTAACAAGCTGATAATTAACAAGACTTAAATCAACTTAAGAGTGTAGGAAAAGTGTATTTTTCCTTTGGGGAATCTGCACATGTGACTATCCAGTGCTTTCTGTTGCAGAAAATTGAGGAGAAAACCTCTTATCTCAGGAGTTTTCATTAGAAGTGTATTCCTTTATCTTTGTGTTTCCTTCCAATCTCAGTTAAACACTTCTGTTTAAATTGTAGAAGTCACTTTAAGCATATAGAGAAATATGTTGAGTTTATCCTGGAAATTTGTCAGCCTATACAAAACAAATTAAAACTTCAGGAAATTTATCTTCACCAAGGACAAGCCTCACCCTGGGCTCTGGGCTGTAGTTTGAAAGGGACAGGCAGAGCAGTGCTGGCTGGAGATCTGCATGGTTGTCCCAAACTCATATATCCACATTATCCACACACACCTGTTCAGGTTGTGTGTCACTGGAATATTTACTGTTTCCTTCCCCCTTCCCTTGTTTTTAATTCTGTCTCCCGGCTGAGACAAGAATGAGATGAAAAAAACTAACCAAATGCCAACAAGAGAGAAAAAACAGTACTCTGCCAGGGCTGGCTGTAGGGAAGGGATGGCAACCATCCAGGAGCAAAGACGAAATTTTCAAAGCCAAGAAGAAAGCTGAAAGAACCAGCGAGGTGAAAGGAAACACATGAGCAGAAAATGCAAATGTGACACTAAGCCAGGGACCAAGCAGGTGAATCCCTGTCTTGACCTAATGCTTTTAGTGAGTGTCTTAATGCACAGTTTGAATTGTGTTCAGAGGCAGCACACATGTGCTGGTGGACAGTTTATGCCAGGTGTCAGTGCAGAATGAAAAGATAGAACAATGTGTATTGCACAGCCTCTCAAAAACAAACCAACCCCTACCTCCCATTGATTAAAAAAAAACAAATGTAGGTCAATCTTGCAGTAGCTGATTATTGTCTTTATTCCCCTCACCTGTATCACTTTTATGTTTAAGCAAAATTGGCAGTTAGCACATAAAAATTCTTTATGGTTTTGTATTATGCTAGTAGGAATATGCAGAAATGGTTTTTAGGAGAGGAAAAAAGGTATTTTTTGTGAGTAGAGTCACCATCAGCACCTTGATTCTGGATTACTGTTTTTTGACTCAGTTCTGCAGTTTTAAAATGAATTCATGTTCACCATTGTAATTTCACATGATTATTTTAAATGAAAAGACTGCATGTTTGAAAGGAAAGTCTCATTAAAACATTTTATTTAAGATTACAGATTATCCAAAGAACTGTCAGCCAAATGTAAAAAGCTCAGGATAATTTATGGATGATGGTAATACAGATATATTCCAAAAATACAGCGTACTTACACTAGTATCACTTTATATTTATATGGTTTATTTAGTTCCTTCTTTGTCTGTTTTTTTGCCTCAGTACTTTTCCAAACAAGAGAAAGGTATAAAAATGCTCCTGCTTTTCACTATGGTCTATCAAAACCTACCTTTTTAGATACATTATGTGTATTTATTACAGGTGATAGTAGATTTAATGGATTCATTCTTTGAAACTGAAACAACTAATGCCAGCTGGGTTTTCTCAAGTCTAAATAATATTAGTCTAAGATAAGCTGACACTTCAAGTGACATGATCTTTTTAAAGTGTTTTGTAAATCTTTCTGGGAAGGCAAGAAAACGGTATGAAGGTTACTTATCTTGCATCCATGACATTCTTTACACATAGGCATATAAGTTCGTAGTTGCAGTACTTCACTTGCAGAGCAAAGGGATCAGAGATCCTTCCCTTGTCCTTTGCCATTTTCACCAGTTTAGCTTTTTGATATTTATTAAAAATCCTTACTCAGAACTATATAGGTACTATAAATATAGTTTATATATAATGATATATATATGTCTATATTATAAATCTGGAAGTCAGAGATCTCTCTTCAAAGAAAAATTAATAATTTAAGCATTTGACTTGTTAGTGCTGTACAAGTGTTACATTAAATGAAAGCCAAGACACTGGTGACCACTCAAGTGTGGTCTCCACACAGTTTAACAGTGTGCTGGTTTAACATTACATGTATGTAATCTAACAAGCTGCAGTAATAGCTTTTTCACTTGAATGCTGAACTCAAAGCAAAACCACCAGCAGAGAAATTGAGCATGTTTGAATAGTACTTATCCTCTACCAACCGAAAAGATATTGCAAGTTTCTGTATCTGTTCTAAGAACAAATTACCTCCTACTTCTGCCTTCTGTGTGATCCACCAGTTTCTACACATCTGCTTCTAGGACCAAGACATCACACTACTGGTGCTGCAACACAACAAGTACCAAGAGGTACAAGGCTGACATTCTTATAATCTACAGTCCTAATTTATGAGCTACTAAAATATGGAATATTTCATCTGCCAGTAAATCTGTCAAGTTCCTCTATATCATGCTACTTACACTGCACACATACCAAGTCTTGATCCTGGAAAGAAGCCTGGGTTCTTAATTAAGGACCAAATCATAAGAACTGCCACCAGCCAGACTGAGAGGAGAGCTGAAATCTCATTTTTATCTGAAATGACACACTAAAGCAATGAACTGTTGATAAAAGCTTTATTTTTTTTCCAATGGAAAGCAGGTAAACTCAAAAAATAATTTAGTCAATGAGTAGTTTTTCCGTAAGTATCAGCGAACAGTTTACTTCTTATTAAAAGGGCTATACAAATAGTAATTTAAAAGATGTTAATTCAAAGCCATCAAAAAGGGAGGAAATGACCTTTGCTTTGTTTCACATGAATCCCGTTTGGGCTTTGCTATTTTTCTGTGACAAATATGGATATAGGGTACCAATACAAAACCAGGAACAGCTCTCTGAGCAACAACCTCCTCCTTTCTTTGGAAGTTGATTGTGTAGAGATGGTAATAGAGAGCAACTGCTGCGAAAATCTTTGTTTATAAAAAAAAAAAAGAGTCTTCTGGCTGTTGACCTTCATGCCCCAACATCAGAGGCTGTAGCTGGGTATCTGTAGCAATACAGTTTGTTGTCTGCTCCTCCACTCAGTAACAACTGATGAGAGAAGGAAACTGATTAATATCAGAACTAAGCAAAATAAGTGCACAAAAGTTAAAGACTCAATTTTTCTTTCCTTTATAAAAAAAGAAGTAGTGAATAATGAATTAAATGCATGACTAAAATTCTGAATCAAAGTGCAGAAGCAACTTTGTCTCTTACTCTCTTAAAATTAGAAGTGAAACTTGTGTAGGAAAGTTGCTAAAGCTTTCCCTGAAACGGGAAAACAGGAGCCATACTGAGAATCTGGAACATGCACAGAATGGGGGTTTTTGGTAATTTTAAATACATGTGTACCACTGCAATAGCAGAACAGCTTGTTATAGAGGATTATACAGTTTCCCTCTTCTACCTGTACTGACTGCTATGCCCCAGCTTTGCTTCATGTTGCTGCTTTAGCCCCAGTGACAGAAGACTACCTTGGAATATGTGTTTCCTGAGTGAGGTGCAGTGCTGTCCTCGTCTCTCCTTGTTTGGAACATCACTATAAGGCTCAGTTAAAGCCACAGAGCTTCTGCTCCCACCCTTCCCCTTTGCAGAGTGTGGGGACGTGCTGCAGTGCCTGTGACACCACCACACAGACACCAAACACAGCGCAACTCCACCTGCCTGTTCTCTTCTAGCTTTAAGCATAACGAAGTAATGACCCATGACTGCTTTTAGCTCTCAAATACCATATGCATAAATCAAGTAACTTGCTCTTCAGATTCTTACCCCTGCTTCTGTCCAGTCCACACACAAAACCTTGTCTTCGTGAGCAGCCAAGTCATAGAGAGGAGCTTTGCAGCTAGTGAAAAACAAGTTTGAAGTTATGTGAGCAATCAGAGACAACAAGTGGTCCCAGGGAGAAATGCTATCCCAGTGCTATCAAACAGATGTCATCAAGCAGCTACAAACACTTTGAGAGAGTACAGGCATCGACCATCTGTGATGCATCCTCTGCTTTCCCCAGAGCCAATCACATCAGTATTATCCTCTCTTACATCCCCAAAGAGAAAAACAGCAACATTTTCATCTGCTTGCAAACAACTTCAAGACTGAAATTCAATCAGTTGTTAGGAAGAATTTATTACAGCTTCCTTCCTCCATGTGTAGATACTCAACAGCGTATGTTTTCCAGCCCTGTGGAAGACTAAGTATTTTTCTCCCTTTTATTATACCGTTGACTTCCAAAACCTCTAGAGGGTTTTCACAAATGCCACAGGTTTCCACTGAATGTCTCTGACTGCTTTTTCTATTTCATGAGGGGTAGCTCACCCTGTAAGCTTTCATTTCTTTGAACAGGAACAAACACAGGTTTATTTTACCTCCTTGTGTCCCAAAGCTTCACAATGTTGTCCAGAGAGCCAGAGATCAGCTGATGCTCATGGGTAGGTGACCACTTCACAGATGTCACCCAGCCTGTGTGAGAAGTCAGAGACAGGAGAACCAAGGAGCCATCTGAATAGAAAGAGGAAAAAACCACAGACATCAGCATATGCTGAAACCAGCACTCTGAAGATGTGTACAAAATCCAGTGCAGTTGCAGTTCAAGTTAAGTGTTAACTGAACTTTAAATAAAGTGAACAAAAATGTAAGCCACACAAGTTCTGGGGAAGAAAAAAAAACCCAAAGAAACAAACCCAATCAAACAAAAAAGAAACCAACCTGAAACCCCTCAAAATGTATTTTCTGGTCGCTTAACTTCCTTTTCAATGTTTTTTTTTTTAAAGCAAACAAAAAAAATTTTCTTTTATTAACAGCATATAATATGCTAGTGAACTTTGGATTAGATTTACAGAAGCTAAGCAAGTAAATGTTATTTACTATTTATGGCCTTGCAGTACCTGAACAGAGCCTACAAAAAAGATGTTTCCAAGGTCAGGCTAGGTGGGGCTCTGAGCTATCTGCCCTGGTGGAAGGAGTCCCTGCCCAAAGCAGGAGGGCTGGAACTAGATGATCTTTAAGGTTCCTTCCGACCCAGACCATTCTATGAAATGTGCCTACGAAAATAAATCTGGTAGGCTCAGTCATAATATCTGTAATTCCATCTGTTTATGAAATATAGTACCATGTCCAAGTGACTACTGTTTCACTTTAATGATTATCAGACCAGCCTCAGTCTGAACCTTACCAAAAAAATCCATTCTGCAACTGCACAGTTGAACATTCATTAGTAAATTAAAAATAGAATAATTTCTAAATTAGTAGCTAAGAAATTAAAACAAGTCTTGCAGCAGAATAAGAAAACAGATGTAAGTTTTGTACTTAATAAAAGCCCCCAAATGGCTGGTTTCAAGCAGAGGGACCAGAAAAGTTTGTGAGATGTCTCTGGACAGGACTAAGTTCTGATTTTGAAGAACATCTTTGAGACCATGCATGTTTAGGCTCACCTTTGCTGCGAGGATCCCATAGCCTGATATGTCTGTCTGTGCTCCCTGATGCAAGACGTCGACACAGGGGTGAGTAGGAGACAGAATTAAACACTTTGGTTCCTGTCTGTCAGTAAAGAAAATAATAACTCTGAGACAGGAGCTACCCTTTTACAAAGCTTTTTCCTTTTTTCTGAGCTGGATTTCAGCCGAACCCATAGCCAGAGTATAATGATCTCACCAAAGTTGATTTGAGATCTCCAGTCTCAGCATCCCAGACTTTAATGGTGTGGTCCCATGAAGCACTGCAAATTTCTTCAGTATCTGACCACAGCACAGAGGAGATGGCTTCTGTGTGGCCAGAGAGGGTTGCCAGGGGAGTCTAGAATTAAATGGTGACAGATTTGAGTAAGTTATCAAAAAAATCTATTATTTCAACAAATAAAAAAGTCTGATTATCCTGAGACATACCAGCAGAAGTTTTAAAGTCACTTTTAGCGAAGAGAAATTATTTGTTGTGGCTACACTTGTAAAGAAAAATCCTGGACCAACTCAGAGCTCATCTTACCCTTGTTAGTCCTAGCTGTTCAGTTTTCTGCTTTTTCCGTGGTCTGTTAGCTGCTTCTTCCATTTCATCCTCTTCATCTGTAGGTACTGGGACAGAAGACAGGCAGACTTGAGCTACAGGTTTTTGAATTCCATCTCCATGTAACTAATTAAGCAAATCCCCATATTTATGGTGCCTACAGCCATCATGCAGGTGATAACAAGATCTGAAATTGTGTAATTAACCAAACCAGTAACTCAGCATAGCGATGTACAGCCTTACAAACTTACATCTTACCTGCAGACCAGATCTTTAACATTTTATCCCAGGATCCACTGCAGAACTGTATGAACAGAAACATTTTGTTAAAATGTTGATCCAGACAGATCTTGGAAGAGAGACCTGCTTGAAAAACTATCCCATGGGCTGTAACACACAAACAACAGTGCTGGGCTATTAAAATTCCCCCAAAAATGTTTGGGATACATCAAATTATTCTTTTTTACTTCCTTTGCAGGAAAAATATCTACATAATACCTATTTCCTTCAGCACCAAAAAGTTTGACTTTAACCCCTCTGATACTAAGTCAAGCTGAGAGCAATGACTCCACCTTTGCTGGGAGTGCTCCTAACTGCTGAATTCCTGCGTGGAAAGGAAGGAACCTCTTACCACCTGCTCTTCCAAGAACTCTGGAAATTTTTTTCCCACCAAAACCACCACGAAAATTTAGGTCAAACTGGAAAATAGTTCATTATAGCACAAAATTCTCATGCATTTAAAGTAAAATACACTTTAAAATTTAAGTTATTTTCTAAAATAAATGATTTTGTGATTCTATGGCTTTGCATTGATGTAACACTCCTAATTCTCAATAACCACCACTTTTAACAAGACTGGAAAATTATCAGTGTCATAAAATCATGATGATGAATACACATGCAAGGACAAAACCAGGAGTTTTGAGCTACAGGCTACTAAATCCGAAAACACAAAGGGTTCACTCACTTTGGTTCTCGTACAATCAACAGCCACAGACTCGACACTGCCAGCGTGTCCCCTGCAGCAGTGAAGGGCTTTCACTTTGTTTTTCTCCATGTTCCACTCCCAGAGCAGGACAGTTTGGTCCATGGAAGCGCTGAGTAACAGGCACGATAAACTATCTGAGGAAGAAAAAAGTTACACTCATGCCCAACTCAGCTTTCCAAAGTCTTTATAAATAATTAATCCTAGAAGAAATAGCAGATAGACAGAAACTCAGTTTACATCATGTTACCCTGCAAGTACAACTAATATAACTACATATACACCAGTATTTGCTAATGGAGGATAGACAACAATCATCTTAAAGTAACTATATCCTTTATTGTCAAAGGACTATTTTATACACACAATGACTTCATTTCTTAACACCACTGACAGACTGAAACAATTACATTTAGACAATTAAACATTCATAGGTAAGGAATGCTAGCATTCTTCCCCAGTAAATCAAACTCCTACTATTCTCCTGCTATATATACTGACCTTGCTTCACCCATGCCACGTCCTTCACTACTTCTGTGTGCCCAGCTACTGTCAGGATGGATTTTCCTTCCACAGACCAGATCCGAGCAGTCTGATCGTAGGAGCCAGTTAATATCCTACAGGGTACCACATGGGAAATATCACTGTCTTTAGCACCAACAAATGCTTTTATGAAATAAAGCCTCAACCAGAAACTTGGAAAACTATTAGCACAGCAACTGGTTTAAAAGAAATTGCTTGAAAGAGGAAAAAATATGTTTTTGCTACAGAGCAAAGCTTCATCAAAGCCTTGCAAGTGGGAGGCCAAGAGCAGAGGCTAGAAAGACAAGCAGTGAGAGTACTGCATGTTCGGGTTGCTGAGACTTAAGATCCCTTAAATAATGTACATAATTCAAAACTTAATTTGTTAGTTTTAGTATGTTGCCAGAGGATCTCAAAGCATTTTCAAATTTCTACTTAATATATGAACATTACCTAGTTGACTTGAAAATGAATGTGAAAATACAGTAGAAAAAGGCAATTATGCCTCTTTTTCCCAGGAAAATCTCTGCAGAAAGGTATGCTATTCTATTTGTTGCTAATGAGTGTCACACTGGAAGTCAAGGGCTTAAGCAAAAGAGAGAGATGAGAAAAACTTCCTTTCCGTTAAGGAAAAGGATACTGAAGAGCATTTGTTTTGTTCATTTTGTAAGCAGCGTCTCAAGTTCAGCGTCTAGCTGTTTTCTACCTGTGTTAAAGCCACTGTCATGTGACAGTGTAACCAGTGAACTGCTTACAAAAGCAAGTAGTTGACTCACTTGACAGGTTAAAAAAAAAAAAAAAAGAAAAATCAAGCAAAGAGGAAAAAACCCCACCCAAGGGATTATTAAAGAGACAATAATACTGGCTCTATTTGATACCACGGAGGAACATGAATAAGCAAGAAAAAACTTAGAACTGGCTTAGTGTGGTACCATTCTTCAGTGGCTTGAACAGAACTGATCCAGTCATCATGGAAGATGCATTCTTCTGGCTGAGGGGCCATGTATTTCTCCACGTACTCTATTTCCACCACTTCTTCCTGAGCTCACAGAGAAAATACTTATTTAGTGATGTACTGTGGTTTTGTTTCTTTTTAATCACTAACAGTAAAACTTAACTTTAGCACGGCACAAATATACAAGTTTATTGATCAAAGGTCTTGACATCCAAGTCCTTTGCCACATCAGTAGAACTAAAGTATTTAGAGAAAAAGTGTGAATTACATTGCTTTCCGTATTTTTATCAAATAACTATTAATAGCAAGCTAGAAGTAAAAGCAAATGATTTCACTCTTCTTACATTCCTCTTCTTCTATATTTACTAATACAAAACCGGTGTCTAAAACACTTTGCAACATTTTCTAGAGGCAATATTAAACGTTCCCATTATCCCCCACTATAAGAGACAAAAATGTATTAACGATGAACGGTATAAAAATTTCCCCTCTGAACTGTACACAGACAACAAATTGGATAACATTCCTTGCACTGCTCTGTCTGTAGTCTCTAATCACTGTGGTTCATAATGGATTTAAAAATATAGGGAATTCTCCTGGGAAAGTCAGAAAATAAATGAAACTGAGCACGGAAACCTTCCTAGTTGACAGGGTAATATCTAAATCAGTTGAAGTAAACTGGCTAAGTCTGTTCTACTGCCCAAGAAGGGGAGACATTGAGTATGACTTACTGTGGAAATATTTTCCATTTCCATGTGCGTGACCAGCGGCAATCGCAAGAACTGGCCATTGATAAGGAAGTCAAATTCCACATACTTGTGATCCGCTGAAACCAATTGGAAAAATCAATGTTCAAATGTCGCTATTTATTTGATACCATCATTTTGTGACTGTTTCAGGAAAACGGAGCCAGGAAGAGTTTAAAAACGACTCGAACATAAACAATCCCCCAAAACAAATGACAACAAGAACAAAAACCCCAACTAATTAGTTTCTTCTCCCAGTTTTAAGTGGGCAGTCCATTACTTCCACAGGATTATTTAAGAGGAAGGAAAAATTGCTGTTGGGGTTCAAAGAGTTGTTTGCCTCTTATTGTATTTTCTCTGTACCCATGTGTAATCAAACCCCAGCGGTGCTTCCTGACTGTTCTGTATGGATCTTGCCACTCGTCACCACCAGCTAGAGCCCAGTATTTGTCACAGCAGTAGGAAAATCCTAAGAATTTTTGGTTCATGTTTCCCCCTTTGTAATGGCATAAATGACAAAGGCTCTGCATTTTGGCAGAAGCACTGCAATGTGCACTAGTTTTCTGTTCAAGATTGTTTGCAACGTCATGGGTCAAAAGCAACGTGCAAAAGGCTCAAGAAGCAGAGTATAATACCACTGACCCCTTTTCTTACAGAAAATGGGTTTTTCCAACAACATTGGATAAGTGTCTTTCCCCGGATAAGCTTTCAAGTCAAGTCGGCCCATTTCAACACCGACAGAATAGCTGAGGTTTTCTTAAAAGCTGTAATAATGACCAAAGCTCTGGTTTCATTAGTTCTTGTGCCAGGTTTTGGGCAACACTTCCATTCCCATCTGCTGTGCCAGCCCGGCCTGCGGCGCCGGGCACACACAGTATTCCAGCCTTTGGTCCATTTCTCCCGGCAATGCCCAGCAGCCCCGGTACCCGCCGCGTTTCAGACCGCGTCCCCGGGGCGCCTCGCTGCAGGCGGCCAGCCCCGAGCAGCGGGGCAGGAGCGGCTCGGGCCGGGGCCGTGCCCGCCTCTGACGGCCCGCGGCGCCGGCCCCGGCCCGGGAACACGAGGGATGGAAGCCGAGCTCCGCCCCGCCGCGGGACCCACCGTGCGCTGCCGCCAGCAGCTTGTTGATGAGCTGGCTGAGGTCGGCGGTCTCGGAGGTCGCGGGCACCGAGAAGGGCACATCCTCCACGGCGAACCTGCGGGCACAGCGCTCCGTTACCGCCTCTGCGTCACCCGCTCCCGAACCCACCCCCGGCCCGGGAGGGGAGGCCGCTCACCTGCGGTTCTCGGTGCGGAACCGCGCCGTGAGCTGCGCCATCGCCGCCTGTCGCCG
>VXBQ01012635.1:174733-224817 GCA_013400175.1 Phainopepla nitens
CCGCTCGGGGCCGGGGCGCGTCCCGGGGTCCCTCGCAGGTGCGGGAGCGGCTCCCGTGGCCGCTCCTGAGCGCGGCCGCCCGCGCTGCCGGGCCGTGCTCGGGCCAGCCCCGGGGCCGCTGCGGGGGTGGGCTCTGCTTGGAGTCACTCGGGCTGTGTTTCTCTGCATGTCAGGCGACACACCCACAATAAACTGCCTACTAGAAGTAATAAACCCAGCGCGCGGTGGACTTAAAAAGAGGCTGTAAGTGAGTTTGGTGTTTTGGGAGAAGGCTGCTTGTGTGAGGACGTGCTGTGTGCTTGCGTTGTGCATAAATTTTTTTTGCCCCCGCCTTTTTGACAGTCCTTCGTGGGCTCTGGAGAGCAGCTGGGGTTTCCCTGGGTGGTGACTCGGGTTTTGGTGACTCCGCTTCTTGCAGCGGGCGGGTGTTGAGTGTTTGCTGTTTCGTGAGACTCTGAAATCTCGTCTATTTTTTAAGCATACTTCAAAGACCCGACGTTGTTTGTCAGCGAAATTGACAGAGGTGCATTTTCCAGTTACTGCTGTTGTCTACTAGAAACTGATTTCAGAAACCTTTTGAGTCCATAGATCTTCTCTGTATTCTTAGCAGCATCTGCCTCCTCTTCCATGATAGAGATAATGCTAAATCTCAAACCTGGAACAAGTTGACAAAGCTAATTGTAACTCCTTTCCTGGGGTATATCGCTACTCCCTAATTTCCTTCCTGATATGTTTTACTATAATTCATGCCCTGTGAATTTGTGCCGCTGTGAATGGTTGTAGAGACATGCCCTCTGAGGGAGCTTTTTCAGACAGCTTATTTTGATTGCTGTAAGCTGTGCAGTTATCTGAAGTCTTGTAAAACCTCTGCAGCATTTTGCAGAAAACCCAGAAGAGATTGATGGTGAAGCATTCAACTGTATGTATTTTCTTTTAAGTATGACCAACACCCTGCATACAGTGCTCGTGATGGTTATCGTGTTTGCCTGTGCTAGTAGATTGTGTGGCTGCTTGCTCTTTGCAGAGGTGAACCAAGGACAACAATGGCCCTTTATTTGAGAAATAGGTTTCCCTTTATTTGAGGAAAGTGCTTCCCAAATGGAAGCAGGGTGAGGGAAATAGACCTGCGGTGTTAAAATACCCTAACCCGTGTGTTGGAAATGGCCCTGGAGTGCTGGACTCGGGAAGCAGCCTGTAAAGTGGAGGGATTGGAGTTGTGTTAAGGCTGGAGCTGAGGCATAGAGAGCTGCCTGTGTGCTTTGAGGATGCAGCTCTTGCTCCCACTGTACAGTAACATTAAACTTCCACACTTCTCCTTCAGACGACTGTTAACTGTGTGATAGAGTGGTTTTACAGTGGGAATTTTTGTGGTGCTCACTTAATGTTTATGAAGAGACACTTAGGTGTTATTTACACGTTCATGACAAAATATCCGTACGTATACATAAGTGTACAGGATTTAACTCTCCTGTCTGGGGAATTGGTCAGCAATATTTATATGACTATAAGATCTATTAACTGTCTGTGTCCTTGTGCACCTCTGTAGAAGCATATTTCTTTAAGACAAAAAATCATAATCTTTGTTTGTGGTTGCACACAAGGACTTAGGTTAATGAAACCTGCATGGTTAAACCATGAAGTTGATTTTCCAAGTGATGTGTGTGCCAGTGGTTTGCCTGGGTTACAGCAGTGATTAGAGAAAATCATGGGGCAAAACTGTACCATGGGGATTATTGTAAACATAAAACTTCAGGTATTTCTGGGCTGCTTATGAAAGGAAGCTGGATAAATACCACTGTGTATTTACCCTACCGCTGGATTTTTTTTCCCTGAGCTTTGTTATTAGCTGTTGCTAGATGCAGGATGTTGGGCTGCCTGGGTCATTGGTCTGTCCCCATAGAGCTGTCCTTGTGTTCTGTTGTTGGGTTCCAGCGTGCTCAGAGTACGTGTCACCCGGTATCTCTGGAACAAACTCAGTTTATCTTGAACTAAATGTGCTGCTTTCGCAAAACTGCCTTGTCCTCTTTACTTTGAACTGAGAGGAAATGGTTGAGCGATGATGAAATCTAGTTTTCTGGATTTTTTTTGTTTCTTTCTTCACTTGCTGCTAAGATGCTTCAGACATTGTAACTGAAACATCTTATAATTGTTCTCAGATCCAAAGCTCATAAATATTTAGTAAACATGAGGTAACTTCATTTGGAACTTGGTCTGGAGTGTCATCACTTGAAAATTGAATGGAAAAATAAATCTGCTTTAGATTAAAGTATTAATATATTGAGCATATGAGCAGCTTAACTTCTCAATGTTGTTTGTATCAGCAGGATGCTTTATTCAGCTTCAAAAGCCAAGGAGATGTGGATTCACTTTGTCTGTGTCCTTTATACCTTTGCAAAGCAGAATAAATCTGTGCTTTAAGAATTGTACAGCTCTTTTGAAGTTACTCTCTCTAGCCTCTTACAGTGTCCTTACAAAAGCTATAAACAGTTGAAATACCACAGCCAAGAAGGTCCATCTTGAGGAATTTACTTGCGTGGTGTGGTGAAGAAGATACAGCTGGTAGGAGTCATGTGCTAATGTAATGCAGCCTGTCTTTAAAATAAATACTGAAGGGAAAATTCGTGACCACCCTTCCCCCTCCTTAACCCAAACTGCAGGAGTTGAGCTTTCTTCTATTCAGTTTGGTATGTTGTGTGTAGTCTTACATATGTATGTTCTTGTTAGGTAGGGGCCAGGTTGATTGTCATTTTGTCCTGTTGCTTGTGAGTGTTTGGGATTGGTCACTGCTTTAAAGGGTGTGCTGTGTGCATGAGAGCGTTATCCTGTGGATGTGATAGTTTGCTGTCCAATATTATCTATGTCCAATATTATCTGTCTGTTTGAAGGTTTGTAATGGGCAACTGAGTATCTTGGAGCTTTCTTTGGGATAGGAGGTAGATCTCTGAAGTGCTGGGAGCTCTGTCTTTTTGTCTTTTGCCACGTGATTAATGCCAAATTTTGTTTTACATATCTGGTGTTTGTTTCAGCCCAAAGCATACCACTGTAGACTAGCAATAGTAATTTTATTTCATTTGTATGCGGTCTTATAAGCCTTTAAAACAAATTGATTTACTTCAAGATGTCTGCACGACAGAGTTGCATAATGCAAATTCTGTCTGGTGATTATGGAAGAAGATGACTAATGTATTTATAAAGCACTGCTGGCATGTGCTTAAATATCAAGTGTTCTCTAGATGTGTGTGGTTGTTAGCTCGGTGCTTTTGGACATATTCAGATGAAAATCGTGGGAGAGTGTATGTGTGTTTTGTATCTGTGTATGCAGTGACAAATCAAGCAAATTGTCTCATGTAAAAGGCTAGGCTGTGTTCCTGGAGCAACACACTGAAATTTTTCTGCAGTGAGTAATAAAGTGATAAGGAGGCAAGGATTTCTTAAGAACTTTGCTGTTATCTTGCAACAGCATTAGAACTTCAACACTACATTTGTAAGACCTAAAGACAACACCTGTGGCAGTCTTCTGGCAGAAGGCTAAAATGAACTTTTATAACCTTTTCAGGTCACCTTGTAATGGAAGAAAGTGGAGCTGACCATGATGTTGCTATGGAAGGATCTAACCATTTGTTCATAGGCAGCTGTAATGGTACAGGAGAGTCAGAAACAGATGATCAGGTTTTTCAGGTGAGGTATGAGTGCTTTGTCCATGTAGATGCTTCCTTTACATCCACTCTGATGAGTTTAAAATACGCTATTTCATCAGTGGAGGGGTTTTTTATTGCCTTTAGAGTAATTCATTGTGTCTTAAGAATGTACATGCTTCCCTTGGATTCCTGTGCCATTCACTTTTGAACTGATGAATATCCAGATGTTACATGTAATGACAACCTTCAGTAATTACGTCCTGCTACAGTGCTGAAGAAATGCATGTTTTATTTTGTTAACCCTTTAAAAAAAGAATACTTTGACATGTGTTGGAGTAGGAGAGTTTCAGAACAATGAAAATGAGGTGGCATTGCTTGGTGACCAAATGTGACAAATAGAGTCCAGGGACACTGGGCACCTGTGTATGTATTGAGGGAAAGGAGTCTTTAATGTATTTTTTATCAGATATTGCCACATCTTCTTATTTGGGGAGATTTCTGTGCATGAATGCTCTTCTGCAGAATGTTCTTCTAACATAAAATGTCTTTCAGGTAGTGATTTACTTGTGTGCTTATGGTCTCTGCACAATGTCTTTAACACAACAGGTGCCATTTGTGTGTTGCTGCTTTTCTGGTGTAGTTCACAGTACACAGTTTCACCAGAGAGGATTTATACCTGCAGAATTTTTGATGAGGTTATTTAGATCAAATCTGACTTTTATAAAATTTAGAAACATTTTTTCTCATTCTTTGATTCGTAGCATATTAATTTTTGTAGCAAAAATGTCAGAGTTGTTTGTGCAGTTGCTGCAAGAGATACAACAAATTGCAGCCCTTCTTGCATTGGCCAAAGGACAGCTTGACATGTTACTGTACACAAGGACTGCCTATTTTTCCTTTTTTTTTTACATGCTTAATGTTTGTGTTGTCAGAGTTTCAATGAGACAAGTATTTGTGCCTATGCACTTAAATTTAATGAAAATGGGATGTACTCTAAGACTTCAGTTCTGCAAACTTCATGAAGATATGCTCTATTTTTTTTAAGATTTTGAAAATCTGATTCTTGGCCTTATGTTGTACAATTCTTGCCCTTGAATCGGAGGTTGGGTTGCTTGTGTTTCTTCTGTGGTAAAGAATTTTAAAAGTGTGTAGAGATTTTTTTTCTTCATAGCTAAATGCATGAATGGAAAGGCCAAGTGTCTAGTATCTAGGATATCTTCTGAAGTCAGATCAAGTTGGTGATTATTTTACAGTTTTGTTTTTGGTATAAGTCTTCTCAGTCTCTGGGCAGACTTGAGATGTTTTAAAGTGAGAGTGGGGAGCAGATTTTGAGTGAAAGGGATTTTCTTTTGCCTTAGTAGAGAGACTTCATTCTAGGAATCAGGAATATGAGCGCTTTTTCAGCATGGAAATAGAAAACAAAAGTAGAACTGCTAGTGTTAGCCTCTTGATCCAGAAGGACAAGAGCTCTTCTGAGTATACAGTATAGCACACTGGTTTTAAATTTCTTTTCTCTTTCTTGTTTCTTTTGTTTTGGTTTGTTTGTTTGTTTTTCTTCGTAGAAGTTGCCACTCAAAGTACATTTTACTGTTTTTCCTCTGTGAAAGCAACTAACGTGCATGGATTCCAGGGGCCCATTGTTTGGCCAGAGCGACTCTCCCGCAGCCCTGCCCATCCCAGTGCCCCTGTCGGGCAGTCCTCCAGCCGCGGCTGTGGCTGTGCCGGCGCGGCCGCCCCAGCCCCGGTCCCGCTCTGCGGACGAACTCCGCCTGGCAGAGCCGCCCAGGCAGCCCCTGTGTGAGCTGCAGCCCCTGGGAGGGCCCGGTGCACCCATGGTGAGTGTGTCTGCAGGCCAGGCTGGGGCTGTGCTCACAGACCAGGGAGCTCTTTGAAGAACTCTCTGGTGTGGTGGTTTGGTGTAGCAACAGCTGGCTCAGACTTTACCTCTAGCAACGAGAGGGAACTTTTCTGTGGTACAGTTCATGCTCCAGTTGCCCTTCTTCAGGTAGGCAAATCCCGTCTGCAGCCATTACTAATTTTATTAAACAGCAACTGATATCTTTCGTCAGTATTGAGCCTGGATGCTGTAATGTGGTAAGATCTTGTATTTCTACTGCTGCTGCTTCCTCTGTATTCCCTGGATAAATCTCTGTGCTTTTTTGGGGGAATCAGAACATTAGCAGTAAGCTAAGTCATTATGTCTCACCTTTCCCCCAGGCCTCAATTAATTTTCTTAAAATGTTGCTTTGTAATTTGTAACATCTATTTTGTAAAAAAGGTAATGCTCTCATCCAGAGTCCTTTGTAATTACGGGTAAGTGGAATTGTTCAAGTTTTTTGGAATCCCTGGTGATTTAATCTGTATTGTTTTTCTTAAGCTCTGGAGCTTTTCTTCTCTCTGCTTTTGCATGAAATGCTGCCCATAGAGGTCAGTTCCTTAAAAGTAAAGGTCACAATTTTTATGTTACTATTAGTTCTGTTAGTCCATGAGTGGAGTTACAGTGAATCCAACTATGAGTAGTTTGATAGCTTTAATAACAGAGTTGTCAGTTTCAAATAAATGTCATTCGTTGTAGAATCAGGTAAGGTAGGTTGTTTTTTTTTCTTTCCTTAATTAAAGGCCTATTTTAAAAGGGGAAAGTAATTTTAAGAAATTGATAATAAAGACACAATTCCTTTCTTAGGTAAAGTCAAGAAAATATACAGGCCCTAACTGTAAGCAAAAGATTTCCTGTTCTGGTAATAATTAAACCTAGTAATGCTGCATGATCACCATACAAACTAGAGCCGTTCATGCTTCTTTGTGGCTGCCTTACAGATGATTGTTGCCAGCCAGTCAGAAAATGGACAGGTGCTGCATGTCATTCCTTCTGCCCAGCCAGGAGTGACCCAAGTGATTATTCCTCCAGGTCAGCTTCTGGATGTGACCGGCACGCAGGGTGAGTTTAACCTGTGAGACTTGAGGGCTTGTGCTGCTGTGACTAAGCTCATCCTCTATGGTCTTTTTTAAGCACCTTGTTTCCTTTCCTTAGTCAGTTATAAGACAAAATACACACTGAGCCTGCTTTCTGATTGATTGTGAATCTGGTGTCTCACACACCACATTTTCTGTTGGGCAAAAGCCTTAGGAAATCTTATGAGAGCTATTATGCCCCCTTTCTGAAGGGTATTTGATGGGTAGATTGACATATTAAGCACAGAGTTGTTTCTTGACTTATTTACCTTTAATAAGGATATTTGTGCCATCAGCTGTACTATCAGCTTCAAATTTTCAGTATTTGTTTAGTTAATTGTGAATGAAGTAGTTAATTTCCGTGGTGCAGACAGGCCAGAAAAACATCAAATCTTCTGTTCCAGAGATCACTGATGATGATGCATCTTCTATGAAGCCAGGAATGAATCGCTTAGGTAGAAGTTCAGTTCCCAGTCAAGGAAAATAAGATGTAACTTTCCATTCATTGGAGTGTGTTAGTTGTCACATTTTAAGCATGTGCTGATATACACGACTAGAGGCACAAATTTTAAGGTTTTCTCTAGAAAATAGACATACTGAAATCTGAAAGCATTGATTATTTATCTGCAATTCTTGACAGATGGCAAAACGCTGTGTACTGGTTTGCATTCACAGAGTGAGACTGAGAGCAAGGTGGTCACATTTTGTTTAACTCTCAAATGTTTTTTTAAACTGCTTCTACATTCTCTTGATAAAATTCTCTAGGTTTGAGCTGTGGTTAAGTGTTTCTGTGGAATGATAGCTCAGAGTAAGAATAGAGTCCTAGTGATGAGGAGATAGAAGAAAGATTTGGGATTCCAGTCACAATCTAGCCCATTTCACTTAGGGTTGCAATAGGGTTTCCTGACCTTGCATTGAAAGACTTGTTCCTACCCTAATGCTCAACCTTCCCTCCCTCTCCAGCTCTTGCAGGGGTAAAACCAGGTTTGGTTGTAGCAGAGTCTTACATTATCTTAAAGCCAACTGAGAGCCTTTAGTTACAAAATAATTGCTGCTACTCTTTGTAAGCCCTGAGTTGAAATACTAAATAGTAGTTTTGCTTTTCCATTTTTCATTCAACATGGGGCTTGATGTCATAGTATTTGAATACATGTTTTCCAACAGTGCTACAGGTGTCATTTATGGGGTTTTTTTTGTTTGTGTGTTTTTTTTTCTAGAGACTTACTGTGTAAAAGACTTTGTAGTGATTTGGTCTTCAAAAAACAATTTGGGAGACTTGTCAGCAGTTTACAGTAGAGGTGAAAGAGAAGGGAGAATGGCCTGTCAGCTCCTGAGTTTCACTTACCTATATATGGTGGTAATGCATGGAATGGTGCAGACTTCAGAGCAGCCTGTAGTGTCTTAAGGGCACGTCTCTGTAGGAGGAACCAGTGCTTTGAGCCAGAGTGATGTTAATCCAAGTACACACTTATGAATCTTCTTATGGAGCTTTGTGTGGATCCATTTCTGTACTGTGTCAATAGCTTACCACTCTCTCTGGATGAGGGAAAGAAGCTTTCATAACTGAAGGGCAAAAATCCCTCATCTAAAGAGACCTCGTGTGTTTATGTTGAGACCAAAATATTGAACATCTGCTTTCACAGTTTTCCATTATGTTTTTGTTTAACTGTACACACAGGCTTCAATCTAAGAGCAGTTTTTGGCTTGTGGATTGCTCCTTATTACCAAGAAAGGCTAAAACATTTGTTCTAACAGCATGTCAGATTCAATTACAAGAGGCCTGTTTTTCTTGTTTAAGTGTTCTTTTCTAAGTACAAAGCAGTACCATTACCTCATTTTTTCTTGTTTTAAAAGCAACCAGTATGTGACTTGCAGCTGAACAAAATACTTGAGCAATCCTCTATGGATTCCTGGAAGCAGAGTAATTTGCAAGTTGTTCTGATTATTTGCCTTGGTGTGGAAGGACTCATAAGCAGTAGCACAATTAGCAGAGTCCTTAAATGTAAGCAACCTTATCTAGTATCTTCATATGTGTGCCAGGAGTTTGAGCTCTGATTCACCACTGTTAGACAACTTTATCATCTGTGAAACTTCTTTCCTATGTCAAAAGGCTTGTTTTAACAACACAAAAAGTTTATTCATAGTTTGTTTTTCCCATTCTACATTCACTTATTAACCAAGAAGCTTCTATTTTTTTTTTGTAAAGATATTTCCGAAGAGAAGTGTGGGGATGGGAACCTGCAGACTGTGGTGGTGGCTTCTATAGCAGACAGTGCAAGCAGCTACATTTTACATCCACAGGCATCTCTCACCATATCAAAAAAAACAACCACCAGGTAGGTCAGGGGTTAAAGGGATGAACAATCATTTTGATCCACTGTTAGCACTGCCTTTTTTTCTTGCAGTTTGTTTTTGCAATGGTTATCACAAAATTACCATGGAACAGAGGTTATGGGCCCACAGTGTACTGAATGTTTGGAGGATTTGAATGTAGAAACCAGTGAGGTTTTTAAATACTTTTATTCACTTTAAATACTTTCATTCAAATTATAAATTATTTTAACAATGAAATAGAATGTGAAGAAAATAGTTTGATCATATGCTCTAGGGTTTTACATAATACACTGATTTAATCTTACCTGTAGTTTAGACCAAGTTGTTGCTTTTCTGAATGTCTGTATAGACTTTTATTTTTTTTTTTTTCAGGGTAGTAGAAGATTCTTTTCCCATCCCTCTTCAGCCATTGCCACTAAATACGCCTGCATGGGCACGCCGTCTCAGGAACTGTGAGGTGGGCAACAAAGAGTTCTGACTTTAATGTTTTATCATCTAGCTCTGAGATAGTGTTCCTATTCCTTGAAAGGAATAATTCATAGCTGTAGAAGTGTTCAAGCTTTCTGGTATATAGTACTGGTACTGCTAGCACAGTTAAACATAAAATGCTGTGAAATCCCTTTCTATTTTGAGAATTTTAGAATAACTGACCATCATCAGCTCCTGAAGTAAAAGAAGTGCTGCTGAATACCTGATACCTTGTAGTGCTGGGAAGAGCCATTGTGTGCCATGCTAGAGTTTGCTGTTGAAGGACAGTTTAAACTTTGCTGAGTTCTTCAACTGTTCATGTGGTTTGTGTTATCACATAGAAATCAAAATCCATGTGATTTGCCATTGTCAAGTCTGAGACTTAACGCACCCTAATATCAATATTTCACTAAGGATTCCTGTTTTAGATATTCTTGCTGATTTTTTTTTTTTGTCCCAGTGCGTTAGGTTACTTCTGCTTGTTTTCTCTTTTGTTAAAAAAACACTCTGTCTTTATGTTCTGTGATGGCTTTTGACCTAAACAGAACTCTTCCTTTTTTGCATATTGTTAGATGTTTCCAGAACTGTGCTGATTACTAGGATGGTATTAGCAGCTAGAATGCATCATAAGTCCCTTAACAGGAAGGGAGGGGAGATGGGAAGTTTCTTGAGAGATCAACTACCCCTTCCTCCAGCTGTCAGACTCTTCCTGGTAGATATTTATTTTACTTTCTCTTAGTACTTTTTAAAAGGAAACCTCGTACTCTGTATCTCTTCAGATACCTCTACCACTTTTTTTTTCCTGTTGGCTTGGCCACTGATAACTAGAAGTTGCAGTTTGAGGGACCTAGAAATTGAATTTCTTTCTATATCTGCTTAGAAACAATATTAAAATTAAGTATATTAATCAATTCCTTTTGTGTTATGCCATTTATTTAATACAAATGGTACCATCCACTCTTATGTCTACAAGTCAGTGAAATAAGTAGCATGAATTCTTCCATGGTGGAGATACCATTTTTATAGAATCAGTCACTTAATTCAGTTGGCCAATTAGTTCATAAAGTTCACTGTGTTTTTAGCACTATGTGGTACATTCTTTCCTGTCTTAACATCCATGTGGCTTATCTGAATCATTTATTATTGGAGGACTTACGATCTGCTTTGTCTCTATTACAAGAAATTCCACTTGCTGTGTTTAAAATTCACAGTGGCATTTATAGAAAAGTTCTTATTTTTAAAGAAAAAGAAATAGGAATAATGTTTATTTGAATATATTCTGAGGACACAAACATCTCCCTCTGCTGTTCAGCAGAACTGTTGCCTGTATGCATTAATCATCCCTGATCCACCAGAGAGTGCTTGGATGTGTTGTGCCTTTTTTTGGGCACAGACTAGAGACACTGGAATTTTGAGGTGTCATTTATCTTTCAGGTGTCAAAATGTTTTGTTACTAGTGACAGAATTGAAAGGTCCTACTGGAATTTGGAGATGCAGTTTGGAGAGGTGCTGGTAAATACGTCAGCTCACAACTCCACTTATTCAGTTGTCTGCCAGAATTGAAAGAAACTTAAAACAATGTTGCGGTCTCTGTGACTCGCAGAAGATGTCAGCAGGTGAAGCCGCTGCGCTTCAAAGGACAGTGACTCCTTTGGCAGTCAGTACTGTGGGCAAACACAGAGCAGTAAAAGCTGACTGCCTTGAAATGTACAGCTTACACTTGATGTGTCTGGACTACTCTGGTGCCCTGCTGCTGTGAGTTGCCTCGAGGAAAACTGCAGTCTTGGTGTGTGTACTTTAGGGTAAGCTTTTATGTACTTTGCTGAGGCAAGGTCAGGGGAGAAAGAGGAATCGCTCAATTTTTTGGCTTGAACCTTGGAGTTAAAGGACTGGAGAGTTTGTGATTCCTTCAGGGTAGTTACATTGTTACAGACTTAATTTAAAAACAGTACCTTTCAGTAACTCCTATTTAGTTTTCAGTGGTCTGATCAGAGTGCATTTCCTGCATGTATCAGCCTACTGAAATAAAATGTAATTGCAAACTGCATTAACTAACTATACAAAATTAAGTTTTTTGTCTGAAGAAGGTAGTCTCGTTTGTCAATTTTTTTCCGACTTGTGAAGCCTGGAGAAAGCAGGGCTCTTACGTGCTGTGTGGTTTCTTCTTGTTCTCCTTCCCTTCCACCAGTTTAGGAAAAATGATCTCACTTGTGCAAAAGTAAAACCAGAACAGGAGAGAGTGTCTTAACTGTTTTTGCTACTTTAGTGGCACGACAGTTTAATCAGTCTTCTTATCTCTCTAGAATAAGGTCAATGACCTGTTTTTAGTGACAGGTATAAGGTATGGGAAAAAATCTCAGCTGGTTTTGCAGTATTTGTTATGTGCAGTGATGCTGTAACCTCTCTTCTGAAAGGCAGCATCCCAGATTTCTGGAAAGAAAGAAGTTATGGTACATCTCAGGCTACTTTGCTTCTCCTGAATTTTTCAGATCAAGTTTTGTTCAGAAGTATGATTTATAACTTGTAGCTAAACAATTGCCAATGCCTCTTGCTCCCCACAGCTGTGAGTGCAGCCTGTGCAGACTTGGTTAGCTGCTGCAGAGCAGTGAGCTCTGAGGTGTGAACAGCTCCTGTCTCAGTGACCCACACCCAGTGCACCACAGCCCTCGTGTCTGGCCTTGCACTGTGCTGGCCCAGTTTATTCACAGGATCTTTATTGGTTCATTGTTGAATTTAGGTCCTGCTAATCACAGACATTCTCTTTTTCTTAGGTGGGTGTGAGGCAGGCTTTAAGCACTTGTCGCTAAGGTATCTGGATAATCTTGGAGAGACACTGTTGCTCTTTTACTGTCAGTATTATTTAAACATCTGGCTGCTCTGTCACTGAAGGTGGCAAAACAATTCTATCAGACCTTAGTACTCATTCACCGTGTGTTTGTCCCACCGATGCACTTTAGGACTGAGGTGGTAAACTCCTCTGGCTGTTACAGCTGGTTGGCCTGCCTGACCCTGAGCTGCATATGAACAGGAGCAAGTGTTGCATTCTGAGTTTGGATGAAAAGTTCTTCTCTGTCCCAGTAATTTTGTTCCTTGCTGGCTGGCCTTTGCAGACCAGCACTGAACCAACTGTGATGGCATTGAGTAGCTGGATAACTACTTTGAGTCAAGTTAGATGCAGTTTTTGTGGAATTGCCCAGACATGGGCAGAGTTCATTGAAACCATCATCAGTTTGTGCATGGCAAAATTGATATAGTGTGTTTCTGTGTAATGCTGAGAATCAAAAGTGCCTTGAAGGTTGGGAGGGATGCTGTGTTAGACGTTCAGTTCAAAGTTAGTGAACTAAGTAGGTGAGACAGTTCCTGGTGGTATGGGCAGGTGCATTCTGCTCCAGGTCAGTGCAGGGTGTGTGTTCCAGTAGATGCAGAGGTATTTATTAGTGATTCAGAGATTGTCTGTGGCAGTCAAGTGATAAACTTCTTCTAATACTAATTTGTCTAGTCAGGGACTGCAACTGAAGTGTGTGTTGGGGGTAAATTGGAGCAGTGAAATTGTCCTCTGGAAATCAGAGTTGGCAGTGACTATAACCTTTTCAGGGGTTCTTGGGGTGTTCTTAGGGTCTTGGAGGGCTAGCAAACTCCTGACCTCAGTGGGGACTGCTCTTCTGTTAGATCCTATGATAAATCTCTTTATAATGATACTACTGTGGGGACAAAAAACATGGAATGCCAAAAACCTGGGCCTGTGTTCCCACCTGCCAGAGTCCCTGATTGCTTTTGTTTTGTTGTGTAACGTTCAGCAGTCAGGTGGGTGAATAATGCTGTTATTTCCCGTCCTTTCCACGCAGAGAATTGGGGACTCGTACCGCGGCTATTGCGTGAGCGAGACAGAGTTAGAGAGCGTTCTCACGCTCCACAAGCAGCAGACACAGAGTGTGTGGGGCACGCGCCAGTCTCCAAGCCCCGCCAAACCCGCCACACGGTTGATGTGGAAATCTCAGTATGTCCCATATGATGGGATCCCCTTTGTCAATGCAGGTAACTAACTTTTATTTTGATAACTACTTCCAGAATTTCAACATCAGCTGCCAGCTGACCGTGAAGAAGAATCTTCATGTTGTTCCCTAGTTTTGATAAGGTCAAGACACAAACGTAAAAAAAAGAAGCAGCTTGCACACTGCTGTGAGAATCTGAAGGAGCTTGTTTCTTTTTTATGTTTTGCTTTTCTTGTGGCTTTTTTTTAGAGATTAGCTAATTACCATTTGATGGAGGTTCTTGTGATGAGGTCTTTAGGTGGAGGTCCCATCTGCTCTATTAGGATGTGAAGTTCTTGTAAGGGTAAAAGCCTGTTTGATTATTCTTGCCCAACTTGAAGATCTTTAGAAGAGTTTGTCCCACAGGAGTCAATAAACTATTTAAATGGCAAACATTAAAGTAATAAATGAATACATTCAAAGCACCAAACAAACAAGCAAGACAAACATCAACAGACCTCAGCAGAGAGACTTTTGGTGTTTGGGGTTCTTTTGGAAATGTACATGCAGACTTCACAGCTTGGTAGTTACATATTTAGCTCATGCAGTACATACGTGAAATTACCAAGAGTTTAATTTGGATATAGAATGAACGGGCTTTACTTCCTACACAGAGAAAATGAGTGACAGGAATGTAGATTGTTTGGGGGTTTTTTCTTCTTTTCTTCCCTGAAAGTTACTGAAAAGGGAAATGTTAGCACCAGTTTTAAAGCTTCAGCCATAAACTGTGAGATAAAAGAAAACTAAGAATAAAATCAAAGCAACTTAGCTTTTTTTTTTCCCCCAACATGCATATGAGACATCTTTAGTTTCATCTAGATCATTTGGTATCTTGTGGAAACACACTGTGTTGCTGTTTTAATACTTCAAAAGTTTCTGGGTATATTGCTTGTGGCATAGGCAGCTCCTTGCCTGCATACTAGGGTACACAAACTATAAATAAAAGGTAACTAAATGTGATGTAGTAGAAATTTGGAAGATGTTCCTTTCTTGACTACATTGGTGCTTTGCCTGTCAATCCCTTTTGTTAGAGGTCTGACTGGAGGAAGTCACTTCATTAAAGTTTAGAGCAAAGCAATATTTGTTTGAGCCTGTCTGATTTTGTGTGGGTGTGCTGTGCTGAAACTGTGTGTTATTTAGCAGTTAAGATTTCTTAACTGCAAGACTGAGCTTTTATGGGAAGGCATGGTCTGAAGTGTGGGTTTAAGCCAAGAGGCTGGAAATGGCTGCTGACTCTGTCTCGTGGTTTGACCCCAGCTGGAAATCACCACAAAGCCGCTCACTCGTTCCCCCAGTGGGATGGGGGAGAGAATTGGAAAGGTAAAAGTGAGAAAACTCATGGGCTGAGATAGGGACTGTTAAAAGGTAAAGGAAAATACACACACACACACAAGTAAAGTCAAGTAAGGAATTCATTCACAACTTTCCATCCCCAGGACAGCAGGACACCATCATTTGTAATGGTTACTTGGGAAGACAAACTCTCTAACTTTGCATGTCCCCCACCTTCCTCCTGCTTCCCTCACCTCTCTATGCTGTACATGATGCCATATGGTATGGAATATGACATCATTTTGGGTCAACTGTCCCAGCTGCGTCCCCTCCCAGTTTCTTGTGTCCCTCAGCCTCCTCATTGATGGGGTGAGAGGCAGAAAAGACCTTGACTCTTTGTAAGCCCTGCTGTGCAGTAACTAAATATCCCTGTGTTATCAGCACTGTTTCCAGCACAAATCCAAAACACAGCCTCACACTGGCTACTGTGAAGAAAGTTAACTCTGTCCCAGCCAAAATTATCAGACCTTTGATTTCAGCTGGAGATTTTCTCTGTTGTTATGTTTATTACCAATATTGTGCTCCTTCCCTCACTTACAAGGCTTGTTATTTTGTAAAGTATTGGTGCTCACTAGGGCAAAGTCCAATATTTTGCTTTCACATATGTTGAGGAGTGCTGTGAGGTGTAATAAGTTTGAGAAATGGCTTACAGTGCTCTGTGTTCTTACATGCTGGGAGAGAAGCATTTGCATTATATTTCCTTACTATATCTGAGTGTTCTACCTTCTGCGGAGTCTGATGGCAAACAGAAATAACTGCTTCAGAACTCTCATCTCTTCTGTAGTTAATATTTTACTGTAATGAATTCAGTGGTTGCTTGAACAGAGTGCCATTACTTTCTGTTTCCAGGAAGCAGAGCCATTGTAATGGAATGCCAATATGGGCCAAGGAGGAAAGGATTTCAGCCCAAAAAAGCTGGTGAGCAGGAAAGCACCTCTGGCCAGCTGTACAAAGCCACTTGTCCAGCCAGGTAAGAATTGTCTTTAAAGCTGTAAGAGTGACTGAGCATCCTAAGAAAGCATTCTTTTTGGGAGCCATGACAGAGCACTGGTTTGGGATGGTAGTTGATGCTCACTGTAGTTCTTAGCTCTATCTCCTTGATAAGCTGAGGTTGATACTCATTTAGAGGTAAGGAGGAAATGCTGTCCTGTTCCACTGAATAAGGCTGAAATTTGATAGATTCCCTGAATGCAAAGTAGCAGTACATCACTGTATGAAATACAAGTGGGATTCATTATCTACTGAGCATTCATGCATTATTAAATAGTCACTTTAGTGACTATTTTGCTCCTAAAACTTTGTCATCTTATTTGTTTTTTCTTCTTCAGGCTTTTAATTGCACAATTGATGTCAGTCAATCATCCTAGTTTAGCACATGTCCTGTGTGCTGAAGGAATTACAGTTCTTCCTGTTCACTGGGGATTTTCTCCTTCTTCAACGCTAATGTTTTTTCCCTCACCCCTGGGCATTCTCCTGGATGCTTGTTCAGTTTTCACTGGGCTAAGGGAGTGTTTGATGAACAGTTGCAGCTAGATGTGTATGTGATCAGTTCTGCATAGCTGGGTGCACTGCAGCCTGTTCACAATCGGTGTTGTGCTTTTACTGTGTTGAAGGATGAGGGCTTTTGCTGAGGAGTAAAATCACTCTGGCTGAGTGACTTCCAGACCAGAACAGAAGTGTGTCTGTGTGCATCCATATCTATTAATGTATCCTTAAGAATTTTACAGTTCTTTTAGAGACACCTCACACCCTACATCACTCTGCTTGAACTTTTTCTATATTAATGCCTGATGTGAAGTAAGTGGGATTTTTGCCTTTCCCTTCCCAAGGGCAAAAGTATACTGATGGAGAATTTTTTTTATTCCTCCTTGGAAGGATCTATATTAAAAAGGTTCAAAAGTTTCCAGAATACAGGGTTCCTACTGACCCTAAAATTGACAAGAAAATCATAAGAATGGAGCAGGAGAAAGCATTCAACATGCTGAAGAAGAACTTGATAGATGCTGGTGGTGTCCTCAGGTGAAACTTTCACTTTTTTCTTTATTTTCACAAATGAAGCGGAAAAGAGCAGTATTTTACTTGGTCTTTTTTTTTTAATTATTTTTAAACTTAGTCACTTATTAATAGTAAAAAAATCCACAATGTCAGTAAGACTTCTGTGGCACTGAAGTATTAATTTGGTAAATGTGTCAAGCACTAAGCTATGCAGCTTCAGCAGGTGTTTCTATGCAGGATATCGATAGAAATAGTTGTATAGTTTTGGGTTTGATCTGGTTTGTTTTGCATTGAAAGGTGTGAGAGGGCCCTGAGTTTTGAAAGACATCTTCTCACTCAGGGACTGTAAAAACTTGTCACACTGACTGGGTTGTTGGTAGTTCTCAGACTGTTCCCCTAAGAAACTAATTTTTTGCCTTTGTTTGAGAATTGTGTGTATAAACTCTCTCCTTCTTTCTAGGTGGTATGTACAGTTACCTACTCAGCAAGCCCACCAGTATCATGAAATGGAAACTTCCTGCCTCCCTTCTTCACCGTCCCATCTTTCTATGTCTTCTCCTGAGGAGGAGGAGGAAGTCATTAGAGATGAGAACAGTACTCTGCCTTCTCGACTTCATCCTCAAGTGGCAGACAAGATCCGAGAACTGGTGTCTCAGGGAATAGAGCAGGTCTATGCAGTGAGGAAGCAACTAAGGTACAGAACTGTCTAAAGTGCTCTCAGTCTATAGTGCTGTATCTGCTTTTGTATTTGATTAATTTGGTTTGCAGCTAAAGGGTAGTGCTGGTGCTTTACTGAATCTAATTCCCAGATGTCATGAGTCTGCTTTTCCCATCTTTTGATATCTTTTCATATCATTGTAGATAGCCACTAAGAGCTGCTGTACTCTTTAAAGTTACTTGAATAAATGAGGGGTTTAAATTCCAGACTGTGTAACAGATGCACAAGGAGCTGGCTCAGAAGATCATCTAGCTTGCTTTTGTCTTGTCATTGCAACAAGGGGAGGGAGAAGGTAGCAGTGTCTCTTAACAGTGGGAAATAGCAGAATATATTCAAGTATGGTAATAAATGTCCTTTAACATATGACAGGAAGTACGTGGAAAGAGAATTGTTCACGCCTGATGAAGTGCCAGAAAGACATAACCTGTCCTTCTTCCCCACTGTGAATGACATCAAGAACCACATTCATGAAGTGCAGAAGTCCCTAAGGAATGGAGAGATGGTGTATAATTCAGAAAGTATCCCAGCAACGGTATGTTTGCCTTCGTGTATCTTTTTGATTTTTGGACTTAAATACTGGAAATCTTAATTTTTACCACTTAGCTGTATTTCATCCAAAATGCTCTGTGACTTTATATTTCCAGCAGCAATATTTTCAGTAGAATATCTGGCTGAGCAAGATTGGATTAAATGTGAATAAAACCTTCTAACATTATTTGGTATTTATCTCATCAGCATTAGATTGCTGTTAGTTGGTTGACAAATTACACGGTATTAGCACTTCTTAGCACTGGAAGCCATTGGTGTAGGAAAATTGACATGTAGCATAAAATTTTATTCATGGCTTTGTCACTGTCCATCTTTTGAAGAAGTTACTACTACTTTTCAGTAGCTGTAAAAATGGGGATGAAGTGTGTCTCAGGTGCAGTCTAAATTAGGATTTAATACACATTTTGAATGTGTGAATAGTAATAAATGCACTTTATAGTAAGTGCAGTGAGCTTGGAGTTGAATCTTCCAAATGCTCAGTAACTCTTAAATCTTGTTCCTTAATTTTCTTCCATGTATTGAGTAATAAAGGGTACATAGTGATAGTAGCTTTCCCAGTTTTGAGACTAACTGCTAAGAAATGGCTGATTTAAAATCAGCTTTGATAAACAGTACTGTTAAATCTTGCTGTGTCATTATATTTTCCTTCTCCCTACACTGGTGTAGCCCAGGTGAGTGAGTGTGCTTGTTAGTTAGCCAAATGGTTTGTCTGTTTTCTATTTTAAAGTCATTAAACTGTCATGAGCAGATAAAGATCTGAGTTCTTTTTCCTTTCAAGCTGCAATGGACCACAGACAGTGGGAATGTCCTCACAGAAACAGTGACTGTTGCGTTTGCCTCACCACCTTTGGATGGTAGGACTGCATGTATAACCTGTCTGTCTCCAAATGTGTTTTATTAGCTATGTCAGAGAAGTTCACTTTCCTTCCAGGGAGGTTGCTGTCATGTCCTGTCACTCAGGTGAACTTAAGAAGGACTATTTTGCTGTAACTATTTTGGTTTACTTTTTTTTTCTATTTGACTGCATGTGTGGAAAAAATACGTGTAGTCACGATGTTCTTGGCAGAAGTATTAAAATGATAAATCTGGCTTTTATTTAGCATCTTCAAGCAAACAAAAATTTTAATGGGATGGTTGTCTGGAAAGAACATTTTACCTTCAATGAAGGTGCTAATAATAGCTGTTTTGAGAGAATTAAGTTAGTACTGAACAGATATGTCTGTCAGGGGACACAACACTCAGGATCCAGCAGGGTACTTGAGTTTGTGCTTCACATATGTTTAAACGTCTTGCTGAAAGGGACTTCAGTGCACATTGAAACTCCTGCTTCTCAGAAGTCATTGGCCTGAGGAGTTCCAGTTTTAGGATCAGGCACTGAACAACAAGCATTGTATTTCTGTTGTTGGAATTGAGAGCAGTCTTTTCTGTTTTTTCTTGATGCTTAGAACAGAAATAGAAACACAGGTGTTAAGTGGCAGCAGGGCTGAGAGATGTGTTTCTTCAGTTCTTTGTGATGTCACTTCTTTATTAATGTAGCACCCAAGTATCATCTCTTCCCAGTGATTGTTGAACCACAAAGTGTTAAACTTCTTCCCAGTCTGTTGCAAAACTAGAGTGTAGATATGGTAAATTTCTATGTAAACTTATTTTTATGCATTCTTGGTCAAAGACTGGGTTTTTTGAAGATGTTATGCTGTTTTTCCTTCATTGAAAGTGGGTTCCTACAACTATTACTTCAACTTCAAAACATGTACTAAGACAAAATACTGGTGTTTGTAACTAGATCTACTTGCTACCCACATAGTTAGAATTACACATAGGCTAAGATGTTCTGTTGGATTATGGTGGCTGGTAGTAAATGTAAAATTAGATTATTCTGCTATTCCCACTCTTGTTTCAAGAATATTTTGTCTAGTGTGACACCAAAAGAACTTTTCTTCATGTTTGTAGATGCTTTCCCCATGCTCTGTTTAATAGTTTTGATGTGAAACTCATCAGAACTATCCCTGGCTTTTAGCAGGGATATGACAGAAGTGAGGTGGAAGAGCCCAATTGTTTGCAAACGTTCAGAACATTCTGCAGACTTTGCAGGTGTTTTTAATCTCAGTAGTAGAGCCAGCTGGTTTCCCCATTTAACTGAAACATGGTGGTGGGTACATTTTGTTCTAGACGACTGATAGAGAACTCTGCAGGGACCAAAGAGGCACTGCCACAGTTGTGATGTTCAGGATTTACTTGTGTTGTGTCAACAGTTATCCTGTAGTTCTTGCCTGAAGAAATCCTGATGTGTTTGTGTCCCTTTCCCCTTAGGTCAGGAAGTGACATGGGCCAATTTCTTATTTGTTGTAGCAGGAAATATAAACCCCCAGAGGTTTGGCTCACTGCACGAGTTCTCCTCAACAGCTTGGTGAACCTGAGTTATGTGAAGCAGTTCCATATAGACCAATGCATTTACTGTTAAAAAAAGGCAAAGGTTGGGCTCTGTTTCATTTGGGATTTTTTTTAATCCAGCCATCTTGGCTGTTGCTGCAATGGATTAATTTGAACTGAAAAGCATTATGTATGCTTGGTGCTTTTAGGGAAAAATTCCAGTGTTTACAACTGTGAAAGAACAAGAGGTTAATTTTTTGGGTTTTTTTTCAGCTTGAAAGTGTCCCTCTTTTTTAAGGAAGTCTTGTTTTTTAGAAAAAAAGAAATTTGCAATGTGAACAGACTTACTGTGCTTAAGCTTGCATGCCGATGTTAATATTGCCATTGCTGTGTTTTTATGGAGAGACACAGGATAGTTGTGCCTTCAACAGCTGTGGTAGAGGTCAGCAGGGATAACTTTTATATGAACTGAGTGCTAGAGAATACTCAGAAACCAATTCTAGCTTTCTTTGTTTTACACAGATAATTTTCTATGATAGAGTAGCCTATCAAATGTATAAACACCCACCCAGTGACATACTGAATTTTACAGGAAGCAAAAGTACGGGATTTGTTTCGTTTTCTGCACATGTGAACCAGCTCAGTGAATATAAGCAGAAACTCTAATTGCAGTATGTCTCGTCTCCCCTTACACGTGTGGCTATGTGTTTGTACACATTTCAAAGCATTTATAAGTGTATTACAAAAAAGAAGCCTGACTTCCTAAAAATGAGCTTTCATTAATGTTTGTGGAGTGGTAGCAAGGGAAAACAGCACTGACTTTTCAGACTACTCTTTGTATACATAATTTTTTAAAATTTCAACTTGTGCTAAATGGAAACAACTGTACATTTAAGAAATCAAGCAGTAACAGAACTTGTTTGTGCAGAACTCCCTATCTCCATATGATACAACTTTCTTTGTAGCAAGTATTGGAGGGGTTAACTCTTACCTTTTTTTCCCAGGGGTGTTGCAGTAGAATACAACCTAGGGGGAGAACTGCTATCTCTTCCTGAATGTGATCATTCGCACATGCATATGGGATCGCTCTATAATATTCTAAAGTGTCTAAATATTTGAAGTATTTGTGTTCAAGAAAATGTATAGATTTGTATGTATCTTCTGGTCAGTTAAGATAGTTAAGAGTCTGCAGATCATAATATATGTTGAAAAATCTGCCTCCACTCAGATTGCTGGAAACTTTTCTTAAGATTTTCTGATCAGTCAATTGCAAAACATTTTCTTTGTCAATTTGTTTGCATTCACCAGACTAATCTGCATTCACAGGGCAAGTTCTTCTTTTACCTTCATAACAGTGGAAATGAGAAATTAGTTGAGCAATGTCTGCTTGTGTCTGTATAAAGGTTAAACGAAATGTTCTGGGTGGCTCAAACAGGAAATGCAATGATCTCACGAGAAGTTTTCTTGCAGAAATTGTTGTTAGTGAATCTCAGTTTTCACAAAACTTCAGGAAATGAAGTCCATCATTTTTGCATTAAGAATTTTGAGGATATGATATAATCTGTAGGCTGAAAGACCTCCAGATAAATGGACTTTGGATAATATTGCATGGAAGTTATGCTAATTTCATAAAGATGGGAAGGGAGTGGTGAGACATAAAAAATTTCCTGTGTAGATTTTTATTTTGAAAGACAACCCTTTCTTTTGATACCTGTGTGTTTTAAAGCCCTTACTGAGGTATAGATATTGTCAAATCATTTGCTGCTTTGCTAGAAATGTTTCAACTTTTATGTCATAACTACGAATTCAGAGCATAGTTAGGGTGCAATTACTTTGCTCTCAGGAACAGATATATTGGTGCCTCTGGCTTTTGCTCTGTACAGATACATAGAAACTTCCTGTATTGTCTTTTCGTCACACCCAGTCTTCTTTCTTCAGCATGCAAGTTCTGCAAAGAGAGCAGCATATACGTAGGTATATATATGTCTTCTTTATATCTGTATTGAGATTGAAGGGAGTTTGTTTGGTTCACAGGAGAGGTTTTTATTAAACAAAGAAGAGAAGAGATTTGTCATAACTGTCTGCTTCCTCACTTTGGCACCATAGGGAGCTCAGGAGTGGAGTCAGTTATCACCAAAGCAGAATCCAACCAGAGTGGGGAGTCCTTGATACCAGAAACAGCTCAGCTGTTGTCTTCACTCTCTTCACTTCAGCCCAAGATATTTGCACAACTTCAGGTACAGTCAAGTCATTTACAGAACATCAAACATGCTGTGCTGGAAGTGCTGAAGGCCAGCTGAGAACAGCAGGTTCCCTCTCAGCTGATCCCAAACGTAGCTGGGTAACACGGCCTTTGAAGTAGCTGTCAGCTCTTGCTCTGGTTGCTCTTGCATGTCACATTTAGCATATGGCTGTGGCGCAGGAGGTCCCACTGCCATCTTTTGACACTTTGGAGTTAGGGTCTCCTGTGAAGGCAAAACCAAGAGGATAAAGGCAGTGGCTTTCTACCTCGAAAACCAAGTACCTATTCATTTTCCACGTGGTCCAGTCATTTCATAATGAAAATGTTGCAAAACTGCAGGGAGATGAGACAGTCTTGTTTATTCCTTTTAAATCCTTCTTCAGCCTCTTGAAAAAAATCTTAAAATCCTGAAACTGCTCCTAGCTCAGAGCTGTAAACTTGCAGGTTGAAAGGCTGAAGAGGGAGGGATAAGGATGTCATGCTAAAAGAGCTTCTTCTAAAGCTCATTTCCCTTCAAAGCTGGCTCTTATCCTTCTTCATTAACTACTTTGAAAATCTGCCTTCATATTTCCTGAACCCAAATGAAATGCATTATCTTTTCCCTGGAAATACAATCTGTAGTAAGATTCTGTTCTACTTGCTGTTTCCTCTCTTTCTGAGGACAGCCTGGCTCCACCTCACATCATTTTAGTTAAAGTGCTTAGATTGTAGTACCCACCTCTTGTGGGAATGGGCAGTACTGGGGAATGATCTGAAACTGAATATTAATCCAAAATTAGAGCTTTATGGTCATAAGCAGTCTTCTAAATGCTGCTGGATTCCATTGTCCTAATTGTTTTCAAGTACATTTTGAGCCTAGAATTGGTGGGATTGAGTGTTCAGAAGAGTTAATGAGTAGGAAGTCAGAAGCTAGCCAGACAATACATGCTGTTAACACTGCTATGCTGGTACTTCTGTCTTCTCTTTCACAGGGATTACAGCTGCAGTCAACATGTACCTCGACAAATGGATCAACAGCCCTGCTAGCTGTAAATAACCATTCCCCTCCCAGCCCTGCAAGTCTCCTGGATTCCCTGGGGAGTGCAATAAGCAGCCATCCTCTAGCACTGAGTCAGGGGCACAGTCTGCAAGCAGGTGCTGGCTTAACACAGGACAGTGCTGCTGAGCCTGCTTTTGGGACTCTGCCTGGCTCTGATCAGAATCTGGTTACCATGGGCCAGCTGGTACCAGCTGAAGGGATGGATGACTCCAGAAGCCTGGAAGGAGGAGTGCATCAGATTCTCTTGGGAGATGTACAGACTATTCCAGTACAGATTGTGGACAGCCAGCCAGCACTTAGTAAGTTGCAGTTTTCTCAATAATATATGAATATAGAAAATACAGTGAATTTTGTTCTGTGTGTCTTGAAAAAAGGAGACAAATGTGTTGGTAGTGGAGAACTCCAACACAGACCTCTCTCAGCCAATTCTAATTATTTTTTTTATTTTTCCATGGGAAAGAGGAAAGATGTTTTGTGTGAAAGTGATTTTATATCTCCAGACATTTTATATTTTTTTTTATAAATTGGTTTAAATATTGATACTCAAGGGGAGCCTTACTGCAGTAAGTTTGTGTCAACTTGCAATGTTTTAGAGCACAGTAGGTGACATAACTGGCTGTCAAGCTAAAAAGCAGGAAACTTCATATATGCCTTAACTATTAGCTTGAGTTCCTGAAATATTTTTCTTTTAAATGCACAGTTATTAGGGTTGAAGCCTTGTCAATGGAGTTTGAACTTCAATGTTTGATTTTTGTTTTGTTTTTAAGCTGACGAAAATACAGAGGATATTGTTACCTGTGTAAGCCAAGATAAACAAGAACCAAGAGAAAAAGCATTGTCTATGGAGACAGATAAAATCAGAGACTGCCACAGTTCTTTGCCATAGTTCTTCGCCTTCACCTGTGAAGCCTGGAAGGATTTTTCAAATTGGAGAACTCTAAATGTCTTGGAAGGAAAGGCAGGTGCTCTCAAAGTACTGCCATTTTTAAACTGTATTGTGACATTCAGACTAAGCATATTTTAGGGTACTTCTGACAGAAAGCTGTTTTGGTTTGAATGATGGCTCACTGCCAACTCCAGGTCATTCAGTTGCCCTGTGGAACACCACCTCTCTCTTCTGTTTCAAGTTTTGAGTAATTTGGATTCTATCCAAATGGCCCATTTTGTTCATTGTTTCTGAAGGTCTTCTATAATTTAATTCCTTAGCTTTAGAATGTGGATCACAATGCTAGGTTCACATTTTCTTCTTGAGACCCTTGACTCTTATTGTACTACAGAGACCATAGAATTTGTCAGCTCCAAGATCACAGAATCCAACAGCAAAGTGGATCAGTATGGCAATGGTTTTATGACAAAAGGAAGGTCCAGGATGCTAAACTTCAAAGTGATAAAGGACATGGATGCTTAAGAAAATGCAACTTTGACCTGATCATAATGTTAATGGTGTGAAGATCAAGAGGAGGAGAAAGGTGAGGTTGCCAGGTGAACGTAAGGTTGTATGATAAAGAAAAGTGTGTGAATTGTAACGGCGAGTGTTTTTGACTTGTCATCTTTGAACTTAAGTTCTGGCTTTATAATGAGGTTCATTGATGCATGCAGCCTTCCTTTGCAGTGGTACTGTAATTGCACTTGGTCATAACAACTAAATGCAGAAGTCTTTCTCATGGAAAATGATTGATGCTGCCATTTCAGCTTATCTACCTCTTGCTTTGTGCACTTAAAGCTATCAGCTCAGACAAATGTGATTTACCCTGCTGTTGTTTGGTATTTAGGGCTTGTGGATACATTCCTAACAAAGAGAAGCCCAAGAAAACAAAGGAAATAATCAAAGCAGTATGTCCAAGTATGCTGTGACCACAACATTCAGAAAACAAACTCATCTTCTCCAAAAGTGACATATTCTAAGACTTATGTGGTGCATACAATTAAAATAATTACCAGGATCCTTTAGAAAATTGAATGTGATAAAAATTAAGGTTTAGTAATATTTGAGTTAAAGCCATAGTAAGTGACAAGCACTGAACTGTGTAATGTGTGACAGACATTTCCTTGAGAAAAAAAAAAAATTGCACCTACAAATAACTTGGAGTCAAAGCTATAAATTAAACGAAACTGATGCTAACATAGATATCAACTTAAGCAATTGCATTGTTTGCTTCAGATGTTGAATTCCTAGAGCAACATTCAGAGTATACAGCAATAGGAGCCTTTCTGTTTTAGTTCCTATTAAGTTGAGAGCTTGATCATAAAATTAGGGTTTCTTTCTTACTGTAGAAGAATTCAGTGTGAGGAGTTTTCTCTTTTTCAGACTTGAAAACAAACAAAGAACCCCAGGAAAATTATTAGTTCATTTATGTAGAGAAGAAAGTGTTGTGAATTTTATACAAACCAAACATCTTTTATTTGGTACATTTGACTTGCATTCAGGCATTCACAATCAGCCTCTAAATAGTGGCCATTTAAATTATTTTTCATTCTCTTTTCAGTATTTAAAACTAAAACTTTCAAAAGTTTTATATTGAACTTGTGTTCCAAATGGCTTTATGTGCAACATCTGTTCCTTAGGTGCTATATCTTAGACTTAACATGCATTAACTTCTCTGAGGTTAACTAACATTGTAAACACTATTTGTTTAAAGCTAATGTTTATGGGTTAGCTCCCATTAAAATTTTCCAAAAGGATCATGCTCTTATTTAATAAGAGCCAGTATTTTATCATGCAAGTGCATTAAAAAATCTCCAGTTTTTTTGGAGCCTCTAATATTTAGTGTCTACACTGACTTGTTTTATGGTATGCTTTACTCAATTCTGGCTAGGAAATATCCCATGAGATTCACCTGTGAGGTTTATTTATTTGGTGGGGTTTTTTATTTTGTTTTATTTGTTTGTTGGTTATTTTTTTGGTAGGTTGTTTTGCGAATTTCAAACTGTCGCCCAGATGGATGTTCTCTGAGAACTCAGTCAGCAGTCCCCTTCTCTTTTTCCAGCTCAAAAACTGCATACCAGAATGGGCACCTCCTTCATGCTGCTGTATTCAATAATTCCATCATGGTCAGTTTTTCTTAAAGTTTAAACTAATGCATTCCAACCTTATATTCTCTTTCCCTATATTGCTCTTTTTTTGAGAATTTTTCCTCATTGTTGAGAATCCTTTTTTTCAAAAGAATAAACTACAGCTAAAGATTACCAAGAGGTTATTTCAGTTTTAGTTCTCTTCAAAGCAGACAATACATTTGTGATTGGAGTAAAAGCTTAAAGAAAGACAAGTTACATTTCCATCAGTTCTTGCTTAGCTCCCTCATGAACAGTTCTGGTTTTAACATGGTTCTTTCCACCATGAACTGCAGTTTCATCCTGTGCTGCACAGTATTTCTGACAGTATTTCTGGGTTTGACCTAGTGATCACAGCTGGAGAAAACACTCTTTTAGTCCATCTTGAATTGCAGGCTCTGAATTGAATTTTGTATTCTATCTGGGTACTATCTGGTATTCTATCATGGTACTCTGAAAACAATAGAAGAAAAAGTTGGAAGAATTTTAAAGAAGCAATAAAGAATTAGTTGTTTTTAAAAACTGGGGATTATTGGAAAATTTATTTTAAATGATTCTTCAGCCAATACTCATATTTTTGTTTTCAGTTTTCTTCATTTTCACAGAATTTCAGTTCTTTGTCTTCCAAATACATATTTCTGTTTATTACTGTGTTTTTTTTTAATTTAATGTAATCTTTCATTTTCAAAGTGTGTATTTTACATTTGCTTTGTGCATATTGCTAAAGGAGGAACATTAACTCATCCCCATGTCCAGTCTCTATATTTGATTTAATGCCTTTGTTCACTAATATCCACCTAAATTTTACAGAGAAGACTGTTACGTGTCTGAAAAAAATCAGAAGTAAATGCTGCCATGTTCAGTGGTTAGTTGTTTAAATAGAATACTCAAGGCTGATTTTTCAGAATAATCTATGTAGCTTGATGCAAAGTAGTTGGTTATTACTTTGTGTTGGAATTGTAGATGTTTTTCTGATGTTTACTTTGTTTTCTTGTCGTTGTGTGCAAGCACTTACTTTGCAAACCTAGAATTCCTGACCTTCAACAGTACTGTAACTGAACAACAGATTCTCCAGTTATCCTTGTTGTTGGTTGTCTGTAAGAGTGATTGGTTGCTTTACAAGAAGAGATGTGCTTCTGTATGTGCTTGCAAAAATAACCTTTTGGTAAAATATAGAGAAGATGTAAAAAGGTACACATCCATAGCTTTCCTTCAAGGCTGGAGGCCTCTTGGATGGAAACCCATACTGGTAATGAGTGCTTTTTTGTGGTACAAAATTATTGCAATTTCTACAAAATTTAGAGGCACAAATGTCTGTATATGTATGTGTGTATATATATATTTTTTTCCTATACTAACTTAATGTATAACATTCCTACTTAAATGTAAATTACTTCTTTTAAAGTAATGGTCTATTTTGTGGCTATGGGGGCTCATGGGGAGAAATGCAAGAGCTCTCTCAGGGCAGTGGATTTTAGGGAAGATGGAGAACAAGTAGGACAGCTCCAGGGAGACCAGGTGGAAGAAGTTCCTGAAAAGCAAGGATCCTGCTGGGAGGGCTGATGAGGGCTGTGCTGGGGGGCTTTGGGGTTGAGAGCCCTAAGGCTCAGTGCAGTTCCTGAGTCTCTCCATAGTCCTTTCTATGCCAGTAGTGGATAGTGTGAGTTCATGGTAGAAATTTAAAAGTATGGAAGAAAAGGGAAGCCTGCCCTGCCCTTAAAAACAGAAAAGTTACTTGAGTTTTGGTGAGCACCAGAGGCAGATAAATGACTCCCCATAGTCTGAGGTGCCCATTCTTAGCTTCTAATATGAAGAAGAAACTCCTCTTGGAGCTTCAGCCCAGAGCTGTAGACTCTTTTTCTTACCTGTTACCAAGGAGAACAAACCTTTTCTTCCTAACTGAATTAATCTGCTGCTTTCCTTATCCCACTGACTGCAGCTCAATATCTGCCCAAATGTCTTTTTCTTAGCACTTATTAAGGCTTCCAGATGCCCTCAGGCCCTCCAATTCTCAGTGTTTCACTGTTGGACTGTTGAAGGAGCTGCTGAGTTCACTGCACAGGTAACCACTGGTGAGCTTTGCCGCATCAGTTTTTCTCCCTCCTTCCCCACGATCATAAGTACATATGTTCCTTTAAATTGAATTAAGTTTTTTTACTTGCTTGCTTAGGGGTTTATCATCATTACTGGGATGAATGTGAAGGAGCTCCATTTCACAAACCATTTACATTCACAGCAACTGAAAAGATTTGATAAAACAAGGAGGAAAGGATGGTTTCTGCCAGCTGTTAGGGCTGGCCTCTTTCATACCACTTGAATTCCTGATTCTGGCTGTGGATACTAGCTGCCTGTTACGTTGTCTGTCTGTTTGCAAAAGTGCAATTTTCTCCCTTAAGCCTATTCAAGCAGATACGTTCTCAGATGTTTGGGTAGGAAGAATCTGTTCCATTAGGGATAGAAAGTGTGATATAGCTGAGGATGGTGCTGAGAAAAGTTACTGCTCTTTATGGGTCTCTGATGAGAAAATCATCTTTGATCTGCCTTGCCTTTCTGAACAAAGCTTTCATAGGAATAGACTTCAGAGCCTATCCCATCACTAACAATTATCTTCTCCCAGCAACAATGCATCTCACTAATGAATGAAACAAGCCTTGTGTAAGACAGGTGGTGTTGATTTTTTAGGTCAGAGGCTATCCAGCTAGACCAACAACAGCATCTAAGGTATGATTTGGAGGGGAAAGGAGGGAGAGCAAATAACAGGAATGTATGTGCGTGCATTCTTTTCTCAGTGTAAGGTCTTATATAGTCTCCCATTCCATTTCTGATGCACGTGACAAATGACATGTTTATTTTCTGAAGGGATTTGAAGTGTTTTCTGGAGAGTCTTCAAAGGAGTGATCGTAAATAGTACTGCTGTATCATACAAACTACTAGTAATGTTTGTCAACTAGGACACCATCCTGCTCTTATACAGAAGGGGTCTTAAGAGCATGGAAAGCTTTACAAGGACAAGTACTGAGTGCCTTTGTCCTAAGGAGTCTTCCCTGGACAGGAAAATAGGAGCTGTGGGAGTAATTCTCACCTGTTAGCCTCTGATAGATAGAAGAAACCTTGCAAAGTCTGTATATGATAGCCCCTTATGCAAGTTGCCTTTGGATGCTTAACAGTTTTAAAATACATATGCATACATATATAGATGTATGTACCTCAAAATAAAATGGAGACATGACTGTAGTTGTTTGCACATAGTTCTTTAATACCTTTTTAATTACACTTATCTGTGGTTAAATGATGCAGATATTTTAGGGCACATGTAATCAGATCTTTTAATGTGGATAATTGGAATTCCTGTTTTTACTACAACCATCCTTCGCTCTGCAGTGCAGCTCAGTTGGTCATTTGGCATGTACTGGCTTCTGTTAATGACGTTCTGCCTGTTTAAACAAGAGCATGCTGTTCTAAGCAAATTAAATTTCTCACTCTTCCTGATCTTTTTTCTAATAGGGATTGATAAGGCTCATCATGAAAATCTGTTTGGAGTATAGTGCTTTCATAAGAGTTGATTTCTGGGTCCTCACTAGGAAGGAGCTAGAGTTTTCATACTGTTGGATCTGCCATTTGGACATTTGTCTAATGTACTTGGATTTCTATAGCAGGACAGTATCAATACAGCATAAACTGCCACTAAAATACTGTAAAAACTTCAACTCTCTCTTGGTCAAATGTTGACAGTTCAGTGGCTCCAGGAAAGATCATAGGAATACTTCTGCTCTTTGGAGAACAGTTTCTGTCTGTAGATACTATTTAAAACATAATTAGGTGTGGCAATCAAATGACAGTAGGAGAGCCAGAAACAGAGAGATGTGTGTTGACAGATCAGTGAGAGAGGGAGAAGTTTAGTCCCAGTGTTCTTGTGCCAGACTAACATTTTCTGTACTAGTCCTGAAAGCACCCTTGAGAAACAGTGATTGTCTTTGTGTGCTGACATAGCTGTTCTTTCTGCTTGCCCACTCAAGAAGTTCTACAAATCTTCAAGAGACATGGAGAGCATGAAGGTGTGTAAGATCTTATGAGAGGAGCTGCGGGAATGAAACATAGGAGATTAAAGTTTGATGACATGACTTCTATATAATGCACTTTTTTTGGTAGGAGGAAGAGGATTTTCCAATAGAGAATAAAAGTAAATCTTCCTTTTCAGAATAATTGCTGACTCTGTCTGGTCTGCTCAACAACATGCCTAGTGTTTGGACAGATCTCAATGTTTTTATGAGTGTGTCCCAAAATGTTAATGAATACTCATTCATACATTGCCGTCTTTTCATGTCATACTGAAACTGTAGGCCAGTGGCACCTCCTGATCTTTTTATTGTCTCTGTGCATTTTATTAAAGTAAATGAAAGCTTATTTTATAAAGAAACAGCAGAGAGCTTTTATCCAGAGTCCTTTCAGATACATACTTTTCGCAGAGTAAGCTTTAACTTAATATTGTGTATTTCTAACCCTGTAATAACCTAAAATAAGCAAAGCCTTTTCACTTTTTTTTTCTTTTTATCCAGAACATGAAGCATTCCAAACTACCCCTCAAAACCACCATGCTCAGAGCCTGAAAGGTTTGGCGCTTTTCTTCCTCTGTAGGTGATCTTCCATCTGTGCTGTGTTCAGTGTCTTGCATATAACACCAGAATCCATAGCTAAGACCTATCCCATCGCATGAGGGCACTTTTTCATTTGCATTATCTACCTGGTCACTTCACAGCATGTCAGTAACAATATCTGCAAACCACAGTTTGTTGATTAATATCTGTCACATCAGTTCTAGATGTGGCGAATTTTCTTTGTGCATGGAATTTGAATTGGTTTAGTGAAACTAGTGGTGTCAAAAACTGTCAAGTCTCATGAACTGAGAGCCTTCTCTTGTGAATTTGATCTTAATCTCTGTCTGAGCTAGGGACAAATTCTGAGGCTATGCCCCTGTGTTCTGCAGTGCTTGTTGAGCAGAAGAAAAACCTTCCAGCTCCCAAGAACAGCTGCATTTGTGTTTCTGCCTGACGCAAAGCTGCTCATATTCATCTCTTGAAGGATGGCTCATGGAATTCTGCTTTCCAGCTTAAGCGAAGATAAAGTCTCTGTATGTGAAAACTTGATGGAAAATGTACAGAGAGCTGGGAGCACCTAGAACAGTCACCCTCAAGTGTACTTTAGGAATTTGTAATTTGTAAAGTGTAATTTAGGAATAGGAGCTGGTAGAAGGAATAAGCAACTGAAGAATATCATGGTCAAAGTAGGCATTCTTGCTCTTTACATAGCACTGCACTTACACAATACTTTTTCTTAAATATTATCCTTGACAAACACTGGTCAGCAGTGAAAAGAAAACAAATCTCTGTTTCTCTCCACTGCCTGCTTACAGTTTAACAGTGCTTCTGCAAATTAATCAAAAGCTGGGCCTAAAAATCTATCCTAGATCTAAGTTTAGTTTTGCTTTGTCAGGTCACTGTTAAGTTACTTAAACTCAGCTTTTTTGCATAGCTGTTTCTTTTAAAGCTAAAATTAAATGTGAGAGAGAGTTGGAAATTTTGTTTCTTACAGAGGACACTTCAATTCTCTGAAGTATGCAGGTGTTTCCCCCTTGTCTTCCAGTTTTATCTCTTAGTTCACTATGTACTGGCTGTTTTCTCAGAATCACCTCTGAGAGTACTCCAGGTAACTGTCAAGAGACCAGAGCAGAGAACAGAAGAGGAAGAGAAGTTTGCAAAAAGCTGCTTGCAGGAGATAGAAAGCTCTCAAAGTTACAGCTGAAGATTGCAATTTCTTATGGCTGAAATGGCTCACTTTAGATGGTAAATGGTTTTTATTATGCTATTAAATTGTTGATTTTGTTACTATTTATGCTCTGAGCTTACATCTAATAAAAGCTAGGATGGTAATTGTGTATTTTGCTTTTATCTTCAGTGCACTAGTTGTCTTCTGAATTCAAACTGGTCTGATAACTCCATGTTTTTGGCTGTTGACAAAGCTGTTATCATGTCTGAGGTGTTCTGTACATGGAAGGAGATGGAGGAAGTGGGAACCTTCTGGACCTTACTTCTGCTGAGAACAGATGATCTGTGGAAAGAGGGCTTTACCAGTTTAAAATCAATATCCTCACAATAATTTGGTGGGTGTACAGGTTTTTCATGTCAGGTGCTAGTGCATGTCTAACTTTGTACATAATACAAGCCATAAAATTACCTCTCACTGGCCTACCCATATTATTTGTTGTGTTCTGCCACTGTACTTCACTGCATTTTGGGAGTGGGGAAATTGTTTAAACATGTTCTTATTTTCCACTTTTCTATCTTTCTCCTGTTGCCTCTTTCTCATACCCAGAACAGCACAGAAATTAATTTCTCATTTTAAAAAACTTCTCTGTCCTCAGTTTCCCATGTTTCGGAGTTTCCTCTTTGCTTATTGTGCTGGAATTTGATTTCTTACATGTCCGAAATGTAAGATGTCATTCCATTTTGCTCAAGGAGTGGGAAATACTGGGGTGAGCTCCACTGCCCCCTTCACTGCAGAAGTCCTCAGAGGAAGCACCTGCCACAGGTTCTGCTCTGCACCTGCATCTCCACACAGGCCAGCACAAACACAGATTTGCACTTTGTGTTACAAGCACGTTATCAGTACAAAATCATTGCTGTGAATCCAGATCAGTCTGTGGGTCTGCCCCACTCTGTCCCCACAAATGACTTTTCACAACTTGAAAGCGAGCACAGGAGATGGCCAGGAAGTTCTTCATGTTCAATTTTTAGTTTGTGCTTCTGCATTGAGTTCAGGTGCCCTGGTGTGGGTGGCCGTGTGCAGGACACAGCTGCTTCCAGGCAGGTCTGCAGCAGGACACAGCTGAGCACATCGGTGAAGCTGGGCCACCTCTGTGGAGGTGTCTGTAAGAAAGGTCACAATGCTGCATGGCAGAGAGGAGTGAGGAAGAAGGTGACACAGTCCTCTGAGCACCAAGGTCAGAGAAGAAGGAAGGAGAGGGAGGAATTGCTTCGGGTGCTGGAGCAGGTGTTTTCCCTGCAGACCACAGAGGATCACATGCCAGAGCAGGTGCAGATTTTTCTGAAGGAACTGCAGTCCATGGAAAGGAGCCATACCAGAACAGGCTTCTGCTGAAGGACTGCAGCCTGTGGAGAGGACCCATGATGGAGCGACAGAAAGAAGCTGTTACAGACTGACTGCAACACTTGTATTCCACTTTGCCCTGTGCTGCCTTGGACAAGGGGAGACAGAGAAGTTAGGGGTTCAAAGTGTGAAGTTGGGTCTGATGAAAGAGGGCAACAGGAAGGGAATGTGCTGATTTAATTTGCTTTTGTTTCTCAGTGATTTAATCTATTTTAATTGGCAGTAAATTAAACTAGCTTTCCTCATATTGATTCAAATATTGAAATTTACATCTGGCTGCAAGCCACGGTGGAAAATCCTGATTTCTGTTTGATCACTGCAAGTCACTATTGCCTTTAATTTTTTAAGTTACCAAATTTTAATTTTTAAGAATTTATTCTCTGTGAAGGAAGTAGTGTACCTCGTTTGAATCAGGAATTGCATTTCTGGATATATTCTGGTTAGATCTTTCAAGTTCGGTGTACTCACCTCTCACTAGAGTAAATCTCAGGTGGAGAATTAACTCAGGAACATGTCTAATCCATTATATTTCAGCTGGGAAAGAATACCAACCATAGTTTTGCAGGTTTGAGCATGGGAGGGTCATTCTGAGGAGAGGGTGCTGCAGCAGTAGATTCTACTTTATCTACTTTGGTAAAGCTGTTCTTACAGGTGTTAGGGGTGTGGCATCTTGCCAATGTTATGTCTAGCAGTGCTTCAGAATGGGGCAAAGTTTGTGATGAGTGGCATCTTTGGTGAAAGTACTGTTAACTTTGGGAAAAAAAATAAGTAGAGTTTGGGAATGAGATTTATGTTCTTATGCTTTTCAAATATTATTTTCCTGAATAAGAAGGGAACTTCCTTTAGAGGGTGAGTTTTCTATGTATGTTCTTTTACCACCTTTGGAAAATACCTGGCACTGGACACCAGGGCTATCTAGACAGAGTAGTAAATGACATGAAACACTTACTGGTTTATAATGGGGACACTGGAATATAATACCTTCCTAACATTAGCTAAATTAATCTTATTTTTTGTCCTCTTCACATTTCACTATAAAGGGAAGAGTCTCTGTTAAAGGGAACATGGTGAATTGTTAGTTGTCCATAAAACTGTTTATGAACAGTTGGATGAAAAGGATTTATTTGATAATGAATTAGATGAGCTTTGGAAAGAATTGCACTGTCATTGTAGCTTCTAGTATTTTCTTCCAATGATATCACTCACTGTTGATTATTGTCTTACTGTTTATTTGCTGTATAATTTATTTGTTAAGCTTTTCTGGCCATGTCAGGGCCATAGAAATAATATGGCAATTCTCTTTTCTCTTGCAGCTTTATAAAAAGGAAAAGAATTCTTCATTTTGCATTTAGCCACCAGCTGCTCTGGAAAAGTCGATGATTATCTGTGTTCCTTAACTACCAAAAAATCTTTTGTGCTGAAGTATTCCATATACTTGTGATTTTTCCTTGGATCAGGCAAAGTGAATTTGACATCTTAAAAAAAAAGAAAAAAGCAGACTACATTGGAACCAAATTTAGCATCTTCAGGAGCTGTGACCTAGGGTTCATCAGTTGCAATTGTAAAAAGATTGATGTTTTCATAGTGAAATGTTTTTATTCCTGTAGTTTAATCTATGAACAAAAGTATCTTCATTTCTCTTATTTCAGATTTCTGAATTCCTTTGCAAAATGAGAGCTTGCTAGTGAGATTAGCTGATAACTGCAAAAATGGAAAAGTTTCACTGGGGACAGGTGCTAGTAAACTGTTCCATAAAGTCAGCCAGCATAATTAACATTGGTAAGGTAAGATCTTTCAGAGATTAACTTCAGGCTAATACTTTTGGTGGTACACTGATGTTTATTTTGATCCTGCAAACAAAAATAATGTTTATGAGCCATTGCAGAAAGAGCTGGGAAATAAAGCACTTTGTAAAATGCCAGTCTGTGGTGGTTTTGGTTTCTGTTGGCTTTGTCAAGCTCTTACTTGGTGTTCATTCCTTTGTAGGGTCTGTTTTATCTGATCTCTTATGTAGACTAAGTTAAAATAAGTCAATAGGTAATACTTAGAGCATAAGAAAGAAGTACTTCATGGCAAGATATGGTATTTCACATATTTTCTAACAAACAGTAAAAGTTTGATATTGTTGATAATATCGGAAGACATTTGGGAGAGACTTCACGTGCAGTATACATTCTTTTTGTCTGTGTTTCAGAATTGATGAATTCCCATTTCTTTGAGAGTTGTCAGGACTTTTTAGCAATGAAATTACTATTTGGAAATAAACTGCGGGTTCCTGACTGCAATTAAAATGGTTTCAAATAGGGAAAACAGGTTTGTATTTAATTTTGGATGGCCAGAATTTCCAGAAGGAAGAGAGACTGGAGCCACCTCTGCACTCAGAGAAACACTACTTTTTGGGCATAATGTTAAAGATCAACTAGGTTTCCAGAGAAGTCTGACTGGCATCATGGCCAAGGATAGCATGGTGTGAGGCAGTGATGCTGCCTGCTCTGAGATGCCTGGAATACTTTGTGTTCATTATTCAGTGTCTTGCTGCTGACATACCAGTGAGATGATAAAAATATGAGAGTCCATGATAAATGTTTTGTTTAAACCCAGAAACAGAGGCAACAGCTGGCATATTTAAAATTTTTACACAGGTGAGTGTCTTGAGATATTTGAGGAGTGAAAAATTGTTGGTATTTTTTTTTCTCTCTCTCTCTAGCATTGTCTGGTAACAAAAGATAATGTGTTAAGCTTATTTGTAGAGTTTCCTAGGACCCAGGATCAGGTAGTGCTAATAATATTATAGATTGGTAATAGTGCTATTTAGATGCTTTTTCAGATTTCCAGTTGCTGTCACTTAATTTCTCCAGGGAATTTTTGTCAGTGTATTCCTGTGGCATGCTGTATCCACTACATTGAAGTAATATTGTTTATGAACTTAGAAAAAAATTTCTTTCCCATTCCTGAGGTGATTTACAGGAAGGTTAGTAGAGTTAGCTGTCTAGATAAAACATAGACTTCTGGAGATGGAATTATTTAAGGCTGCTGAGATGACAGAACTGGCATAACATGGTGAGTACTGAGATTTTGAGGAACCAGGGGAACAATTTTTTGATGTTACCATTTGTTGAAGCATAGCATTCACCAGGGCTGATACCTGAAGCAGAAATTCTTCTGCACAGGTCACCCAGGGTTTACCATGTTTGCCCACAGAGTAAGAACTGAACTACATTACTGATTACTTGAGCAGCACTTATTCCAATTCCTTCTTGCTGTTTTAGAACGAATGGTTAACTTTTGGCTGCCTGAGAAGTGAAGTTTCATAAGCAAGTACTTTAGCTCTCTTCTAGGTGACAATGAGCTATGTCAGAAATTTCTGAAAGAGAAGCAGTGGAAAATACTGAAGAAAGATCTAGGGAAGCCTGTATGTGCACCAAAACTAACTCCTGCTTTTGAGAAGCCCATAGAACACGTTCTGAAATGCTGGAGTATAAGCCAAGCTGGCATTGTGGACCTGATCACAAGCTATCACAAGCCTCCAAAAGGGAGTGCTCATAATGCCTTAAAGCATTGGGATAAAAAATACCATTCTTTTGGAATTTAATTAGTTTTCTTTTTAAATTTTCTATCTAAATTTGCGTGAACTGATGTTTTAATATATTGCATGAGGAAAGCAGACAATGTTTTGATTTTGTGATGGTTGGTTCTCATTGCTAATGCACATCTTGATGTTCTAATCCACATTTATGGCATTATCACTTATGCAGGGATAAGCAGTGTCAGATAGTAGAGAATTAGCACAGAGCGGGGCATCCAAAACTACTTCTGCTGGCTTTTATGAGATTTTTGTTTGTTTTGAGTGGTAGTAGAAAACTGGCAATAATAATTTAGAGCCCACTCTTTCCTTAGAAGGTCTGTGCCCTGCTGTAATTTTTCTGTCATCTACAGGATCAAGCAGGAGAGATAGGCTGAGTGTTCTGCTGTTGGGAAAACAATGGCTACAGAGTTGCTGAGTGTGGGCTGGGGACACAACCACCATCTCTATATCCAGCAGATGAGAGAACAAGGAATGAAATAAAAGATGGATGTGAGCCCTGTTTTTCTTCTGGTGTTACCGTGTTAGATCAAAAGATTTCTTGGGGAATTAATGAGCAGCACTGCAAGAGAAAGCAAAGGTGGGAGCTTGGTGATGGCATCTGGTTGAACTCCACTAAGTCATCCAGCTACTTCTGAAGCATTGGAAGTGAGAGAATACTTTCCCAGTCCTCCTTCAGACTGTATGGAAGGAGTGTGTTCTATCCCAGGCTATCCATTCCCTAGTTCTTGATTTTGGGAAGGATGATGCCAGTTAGGCCAACAGGTTATGGGAAGAGATGAGTGTTGGCTAAGTGCACCCTGCTCAGACAACAAACATTAGTTGCAGTTCCTGTAAATGTTGCCAGTTCTTTCTGCAGCAGGTTGCTCTGTACACATCAAGACATGGCAAATTTAGGAAGTAGCTATACTTCTGAAGGCTGCAGACTCCTGAGATTTGTGTGTGTGTGTGCAGTCTCATGCAGCACACAAACACGTGTAATTTTGTAATAATTTGTTAATAGTAACTGCTACAAACAACTTGGCAGAAAGCCGCTTTCAGTCATCCTATGAAAAGTAAAGGGCTTGTTTTCATGTGACAGCTCGGTAAGGCAAGAACCTTAGAAACTGTTTATAGAATGTACAGCAGTTTGACAAAGACCGTGATTAAAAATTTATTTTCTTAAGTCTTAGGTGGTTTGCTTATGTGTTAAAAGAATTTTAAACATTTAGCATGGCTGTTACCATGTATTGCTGCTTCTGTGCTGAGCAGTCACTGAAGTCTACATTATAATTACATACTCGGAAATTTGATTTTTTTTTTTTTTAACCTTTGATTAGCGAATACAGTCTCCAAGCTATTTTCAAGCAATCATAGACAGGAGATCTATGAGGTGGTACATGTAGGCCATCACAAAAAGTAGCACTGAGTGAAGGGAGAGGCAGTGCCAAAGTTCTAAATGTAGATAAGCACTAAGCAATTACCAACATTACTAGGCACCACTCCTGGAGCATCAGCACTGATATGTGTTTATATCAGCCTGGCCTGACCTGGTTTTCCACATCAGCTGATTTCCCTGCCCTTCACCCTTTGTGTCTTTTCCCCCTGCCCTGGCAGAGGGTGCAGTGTCCCTGCTCAGCACAATGCTGTTCTTTTCCTGAGAAAAGCCGCAACAGATCTGTTTTGTGTGTGGGTCACTGGGACTCCCTGGCCACAGCATGAGTGCATGAAGTTAAAGCATCTGAGACTCTATGAAGGGAGAAGGTGAGGTTCCTGGACTTTCAGTGCTACTTATTCTGCAATTTGCAACGTGGAATGAAGTCTGTGATGCTCCCAGCAAGACTGGACCAGTTTGGACTTAACACAGGGACAGTTCCTTCTTACATTAGCAGCCTCTTCAAAGCTGAAGCCTCACAGGGAGTTTAATTAGGCACTTGATCTTTCTGGAATATTGGTAGCACTGATGGACATGTGATGTATGTGAAGGACAAGACTTGGATGTCAAAGACAGGACAGCAGACACTAGTGCAGTGTCACTGGGAGTGTCACAAACAGCTGAAATCTGCAATGCTTGCCTGGACTTCAGAGTTGTGGCTTTCTGCTTTCTTCTGAATATGGGACAAGGAGCTCTCTAAATTACTGAGCACTGGTGTAAAGGTTGGTGTTGCTTCTGTGTACTAGTTTGGCTTGCAGTTTTGGCCAGCAACTGTGTGTAGCAGCAAATCCATTTGACCTTGCCTGTCTTGTCAGGAGTTTTGCCTCACTCTGACATTCTTTGTTCTCTCTGTGTGTTGAGAGAGTTGCTGTTCCATAGGGACAGGCTTCCTGGGCCCCAGGCACAACAGAAATACTGTAGTCAGTGGAGCAGAGACATACAGGCTTTAGCATGTTTGTACTTGTCACCTCTAAAACCACTCCCAGATGCCACCAAAATAGATGTTGGCTACATGTCTTCTTCTTTCCCTGGGTCTGGGAAAGGAAACTTGCCAACACACTCTGGATGATTTAAACCATAGCCCATAGATGCCTTTCTCACTCACATTTACTCAGTAACACCATTTAGGTACTCCTGGAGAAGAGGAGCTCTAACAGCACTGAAACAATCCTGTTTTGCTCCCAAATGCATAAGGAAAGACAAGAGAATCTCTAAATGCCCAACTTGAATATTGTGGTCTAAGGTACTCTAAAGGATTACTTCACCCACTTATTATCCAGGTTCATTCTGTTTTCTCTTTTTATTTATTTTCTAGTGACAATGCTCATCTAAACAATGAGGACATCTTCAAGGTTAGAATCATCATCTTCCTAGTTTATATTCTCCTGTGAAAGCTGATAACCAGAGTAGACTTATAAAATCTGTACCTGTATTTCATGGATTAGGATGTAAACTAAGATCCTGCCTTTTTGTATCTTGTGAGCGTGTTTGCCTCATCATTCTTAGGGTGACAATGTTTAGCTATGTGCACATAACTAGCTTAAAGGATTTTGGTTTGTTTGGGTTTTGTTGGTTTGGTTTGATTTTGTTGTTGTTTGGTTGGTTGGTTTTGTTTTTGGTTTTTTGTCAAAAAAGAAGGGTCAGACTTCCTTCATCTTAGTGATATTTCCTTATATTTGCTTTCTGTTCCTTTAGGATGACAAAGGTTCCAACTGCATTAATCCTTTTTGGTGCTAGAGGGAGCTCATGGCTTGAGCAGTCAGAATGAATCATGATACCTTCCACAATTCTTGAGGAAACACAGATGGAAAGTAAAGTGCTCTTGATGACTATAATGCACCTTTTTCCATCACTGGCAAAATTAGAAGGGCCGAATGTATCTGCTTAGGAAGCTACACATGGCTTGCAGAGATACTCAGATAATGAAATGCTGTAGCTGCAATTTCTTCTATATCGGAGCACCTCCCTGTTGGGACTGGATTTATCTTCTCAACATCCTCAGAGGAAATAAGTTGTCTCTCGAGTATCCCTGTGAATACAGGGGAACTGTAACACCGGGAGCGGTGGGTATATATACACAAAGTAGTAGTCCAAGAAAAATTCTCCAGAGCACACAGGAGGAGACACAAGGTAACATCGTGAAACATTGACTGACTCTTTTGCCATCTCCTCATTGTTCTTCACTAGGGATCTGTCACTGTAACTGTGCAGCTGACAGCACATTAGCAACCAGAATTTAGAGTCTTTGGAGGCTGAAATGCAGCCACACTTGAATTGGCCTAGCTTAAATATATTAGCTAAGATAACTTTCCATAATCAGAATAAATTTTAATTTACATTGCATCCATTTCATCATTCAGAATTCTTGATATGGGGACCTCTAATCCTAGTGAGCACTACCTCTAATCTGTTTTGTTTTATTTCAACAAATCCTTACTCCTTCAGAAGAAGCTCAGCTGTCATTGTAATGCTCAGTGAGGTTTCTTTCAGTGTCAGGGCAACAGCAAATGGACGATCATACTGTTCCAGTGCCCGAGGCAAAGCAAGCTTGCTTGCTTGCTGTGCAGAGCTTTGGCAAGCTTGGTGTTTGTGCCAGGGCAGCCCTGCCCAGGAGAGGGCAGGGATACCCGGCCATGTGCGCTGGGAGAGTAGCCACAGTGGGGAAAATGTAATTGGATTTATTACATTTGTCGGATAGGAAGGTCCATATAGACAGGTGGGTATGAGATATGACACAAAATAATCACTCAAATGCAGATCACAGTATTTCAGTGACATATTACTGCCAGAATAATGCTGTCCTGCTGGATATAGATCCTGTTAAGGAAGCCAGACAAGGGGGCTCTTGCAAAGGGCTGAAGATGGGAAGGCATTACAATGACATTAACTTCATAGATACCTATGCATAAGTACTGCAGTTTTGATTTGTAGCTCAGTCTGATTTGTGGAATAGAAGATACTTGAGCCCTCTTCAGGGTATACTCAGATACAGAATGCCTAAGTTTTTCTCCTTGGTATCTTGTGACACGGTTGTTTAAAGCTTGATCACTTGGGCTTTACTCTTACGGGACAGAGTAAGTACTAAAAACTGTTATTCTTTTATAGGTGACACTGTAGAGACTCCTCTGCCCAAGGCAAACTTATGTTCCTTTATCTTCCTAAGAGGTTCATCTGCATGAACACCAACACATTTTTATTTACTTGGATTCCCTGTTAATTCTATCAGCCTTTTCCTCTTCTTTTTATTTGTGCTCTAGTTAAAATGAAAAAAGCTGGGACTATTTTAAGACATACTCTTGAGGCTGACCATATTCTTGGATGTATTTTGAACATAAGTACCATGATGGATAGATGGAGTAACGAGGATTTCAGGTGTCAGGATAGTATTTGAATAGCAATTGTAGCTATGGGGAAATTATACCTATGGGCCACATTTATGGTCTTGAGAGCTTTGGTCCTTATACCTGAGAAAAAGAGCCCTGAGGCTGCTCTAACTTCCATGGAACTGCAGCTGCACTTGAAAGGCTAAAACATCAACCAGAGTTCCCTGCTCTGCTACTTGCTAGTTAAATTAACATTAAGATGAAGAGTCACTGTAGGGAAGTTTGGAGGCAGACACTGAAGGTCTGGCTGTAACTTCTTAGGGGGAAAAAGCAACTTACTAGCAGCAACAACTATAGCGGTCGGTTGTTGTAGACTTTTTTTTTAAGGTAGAGTAAACAGATTTTGTTTGGGAAAGCTTTGGCATCTCAGACTTCTTCTAAATGATATCTGGGTCAGGGCTCTCTATCCAGACCTTTCCAGGGGAATTGGGGTGGAAGTTATTGCTATATAACATCTGTTCACTCATCTCAGCTTCAGAATTTCCTTCCCACAGTATTTGCATCCCAGCAAGGAGCTCACACAGGCTGTATCTGCACTGGATGCAAGCAGCGTCTAGTGAGACATCCCTGAGCTGGCTGGAGGCTCCACATGGTTGTGCTGCTGTGCAGAGGGACTGGCCCCAGCTCTGGGTGCAGGATGGCTGCTCACAGGGTCCCAAAGGTAGATGAGTGAAGCATTGCACAGCACTGAGGTGTCAGTGTTCCTCCTAGTCCCAAAGCTGTCAGGATTGGTGCTGGATAGGGGAATCTCTGCACTGAGCTGCCTCCCATGGTATAGATATTCCTCTCCTCTGCCGTGTTAAAGACATCACAGGGCAAGTGAGCAATGTCCTGACACCAGAATAAGGTCAGTGCCCATGACTGGGAAGCTGGAGAAACCATGAACTGCACCAAAACAGGCCACAAAAGGCCAAGACACTGAGTGGGACGAGGAGAAGGAGAGAGATGGGCCTGGAGCAAAGGCAGGCAGGGAAACTTCATAGGCAGGTAGACTGGACCAAAGACATGTCAGGAAATGAGAGCGCTGAACATTCAGCTGCATCCCTTAAGGCTGCCTATACACCCATAAGATGGGGAGGCTAAACACAATGCAGGGATACAGAAGCTACTCCTGGTCAGGACAGGAGTTCATGAACAATTTGATTTCTCAGTCCCTATCAGAGTTCAAGTGTTCTCAAATGTACCCTTGCAGCAGCATTCCCCTTTTTAGATGGGGAAGTGGAGATGTGGAGACTAAAGCAGCTTGCTTAAGCTCACACAGGAAGCCCATGGCATATCAGAGGAGTAAAGGAAGAAAGTCCCCACCTTAATCTGGCGTTCCTGCCTGTAAACATTTCCAAATGGGGCTGCATGGACAAGCAAAAATGTCACATGGTCGCTAGTGTCCCCCCTACTCTAGTGGACCCTTGATTTACCAGGCTGCTGAGTGAGTGAGTGCTTCTCTGTACCACTCCTGTTATCCAGGAGAACGGCCTGCAGGAATGAAAAGGAGGTGCAGGAAACACCAGCTGAGGGCATTAGAGGGACAGGTTTTGGCTAAACTGACATAACAAGACCTGTTTAGTAGCAAAAAAAGAGTTCTAAGGATACGAAGACAAAGCAGGGAAGTTGCATTAAACTAAACCAGGATGGCATTTGCAGAGATTAATAGCTGCTTTCCGTCCCATATAATATGTATTCTCCTTGCAAACATACACAAAGGATTTTCTGGAAATGCATACTTTACTCCTCCTTACTCCAGTCCAGTTTCCCCTGGGTTTCAAGACACAAGTGTAATTGAATAAATGGCTCAAGTCTACATTAAATGAGATGAAGCACAATTTGAGACACAGTCCAAAACTGCACAGCCAATGAAGGCCTTTTCCTTGTTTTAGTAGGATTCAGATCAGATCCCAGTTAGATAGTTTATTTCAAGTGTAACAGGATAACAGCAGTAGAGTGAAGTAGAGAATTCTGGAGGAATGCACTTACTCATTGTCTGTTAGCTTCAAATGCTAATAGAATTAAAAATAATAGTAAACAATAAATAAATAAAGAGGGAGGGTCGTGAGAGAATCTCTCTACTAAACTATAGGTGTTAATGAGCAAGTCTGAATAGAACTAGCTTGATGGGATCTGATGTAGTCATTCCCTGCTCATTGCAGGAACTAGACCTGGAGGAGAATAAATTGGACAACGGCTTGTAGACAAGATGGTGGCTCTTAGACTGAAGCTTTGCTTCCAAGACCTTTACTTGCTGAGTTTCCATCTCTTTTGTATCTGATGCCTCACCTTCAGCTGTCCTAGTCTGTCTGAAGTTCCAAGAAATAGATCCACCAGTCTCTCATTGCCCATCCTATCTCTGTCACTGCGAGACAGGATAAAAAACTGTGAGCTCTCCTCCTTTCTAAAGGACCATCTCATTTCAGCCTGCCATGCACAAGCTGCTCACTGAGCTTTCCTTCATGTGGGGTTAAAGACTGACCCATCTCATGACAAATCTCTGCCATGACCATCCCTGCTTTACATGCTGCAATTACTTGTTTTGTGATATCTTCTAAGCCATAAACCAACACTTTTTCACCTTTCTATTAATTTCCCCTTGCTTTGGATATCAATGAGATTTCAATTCTTCCTTCTGAGTCACTGCTTTGGTTTTTTTTCAAATATTTTCTTCATTTGCAACAAAACTGGCATTATTATCTGCTAGTAGCAAAGGAGAAAGACTTCTAAAGACACTTATAAAGCAAAAACCCATGCCAGAGGCCAGGTCCTGTGCTACTAGTAATCATTGCTTTATGCATGTTTAATGATTGTTCTTTTAAGAAGAAAAAAAATATATAAACAGAAACTTATTAGTATGAAGAAGGAAATGCTGAAAACAGGACAGATTTTCGGTATCAGGAGTATGATCCTGAAGTGCAATTCAAAAGAGGGTGAAGGATTACCAGTGATCTTGATGCACTGCAATAAGACTTTGGAGAAAGAACTGTATTGACTTCCTAGCTCTGCCATGGCAAGAATGACCTCGGGTATTATTTAATTTCACTGAGGCTTAGCTGTCTGTGTGTAAAGGGTAATTGTTCTTTTTTTGACTTGCAAGATTGTTCTGAGATGTTTTGATCCTATAGAGACGGTGTTCAGAGGAGCACCTCAGAGAAGTTTCTTTTGTTAGAAGAGATGCAGTTACTGGTGAAATGTTGAAAATACCAAAATCATGAAAATTTAAAAACTACCAAGCCCTGACGAAACAAAGGCAAACTCCTTTGTGGAGGCTGTTTCTTCAAACCAGAGTCATGTGGTTTAAGTGAGGAGTCTGTCTCCATGTATCTTTCTTCTTGTTTGTGATAATTTAGCACCAGGATATTTGCTTAAGTGGAAAGGATTGTGTGGGTGCTTGTGCAGAGAATTTTGTCATTCCATACCTCAGCTGAGTTAAATAATTTATCATAACAAAAGAGGCTCAGCAGTGAGGTTCCCAAGACTGCTGCCCTGCACACCTACAGGCACAAAGGCGCTGCTTTGTCTCTACAGTGCATGGACTGGTTGTACATACAACCATCTGCTTGAAGGTGAGATAGAGTAGCAGAGTGTCCATAGCTTGGCTTCAGCAGAAGACCTTCCCAAGTACCGGGGGAATAATTTCCTTTTATTGTTCTTGAGATTCCTCATTGGGTAAAAACAAGTCTAGAAGTTCTCAACCTTGTATGCACAACACGTTGGAACAGGTTGTGTCATTTAATATTTGTATTTGTGTGAACCATTACAGTTCTCTCTTTCAATGCCGTCTTTTGCAGAGACCTCTTGAGACCTCTTGGCCCCATTTCACTGTTTTAGTGACCAGCATGCATCTGACCCTGTAATATTGCAGATTGCCTCAAAAATTGGCTGGCCCCTTATAGCTGGTGATTGAAGATGAGGGCAGTTTAGGAGCCCTCAGAAGAATTTTAGCTGCATGCTCCTGAAAGTGGCTCAGAAGAATGTCAGGATAGAGGTTCATGCTTGCTTTTGCCTCAGTCCATCTCTTCGTCACCAGAGAACTGCTCACAGTGAGAAGGTAGGAGATGTTGGCCCGTGCTAAATCCCAGCCTGCCTTCTCCAGCAGTGTGGGAAGGGGAGGCTGCTCCAGTCGTGCCTTCCCAGCAGCATCTCCCAATCGCAGCTGCTGGATAATGGACAGCAGCCCCAGGTTTTGCTGCGAGAACTTAATCTGCACTGTCGTCCCTCATTACTGCCACTCAGTGCCGTCGTGTCCAGCCATGCAGGGTCACAAGATGACATGAGAGAGGTCGGGCAGGGGTGTACAAAAGGGTCTGGCAAACATCGGGAAATATGGAAAGGCTAAAAAGAGAACAGCTACCCAAACGATGCTCCAAGCGGCTCGGTGGGGATGGGGCTGAATGCGGCGGGGTTCACACTAAGTTTTCCCGAAGGTCACTCTGCAATATGGTAACTCCCAGCCCGGCTGTCAGTGCCCATAAAGGCAGCTCTCCTCACAGTGCGGGGGTGGGGAAGGGAAGGAGGTTTGTTTAGAAGCATTAGTGCGCCCCTCCCCCGGCCCCATTAGTGGCCCTTATTAAACCAACACAGACAAAGAGCAAAGATGCCCTCGTTAATGGAGAGTCTTCGATAATTACTCTGCTCTGCCGCTTCTTTTGGGGCCTGAATAGCCTTTGAATAATGTTTCTCTTGCTGTGGTTGCAGACAATACCCTCGCAGACTGCTTTAAGCGGTGCCAATCCCATTAGCAGAAGAATAGCAGAGCTTTCTGGTTGTGTGGGTGTGTGTGCTCACGGGAGGACAGCGGGCTCGCAGTGGGAACGGACTACGCTGCCCACTGCTTCGCTCGCCTCTCCTGCCCTCCAGGGCCCAAGGAAGCAAAGCAGGCAAGTGCTGGGCGAAACTCCATCTCGGAAACCATCTCCCTATTTAAGCAGCCCCCGGGCCAGGGGGCTTGTGAGAGCCGTGCTGCTACTCCCTGCAGGAGCGCAGAGACGGGCATGGCTGCTCACCAGAAGGGAAGGGAAAAGCTGGGAGGCAGAAGCCCCGCAGGACTGGAGTGCCTCCAGTCTTTCCTCATGTTCCCCAGCCACAGCTCTCCTCGCGCCCACACAAAATTCCTAAGGGGACAGAGGCCAAATAGCCCCCAAAATCAGAATCAGGCAGAGCTGCCGATTACAGAGCATGAAAATGGCTATACCACCCAATTTTGGGAGGGTTAATTTTGTGCTGCACACTCCAAGCAGGAAGCTAATTAGTGTGTTCAATGGGTAGCTATCAGCCAAATTTGGAAGAGTTGGGATAATTCTACCTGAGCCTTTCTCTTTGATCTCCCCTTCTGCATGATAAGTGAAAATAGTGTATAGCCGGGCTGGCTGTGGTGTTTAATTTAATCATCTGATGATATTTATTTTCACAAACATGAACTCGAGCAACAATTATCAGAAAGGCTTCATCTTGTGCTGAACGCTCCAGTTAATGGCCTTTCTGTGAGGAAATAGCTGCTATGTAGGGAGTCAGTAATTAAAACGTGTGAAAAAAGGCCACTTTTTCAGAGGCAGTGGAAGACTCGTGGGTCTAATGCTCAGCTGGTATGAGCTGTCAAGTCGGTCAATGGCCACAATAAATGGGCATTGCTCCTTCCACATTATGCAGGAAAGGATGTGCCCAGAGGGTTGCTGAGAGTTTCCCAGTTTGAGAAGGAAGTTTGGATTCTTGTCAACAGGAGCCAAATTTAGGAATACATCTGCAGTGATCTGGTCTTTGAAAGATGATTCTGGGGTACTCATGGAAGATGTTCAGATTGAAGGAGCACTTGGTCCTGCAAACTGTCCCACAAGGAAAGCAGCTAAGTTTCTAGTGTTACTAAAGAGAGACATTTTTTTCTCTCTTTCAACACAGTGTTGAAACTAAGGAAAATACCTGACACAAAAATTTGACACCTTCCGAGTAGCAGGAAGATGAGTTCCTTTGTCTTTGTTATATGGACAAATAATGTCCAATTTTTTTACTTGTAGAGATAACCAGTGTATGGCTCCATGCACAGTTCAGTGTTAGGCCATGTGCTGATGGTTGGTGAACAACAAGGACAAAGCTGGAAGTCAAGCTGTGTGGAAAGTTCTGATAGATAGCCACCACTATGTCTTTAACTAGTATGTCTTACTGGAAACAGCTCATGATTTCATAGTGGGGCACAGTGATGTGCTTAAACAATGAAAATTGCAAAATCTGAAGCTTGCGTTCTGAAAGATATATATATAGTAATAACAACAAAAATTATCAAAGGTTCCTATTTCTTCAGAACTGAGAGTGTTTTTCTGCAGCTTTGAAAGATAATGTTGATAATTGTTTGGGGTATTTTTTGTCTCGCTCTCCACTGGCACACAGGTTGCAGGAAGAAAAGAGAAATTGACCAGAGAAATCAGAAGCAAGGAAGAGATAGATTTTTTTACAGTGCACACTGCTTGCCTTTCTCCCTTGACAGCTGTGTCCCCACAGGTAATGGACCAGCACGCCCTGTGCGTGATTTGGTTGGGCCTGAAAGGAAACTTTTAGTTTGTAACTGGATGAGAGGCAAAGTTCTGAAACATTATCAGACACAGGAGTCCTAGAGAGTCTCTTTCCTTCTGAGGAGCCCAAGAGATAAGTGTCTAAGTACCATTTAAGAGAAGGCTAGATGGTGATAAATAACATGGTAGGTAATGTTACTGCCTTGTCCTTTGTGGGATCTAGGTGGATGCAGCTGAATTGGAATAAAAAAGATCGATCCGTGACTGTTACCCAGTGACAACGCCATTCATCTTTGGGAGCAGGACTTTGAGTATGTCTAGTAATATGTTATTTTTGAAGGCCAAGATTAATTAATTTTCAGCCAGATTAACCGGTATTTTGTGTGCCAAAGGCTCTCATTTATCCTTGCTGTCACTGAAGTGAGATAACCCATACAAATACTATTTCGTTACTTGTGCCAGTTGCATTTTGCAGTATACAGTAAATGGTTGAAGTGTGAGGAGATAAAAAAACTACTGGTGGAAGCTGACCTAACTTTTGCTGTGGATTGTGAATCTGCTTTATGAATTCAATTCAGCACCACATCTTGTGGTTCCACTTCAGCACCAACCCGATCTCTGCTGCTCTGCACAGCAGCACCGACTCCGCTGTGGCACCGCCGCTGAGACACACCGTGCCCGTGAGCTTAGACCCGTGCATGCTGCCAGTCAGGGCTGGTCTGTGTACACGGGACATCAAAATTCAGGCTCATCCCTAATCCAGATGTGCCTACTTCTTGCTGTGAGGTTATTTTTACAGGACCAGTATTGCCTTTTACAGGGTGGGTTGCAATGCTACCTGAAACAAGCCATTTGTGATTGTCTTGTAACTCTTTATTTTCCTTGGGTAACAGGTTCTGCTAGAGATCCTTTTGCTGCCCTGTGGCGATACGGATTCACGCACCACGCTGCTCCCTGCAGCCTTCACGCCTAGGTAAGCGAGCTCGCCCCGGGACTGTTAAAATCCGGTTAGGATTTCGCGTTTCCCGTCTCTCCCGAAGTCGAGTGCCAGCTCCCCGAGAACCTCCGCTGCTTTAAACTTGGAAATATGCAACTTCACCCTTGATGTTCATACAGGAAAACCTGCGGTTTTCCTGATGCCGTATTTTTAAGGGAAGTGAGACTGGCGGGTTGCCGGCACGGGCGGCGGGCTCCGCGGGCGCGGCGCTGGCGGCGGCAGGAACCTTGGTGCGGCGGAGCCGTTTCCCGCGGCGGCCGGGACGGCTTTGCGGCAGGACGCGGCGGCAGGAGGGGCGCTCGGCGCCGGGCAGGGCCAGCGCGGGCCCCTCCCGGA
>VXBQ01012635.1:224856-318963 GCA_013400175.1 Phainopepla nitens
GCGTACGGGGCTGTGTGCGAGGGCCCGGGCGCGGCCGCGTTTGCATTTATAGCACGAACACGCCTGTAGTCATGTGCTCGTCTGGAAGGACATTTTCACCTCTGCATAAAAAGGCCCCGTGCTTTCGTTTTCCCCACCCGACTAACGGGCTCAGCAGGAATTTGAGTGCTCCTCGAGTCAGACGCCGGTGTGTGTAGGCACAGGATGCCGAGATCCCTTTCTATTGTAATAGCCCGGAGTGTGACATAATACCGTGGTCTTCTTACCTTCTAGTAAAATTGCTTCTTTGAAGGAGCAGGCACCCAGATACAGCCAGTGGAGTTATATCTTCTGGAATCAAATAGGCCTGACAAGAGAGTCTGTGTTATGTGGGAATGGGTGTGTACTAGCTGGGCTGTCAGCTGGGGTCACTGGCAGTGCGAAGTGAGGTAAGGCAAGAAACTCGAGTGTGCCTTTGTGGAAGGCATCATGACTTCCTCTTGATCTCCTCCTGCAAATATGCACAAATGGCCCTCATCCTGCAAAGCTTTACAGACAAATCTCACTTTCACCATTGCATACCCTACTAACTGACTACAAAAAGTCGCAGTAAGAATAAGAAAGTATCTGAATCTTAGTTGTTCCAATGCCCATACACTTTAAACTACAGTAATTTTCATATTGCCACTTTCATGTCTTATTTATTCAAAATTAATGAATTGAATTAATTCAGGGACTTAAAACAGAAATCTAAAATGTGAAACAGAGCACTGTACAGTGGAATGAAAGTTCTTATCAGTCTATAGTAACTAGATAGAGTGTTCCTGTAGGACCTTATCAGAGTGAAGTCAGGTTATTGTTAGCATTTCAATATCATCAGATGCCTTGAGGTTTCTGCAGGGCTTCTGCTAAGATTTTCTGTAACAAAGATGTAGTTCAGTTTGGAAAAGAGCAAGCACTTGTACTGGGTAGTCACACAATTCTGCAGTGGTGCCTGTGGTTACAACCATCCCCCAGGGTCAACTGTTGTGGCAGGGCTGCCAGGACCTGAGCATTTGGGTTGCTGTGGTAGGTTGCTGAATGTCAGCATTATTTGGATCATTGCATCTTTTCCTTCTCCTGACAATTTATGTGACAAAGCACTGTGGTCTTGGCTGTTTGAAAAACAAGAGAAGAGTTTAGTTTGAGGTCTGAAATGAGGTTGTGATTAAGTGCTGTATTTCCCTCAGTGTCGGCACGCAACCACTAAGTTACAGGAGATCCAGGTCTCTCTGTAGAATGGCTTGTACTGTCCCAGCTGATTCCTTGGGCACTACAACTGGAGAGAGGAGTTAGCTCCAGCTGCAGATCAGGGCTACTCAGAAAACTGCACAATACAGATTTAGATATCAAGTTTTCTTACAGTTGTGCCAGGATCTCAGGGAAGAAATGGTCTCCTGTGTTCTTGTGGGAGATGGTGTGTTTCTTATCTTCTTTTGGGTCTCTGGGGCAATGCACACTGTTATTCCCAGCTGTGCTTTTTACTTCTGTTCACAGCTCAGCAAGGGCAAATTGAAAATGTCTTAAGTTCTGAACTTAAAAAAAAAAAAAAAGTCAAGCACTTAAGGACTGAGTATCTTTCCTCTTCAACTTTCTCCTAGAAAATGTGGAGTGAGGATATACTTATAAAATTTCTGTTTGCATTAAGCAGAAATGTTTATTTTTTTTAAAGAGAAGTTTTATTTCACCTGACATACACAAAGTTGCTCCACATCCTAGCAGGAGCCAAGCTGCTCCATAAAGGCAGATACAATTAGAAGTATTGGACTGAGTCATGTTATTTGTTGTTTCCTGCTTGTCTAGTTGAATCATGTTTCCTCTTGTACTGGAGGAGTTTATATCACCCCTCTAGGATACCCTGTTCCCTGACAATTTCTGTAGTCTGTGCTGAATTCAGGAGGTGACAAGCTGTGTTTTGGTGTCTGTGTGCCTGGCAGAACAGGCAGTGTTCTTGTAGACACTGCGACAGCATGTAAAATCTGATTTGTACAACTTTAGACAAAACTGGAATATAAGCACAGAAATCATTCACTCCCTTGAGTTGTTATTTGAGGCTACAGGTGTGTTTAAGACCACAGATCCACATTTTAGGCGAAATCACTGCACTGCATTGTTCTTTTTGTCCCTGTGGATTTGCGAGGTCAGGCAGCCATCAGGCAGATTGCAGAGGGAGTGGTCTGGGTTTCAGTCTGATGTGACCTAAGAAAATGCCCATGTGCTGATGGTTTTGGCTGGCTGCAGCCTGGGCTGTGTGTCACCACCAGCTGCTCCGCTGTGGTTGGTCTGCTTGGCTTTTTGTTCCCTTCCTTGTTAAAGTCCTTCATCCTTCATCCTGGTCCATCTGCTGAGGTTTTAAATGGTTGCTCATCCCCAGGAAGTGACACAGCCCTTCCTTACTTGGTGGTGCTCCCCAGCCAGGAGGGATGTGTGTCAGTCAGATGGCTGCAAGGCAAACCAGTCAGCGATAAAGATCTTGGGAGAGCTGTCCAGCAGCCAGTTTCTGGAAAAGAAATCCTTCTGGTGGTCTGTCGTCCTCCACTCCTGGGTGCTCCTCAGCCTCCAGCCCTGCTTTGTTCTAGTGCGGGCTGCTGTGCTCTTTGCAGCTTAGTGTTTCTTGTGTTTTAATTGCTGTTTCCAAATGACAGTTAAAATTAAAGATAATATATACTGTAAGCACTGTTTATTGTGCATTGCTGTGTGCTCATGACTGGGTGAGCTGTTCTGGAGCTGTGATGTGTTAGTTCTCCACACGGGGAGGATGCCTGGGGAGCTTCCTTGTTAGAGGCACTGGGTGAGATCAGCAGCTGGGGAAAATCTGTGCTTCACAGAGCCAGACTCATGTGTCCTTGTTAAGGGTCTGCTTCCCCTCACATGGCATTCTTCTTCCTACTTGGTTTCACTTATTTCTTTAGTTCATCTTTTCTCAGTGGTTTATTTTTGTTTTGTTTTCTGTAGAGTTGAAGAGATCACCACTGTCTTTTAGCTTGACTGTAATTAATCCTCAAGTTAATTGCAGCTGTTCCTGCTGTTTGTCTCTTCCTGGGTCTAGCAGACAGGATGTGGGAGCTCTTCTTCATTGATAAATGCTGGCAGTTAATTTCATCCTTAAGGGCACTGAGACTGTCAAACAGGTGAGTTTGCAACATGGAAATGGTTATGCTTACATTCAGCTTCCCTCTCTTGACCCTACAGCCAAGCGTTCCTGACCAGGGAGTCTCTTTCTCCAGTTCTTGTGAGTTTTTCCTGAGTATTGCCAGTGGGTTTGCGCAGGAATATCAGTCAAAAGATACTTTTGTGAGACATTTTAAAGTTGGGATAGTCTGAAAAATTTAAGCAATTAATTTCTCAGTTTGTCTATTGGGGAAAGACACCTTTGGAGAGGGGTTTTAAAAATGTGATCTCAAGACGATTGCCCAGATGATGTTGAACCAGCCACTGACTGTCATATGGCAACCTTCTGAAACTGTGGTTCCCTGTATATGAAAAGTTTCTTGTAGTTTTCTCTTCTTCTGAGGCACTGTAAATTTCCTCCAGCCATTGAAATGCTGAATCTGACAAGCCTGTGTGCTCTGTCTCACTTGACGTACACAGCACTAGGTCGTCTGGGGTTTTGGCATCACTTGGGAAAAGGCTTGCCTTGTGCCACAGGAGCAAAATACAGCCAGGATCCAAGAGAATGTGATAGCTTGCACAGGGACAGTGTCCCGGCTGATGCTCGCTCTCTACACTTGTCCCTTGTGAAATTCCTCCTTATCACTTGCCTCTCCAAGATGAGTGTGACAGGCGAGGAGGAGCACAGCCTTCAATTGCTGCTCAGACAGCTGGCCACTGCATTGCCTGGGGTTCATAACCACTCGGAGAGGATGTGTCTTGAACCAGGACTCTTCAGCTCCTTGTGGGAGCACTTTGTGCCAGTGATGTGCATAGGCAATGGTAAAGGCTGTTGTCCTAGGCTGAAAGACAGGTATTTGCTAGGGAAGGCGGGAGCCTCCCTTGGAAATGCCCTCCCTCCGAATTACTGTAATTTTGAAATTAAGCGGCTTTCAGGCAAGGTATGGGGTTAGGAATAGCAGTTCTTTACTCGTGCATATAACAAGGTACACAAAACAACAATAACTGCGGTATTAACAACAAAGAAACAGAATCAGGGACCTCGTGGCAGAGACGGGAAGAGGATGGGAGGGCGAAAGGCTCGCTTCACAATCCCCCCGGGCTGTCGCTCCTGGGTGCTCAGGCAGGACTCTGAGGAGAGAGAAAGAAACTCCGAGCTGGAGCGCAGAAGTCCTGGGGCAGTGGATGGCCGAGATGGGTCAGCAGCTCTGCAGCAGTCTCTGCAGGGCGTCCCCGCAGGGCAGGGGGTTGCGAGCCACGAGAGAAGGAGAAGAAGCAGCAGCCGCAGGGGGAGATCCGTCCGGGTTAAAAACGAACCTCCTCCAGCCACCGCAACTCGAGAGTGCTCGCCAGCCTAAGAGCGAGCCCACCCCGCTGCTGCCCCCCTCCCCCTTTCACCTGGGCCCAGCTGAACTCTTTGTCTCGTAAAGTACCCATAAGTATCAACCATGGTTCCCGAAACAAACGGGAGAAAATTCTCTAGGTAAAAAGAAAGTAAGGAATAACACCCAACCGCTGACAGCTGTGTGTGTGACAGTCATCTGTGCATCCTTGTTCTCTCTTCTGTCCACTCAGGTGGACCCACCTGACAAATACAGCTCAACTTCTTAACAATTAGGTAGCACCTATGTCATCAGCTTCATAGCTTTTTTGAGGGATTCTGCACAGCAGAGCCTGGTTTTCAACGACTGTCACAATTGACCTAAGTTTGTCCTGTTTAGATTCAGGACAGTACTCTGACGTGGTCTCTGATGTGACCTACAAAGCAGGTCAGAAATCCTTGTAGCAGCAAGACCTGCAGGTTGTGATCATTTGAGGTACCACTGGAAGACATTCAGGTCACAGTCTGAGGTTGCTCAGCTGACAGGTGGGAGAGCTGTGCCAGTCCTAGAGGATACTATTCAAAAAGACAGTGCATCCTCCTCTTCTTCAGATGACCTGTTGTTCAGACCAGGTTTGTCTGAACAACATGTAGCCCATAAACTGGGCTGTAGTGGTCCAGGCCTACAGCATAACAGAAATAAAAGTCCCTAAACTGCTTGAATTTGCTCTGCTACCCAATTGTTACCGAGCTGAAAGAGGCTCTCTGTTTTCCTTCTTGGCCTTGGAGTTTCAGCCCACAGTTGTAATGCAGTGTGAGATTAGCAGAGCTGGTTCCCAGAGAAGGTTCCAACCTGTTGAGAAGGGGATAGGGCAAGCTCCCCCGTGCCTGAGGCACCCCTGCTCTCTATTTGCATACAGGTAGCTTGGAAAACTCCTCCTGTGGTCTTGAGGTAAAATTCTCAGAAACCCTAATCTTTGCCAGGAATTTGAGCCCAAGAGTCATTAAGAATCAAGGAGACTTGAGGGACTTGTAATATTGCCTGTCTTTTGCTACCTTTTTCTGACTGAGAGCTCCTGTAATTTATATATTCCCTCATGAACATCATTGATAGTTCCTTTCTAATTTACTCTCCAAATACTAGAGGAAAGGGGAAGTCTCTGTTTATCTGTTGTGTATCACTTGTTAAGTGTCTCTGGACAGTGTTATCTGGAATAGAGGTAGGAAGTCCTCTGAGCACCAAAACCAACAAGATTACTAATCAAGTTGTGTGAGGTCTCCTTCCTTTCTGCTTTTCCCCTCTGCTTCACAGCATTTTCTGTGTTTTTGAAATTTTGCCAAGCAATGCTTGGATATTTTACGTGACCCACGAAGATCCAGAAAACGTATCAGGAAGTTAAGTGATCTCTTCCAGTGTATGTTCCTTGGCGTTTGTCATTCATGATTTTTCTCTGCTGTCAGACTGTGCTGTCACCCAAGTCAAATCCCTGGGGCTTCTCCAAGGGAGGTAACCTTTACTAAACTGAACTTCAGTGTCTCATTGCTGTTTACCTCAGCCATGTGAGTGATGGGGCCACTATAAACTTCTGATAGCAAAGACTACTCATGTTGTAAGTGCACATTAATTATCTGACTGCTGCATGTTCATACTGGGCAGATATACAGAAAATGTTTTTCAGCTGCTGCAATCCCTGTGTCCAGCAGTTTTTGTGGAGTACAATGCAGCATGTTCCTACATCCTTTTTGCACTAAGACTAGTTCCCAGGCTCCTGGATGGGCACAAATCCAAGCTTATAGTTGCCTGTAGCTTCATCAGTCTATAATAGTTTGGGCTGATGATTCTTTCTTCCGCTCATATTCACTGCCTTAGACTGAATGTCTTTGGAAAATTTCAGGTGTTTCAAGAAACAATACCTAAAGCAATATGTTTTATAGTAACTTAAACAGAGATTAACTTATTCCATTGTTTGCCTTTTTTTTACCCTTCCCATGAAGGAAGTGATTTTCATTGCTTTCCCTCCTGGAGAAGATTCTGATGAAACTGTTTACTGCCGTGTCAGAGTTTGCTTTCATTTGGCACCAAATCCATGCAGACATCTGAATTCAATTTTCGTTGAGTGCCACTGTCAGAAAGTGCCTAATTGCATTTATGGAGGATATGTCATTGCAGGATCCCAGTGCTGGTGGGAATTACTGGCACAACTCTTTTGGTGGTGTAGGAAAGGATGAGCCTGCCACCACTAATGTCACCTTTCACATCTTTATTGAGCAGGGCAAACAGAAGGTATGAACGCTGCAGTTTGTGCACTGTGTGATACAGGGGCCTGTCAGCTTCTCATGACCATGTGATTCAGCATCCTACTGGATATGAGGTCAGTTGTAGTTTGGCATCACCACACTTGGCTGGGTGGTACTGGATAGCTCCAGTCTCACAGGATCCAGAGAAACGTTCAGCCGCTTGAAGCCTCTGGCATTTAAAAATGAACTTGTTACATGTAAGTGGCAATTTTTATCCCTTGCTTTCCATCTTTCCTAGTGGCTTAAAATAAAGAGCAGACCAACATTGTATCTGTTGTCGATAGGATGCTGCAGTGGCGTGTCACAAGCTGCTCCAGTTGTGTGAGGGAGTGCAAGGCTGCATTCTCTGCCAGTCCCTGTGAGGCAGCATCTTTGGATGGACCAGGCTGTAGCCTTCACTGCAGGCCTGTGGTCATGTTGGTGCTGGTTTTGTTCAGGTGAATGCCTCTTGCAGTTTGCAACTTCAAACTACCATTCTTGCTATTAAAAATATGCTAGAGTAGGATGTAGAATAAGGGGACCGGTTACATCACGTTATGTCCCTTAGGCTGTTCCTTGAGCTCCCAAGCTCTCTGATACCAGGGAGCAGAAGACTGTTGTGGGGCTGCTGGCAGGAATGAACTTCAAGAGTAAACTCCACGCTTCATTAAGCTGACGATGCAGATGTGCCCAGGATGACTTAATTTCCCATTGCTATCAACTAGCCCAGTTGCACAGCTTTGCAGAGAGTCTGCTCCCATACTGTTCTGATTTGAAATAACTCTGGGTCTGTTTTATTCAGCCCTTTGGTTGTGGTTTTGTCTCTATCTTCAGTGTCCTACTCCTATAATTGAAGCTGATCCTACCCTGGTTCTCTATGAGACTAGCAAAGTGAATCCTTGCAAAGAGTGAAGGGGAGAAATATCTCAGTGTAAAGGCTTGATGTTCCAGAGTTGTGTATGTGGTTAGTTATTGCTTTTGAAAGTTATTTAGTTGAAGTGTCTTTGTGGACATCATAGTCTGAACTGCAGATCTCCTAGGATGGAGGGTGAGCTGTTGCTTTTGAGCACGACTGTGTCATGGCTGGCTGCAACTGAAGCAGAGGTGGGAGGACTCCACTGGGGGGATTGTGGACGAGATTGGTTTGTGCTACGGAATTCTGTTCCTCCTTCTTGGAGGGGTTGCTGGCCTCCTTCCTCTCTCCCTCTGGCATGCTATAGTAAAGGGTGCCTATTTAAGTAGGTTTCCTAATAGAAGTTAGGCTGATAGACTGTTCTGGATTAAAAAAATCCCACCTTAAATAGAAGTATTAATCTGGTTTTTGATGCTGTTGATTAGATGTTTTTTCCTTCTAAGTGTAAATCTTCATGGGTCCTGGTAGCACTTCAGTAGCACTTACCAGCTAATGACCTGCTAATTATCGGCCCAGCCCAGCTAATTAGTTGTGTTAAGAGTGTATTAATCTAAGCAGAGCTCTGAGCTAATGCAGCTTTGCTGCTTCTGGGAATTGAGCTGATGTGGTCAAAACTCTAACTTTAAGCTGTTCTGCATAAACAGTCTCTGGGTACTGATTTGTCTTGGGAGACTTGAGGGCTGCTCTCCTGCCAGTACAAATGCCCAGTCTCCAAGTCCCAAGAATTCGCAGACATTTGACAGGTTACCCCAATTTAAACATACCTACAGTGCATTTCCCTTCAGAACAGCAGCACTGTGGATGGAGCTTCAAGACTGAGAAGTTAGACAGCAACAGCTTTGGTGTGGCAGGAATCAGCAATGGGACACCCTGTTACTGCACCGTAGAGAATAGAAACTCCCCTTCCTTCCTCCTCACAGGTGTAAGCTCAGGTGGTCAATACAGCTCTCAGTAGTTCCAGCCTTAGAGCTTCTTGCTGGGCTTATGTTTTGCCCAGTTAGTCAGTAGTTTGGAAGTGGAGATCTGCAGATTTGCGACAGTGCAGGATGTGGTGTATTTTGTTTTGCTGGTAGTTTGCGTTGTCTCTGGGGCTGCTCCATGGTTTTACTTAGGTTCACAGTGACATTCTAGGAAGAAACTGTGTGCAGTGCTGTGCAGCAGCCTCAAGGCACTGATTTATTTGGCAAGTGCCACAGTTCTGTTCATGCAGACGGATAGGCAAAGTAGCGCTGTAAAGCTCATGTTGGTCTCCATAAAATTGCGAGTTCAAGCAATCTCGGACAAAAAGGCAAACTATTTGAGGCTAGTTGGCCTATTATGTGACCCAGTAGTTTATCAACTTTTTCTTAGAGCCCTAAGGGAAGCTCTATGAAGCATTCTTTAGATGGCTACCTCTCAATGCAGGTTTCTAAAGCTTGATTGTTAACTTTGGTTTCCCATCATCTGGTGACCCATCCTGCGCTCTGCAGCTTTCAGTTCAAAAAGTGATTATACACAGAGTTCATGCAGAGTGAACAACAGAAGCCACAAAGACTTTCTTCATATACAATAATATTGGTGTCAATTGAAAGAGGAAGTTAAATGAAGGGGATTATGACTGTGAAAAGAGTGATGTCATTAAACATATTTACCTGGGAATAGACTCTTACTGATGTGATGTTTTGCTTTTCCTTACAGGTACTCTTCATCACTATGAGCGTGTTTCATACAGGGACCATAGCCCACTTGGTCAGAGGTTGTTAGATCTCCCCTGTAAAGACAAATTGAGTTGGTTACTTCCCATCACTATGGGCTGGGGTTGGTGACTGTGTTTGCCCACCGTGTCTAAGTTAATGGTGTGGTAGGACAGATGTGAAGCAGGTCTTTAGCTCCGTATTGATGTGGTATCTTAACCCGTCGAAGCGCCTTGAGCCCACAGCAGCGCAGGATATGGAGGCTCTTGAAGTGGATGACATTAGCCCTGCCTTGGAAGTGACTGAAGACTTTTTCAATAGTTTTGATACTAAGCTTGAAAAGATTGTGCAGCCCTCTGAGGTGTATGGTGTACAGGAGGTCCCTGAACTGGTTGGGCATGAGGTATTTGATCAGATAACAGAGAGCAGGAACCTGAGGAACGTCGCCTCCTTAGCCAAAAGTAGCCTCATCTGGGATCACTGCAAAAATGGCCTCTTGGAAACCAAAGCTCAGACAGCGTTCCCTGCCAAAGACCAACACATGGTGCAGAGGGGAACAGCTGCTGACAACCTTGCTTGGGCAGGGGAAGGGGAGACCACAGCTTTTAATATCTTCAAGATCTGCCAGCGGCGGAGAGATCGGCCTCGCTCAGTGAATGACATCCTGGTGCAGAATGAGGAAGCCTCCATGTTCAAACCAGGTCACAACAGGTCACGCTCTGATATCAGCCATGTAAACTGGAGAGTGGTCTTCACAGGCACCTCCCTGCAGCAGCCCCCTGCACCTGGTCAGGACAATAACTGTGCTCTGCTTTCCTACCTGGCATTAACCAAGGGAGAGGACATCCAAGGAAACACAGGTTTGTGCAGGTGCTTTGTTTATGTTTATATGAGAAGTTTCCTATTTGGTTTTAATATTTGTCTTGAAAGAGGAGCTGCATGTTAAAAAACACAAAAAAACCACTCAAAACCCAACTGTGAGGTAACTCTTAAAAGAAATCAGTATGGCTCTTTTGTCTTTGATGTGACTCTGTGTGTTTGTCTGCCTGAGGATAATTTTTTAAACTTACCTTGATTTCTGTTCTTTTTGTGGTTTAAAAAACTAAGCTTGTTTTACTTTTTGCTTCTATCTTACTCAGTTTGACTCAGGAAAAAATAATTTATTTGCTGTGTATTTGTGATCATTTCCTTGAATGATTTTCCCAAACTTGAAAAAAAGCTTTCAGTGCTAAAGCTATTGGGAGAATGGCAAATCCAAACAAAAGCCGTTTTCATAAAGTGAAAGAGTGGCCATTAAAAAGAGGGCGTATGTACAGAGCTTTACTGTAAGGCCCAAGATCTCTGCTCTCTTTCTTTAAATAATGCTGACTCTTTAGTCCATAAACAGTTAACAGAAACTAAAGCACTCAATTTGTCAATATTAAGGCATCCCTGCCAGCTTTGTGTGAGGCACAGGAAGTGTTGTTAGCAGACTGAGGCAGGCGTCTCCAGTGAGCTGTATGAGGCGGTATTTCAGCAAGTGATGCTTCTTCCTTTTCCTTTCCCAAGCACTGCACTGGAAGAGGTTCTGCTCAGGGCTTTGGAAACACTGACCCAGTCTCTCCATCTCCATGATGTATTTTGTAGATGCCAGAAATGGACCGGCCACTTATGGAGGGGAACAGCAGCTAGTGCCACAGAGAGTTTTATAATCTAAATAAAGGCAGGGCTTAACTAAAAATCAAGGGATTGTGAAAGGGTGCATGTATGCATATGGTGACTTGACTCCAGTTATGAATAGGTGACCTGATTAGGGTTAAAACAAACTTTTTGTGTTGGGTTTTCCAGGTAAGTCAACTGTATTGGAACATGGAAAACAGGTGCCTAAGTGTTTATGTCTGGGGAGACGTGTATGTATATAAATATATATAACATGTAAGTATGTATAAGTATATATATACATAGAGGTACAAACATGTAGGTTATTGTGTTACATTGTGACATAGTTGCTGTATCCCAAAGAAGGTGTTCTTGGTTGACAAAGGCAAGTATACCTACTGTTATTTTTGTCTAGGGAGATGTATTGCTTCTTGTGGAGTGGGGTCTCTGTTCTATATGCTTTCTGTGGAAAGGATGCAGAACAGAAATGCACTCACAAGTCTGGAGACGGAGCTCTTTGTTTTTGTCAGCTGTATCCTGGGCATCTCCTGGGTTTGACTTGATGTTTAATAACTTTGTACGCCCAGAGAAACTCCATTAAAATGTGGCCATTGAAGGTCTGTATATGTCCGTGATAGTGTTTTAAGCTTAATCTGTGATTCTGTGGTATGAAATTCCCCTGGACCCGCTTCTCAAGGTTGTCAGTGCTTGCTGTGTGCCCTCCAAGAGCCTTTCTATATGGAATGTTGGAAGGCAGGGGTACTTTCTTTGAGGAAGAAGAGCTTCTGTGCTCTGAAAATATACTTTTTTAAACCTGTTTCCTTTACCTATTCTCTTCAGCTGCTGTGCAGGTTTTACAAGGTAGCCATGCTATTTCTTCACTCTCTGTTTCCAAGAGAACCTCACAAAGAGTTTGCTGCTGCTGTGAGCTGAGCTGAAAAGAGAAGCGCAAAAGCAAGAAAGTAGGTTTTGCAGACGTGTATCTGTGGCTACTAATTATTCTCCAGAAAGGACTGAAGAATGTATTCGGAGGTTGGATAAAACCTGCTGCAGTTGTTGAAGGGGTCATAGTGGTTGCATCCTTAGAAGATGCCCCTTTTCAGGGTTTTAATCCAAATTAAATGAGTGCTATGAGATACTGAGAGGACCTTCAGCAACTCCTGTCGGTCCTCACTGCTGTAAAGGACTTCCCTCTGGAGCCTGCAGAGGTCTCCCAGTCCTCCAAAGCTGTCCCAGTTACTGCACAGATGAACTCTTCACTTTTTTCCCTTACCATCATAGTATACCCATTACTATGGGCTTATCTGTTCCTGCTGCTTGCTTTTTTATAGAATCATAAAATCATTTAAGTTGGAAAAAACCTTTAAAATTATCTACTCCAGCTGTTAACCCAGCACTGCCAATTCTACCGCTAAACCATAATACAAATAAAATGGCACTGAATCCTTCCCATGTGCTGAGAAAGAAAAGGACCTGAAAAGAAGTTGTGCCTTTTGGGGCAGTATCTTAGGCCTGCTGGTAAAAGAGCTCATGTGCTAGAAGTAAACCCTGTTTGCTATGGGGCACAAGCAGGAAGCAGAGCTAGCAAAGACAGAAGTTGTAAGCAAATTCAAGGCAGGCTCTTGTATTTCTGGGCATGTGATGACAAAGAGAGAATACTGCTTCTGTAATACACAGTGAAGCTTGACTTGGATTTTTAAAACACAGTGTTTTAAAGGCAGCACAGCTTGATGGTCATGTGGATGTTATCATTCAAACACTGCCACTCCTGACAGTGTAGGTGCTACAGTACTTTTTCCAGGTATCTGTTTTGTTTGCCTCCTGTGCCTGTGAGCTTGGGGTGCTCCAGAGCTGTCACTGGGTTGAGCACTTGCACACTGACAAACTGAAGGATACATATCTGCAGACCCAGGTGGGAAGAAAAGACTGTATTTTTAAGTAGGAAGATAGTGGACATTGTGGATCTGAGGCACAGTTTGCCCCTGATATAGGAAATCCCACCAAGAAGGTGACTAGCCCAACCCATTTTGAGAGCACTTTAGGTCCCAAACATGTTTTGTCAAAATGCTCAGTTTTGTCAAAATCCAAGAGGAAAACTACTGACAAAAACTCTGTAACTTACACTCATCACTTGCTAAGCATTAGAGAATTTAAAGAGGAGTGCCCCCTCAAGATGCAAACTCCTCAAAAACTAGGTATCTCTGCTTCTGCTCTTTTCCAAGTTACTTGGAATGACTGTTGTTGGAAATGCTTCACTGGTGGAAGACAGAGTAAGCTTCTTGCCATGCCAACTGAGATACAAGTACAGTTCCTGTCTGTATCTTCTGGACATGCTGATACAACATTTGGTCTCTCTCTCCAGGACTGCTGGTTGCACCAGCTGCCCCAAGTGTGGCGAGTGGTAGGTGGGTGCTAGGCTTTTCTAGTTTCAGTGCTACGTGCAGGGTTCCTAGCCAGGACAAGTGGGCAGCTCCCAAGGAGAGGAGAGATGCTGAGGAAGATATTACTCTGTCCCCAGATGCTGTCTCTGTTTTCCTCTGCCTTCATCCACCTCTTTCCTTGAAATTATAACTCCAGATGGCTCAGATGTGGGCCATTTACTGTGATTATTTCCTTTTTTTTACTCTTCTTCAATTTACGCTGCCTGTCTCTGTAAGGAGGAAAAGAGATGCAGTTTCTGTTTGGAAGGTGGATAGAGAGATGGTACCATTTGCTCTCTGAGTAAAAAGGTATTATCTGGCACAGTGCATGTGGAGGAGATAAAAGAGCAGAGTGATGTGTGTGTTTGTGCAGCATATGGATTCAACCTGTCTCTGCCAGCATCTATTGCCCTGACCTAAACAATACGAGGCATTTGAATGTTAATCAGAGTGGCTGCTGGTTCTGTCCCAGTTTGAGTGAGAGCCATTGGAGCCAATTTTACAGAGCCTGAAGGGAGGGAGTGGGGTGAAGCAGGGAGAGGGGGGTGCCTCTGTGAAAGGAGAGATAGCCTTTCTCTAATTCAACAAAAGACAAGGAAACCTGTGTGTGGGTGAAGGAGGGGTGGCTGGGGGAAGGTTATGAGTTGTCTTATTATGGAGAAGCTTGAACGGTTGTCTGTACTTGATGGAAGCGAGAGAGATTGCAGTTGGAGCTGCAGAAGCCTTGCCTCCCTGATTGGATTAATAGAAAAGGAAGATGACTCTAGAATGGCTGTCCATTATCTGCACTACAAAGGGATTAGTGTGGGTTTCAGAGAAATTAATGGCTTTTGAGTTAGTGCAGAAATACTAATGAATGTCAGGGCCAGAGATGTCGGTGAACAAAATTGGTTCTCTTTTAGTGTGTCCATGTGTCTGCACATCTATCCATTTGGGCTATCAAAGTGTGCCTTTTCTCCTTTTTCTCTACCATTTTGGGTTATGGATTAGGCTTTCAGTTTTCATATTTATCTGAAATACTCTCGAGTACTTTATTGATATGCAAGGTATAGTTATACTGATCTTTTTAGACTTAGTGCCAAAATAGCAATTTTTAAAATTGTTGTTATGGTTTTAGCCATATCTGCAGGAAATCTCTGTAGATGGAATGCTTTGAGCATGGTGTTAAAAGCAGGCTCCATTCTGAGTATGTGGGTGAATGGGGAAGCTGAAGCTGAGCTGTCAAGGTGAAACCCAAGTGCCTCCTTTTTGTTAGGATGGCTGCAAGGTAGCCTCCTTTCCCCATTTTTGACCCAAATGAGATTTCCATACCAACATTAAGTATATCAAACAATCAATTCTCATGTATGTTCATTAAGTTTAACTGGAGCTTGTTTACTTAATCCTTATAAATCCTTAAAAGTTGGTCATTGCTGAAGAGCTGGCAAAAGCTTTTACACTGCTGCTATTCTGATTCTTTCTCCTGCCCATAGAAGAAACTGAGAATTAGCTACAGGAATAATTCTGGCCAAAGGCAGGACCATCTTCTTAGAACAAAGGTTACAGCCCAAGGTTGCCCCAGCTGGTATCAGAAGCCCCTGGACAGTAACTAAGTTCCTCAAATACTCAAGAGTCCCTGAGTCTCGTTGTGCTTGGGGGGAACAGACAGACTCACCCCTTAACTAGCAGTGGTGCGAGCAGTTTGGCCAACAGTCTTGGCCATTGTTAGCTAGGAAAGCAATACAGATGGGAATGTAGTTTCTATACAGGCCTGGTTTTGTTTCCAAGCTTCATCCAGTCTAGACGTTTCTGTTTTCTTAGCTCTGTGTTGCAGACATCCTCAGTACACTCAGAGATGATGTCTAAAGCTTGTTAGAGTGTGGCCTGTTAACATGAGTGTAACTGGTTAAGCTGAGATGCTGAAAATGTTTTATGCCTCCAGCTATCCCTGTTACAAACGCTGTCAGCCCCAGGGTGTAAATCTGGAGTAGACCAGCTCTTGTATTGCTGTGGTCTGTAGTGCTGTGTGTAAAGGTCAATTGATGCTGATTTTGTTGTGACCTAATTATGTTGGGCAGTGCATGAGGAGCTGTTTCCAGGTGGGTACCTTGCTCTTGTGCCAGGAATAGCAGACTCCAAGGGAGACAGACATTCGGAGGCAGAAACCTTTGCTTGTGTCTGCTAATTCTGTCACTGTTTGTAAGTCAAGACCCAGCACAAGGTACCCTTACTGGAAGGGTGAAGTAGAACTCAAACAGGAATAAGAGTTTGTTCCTTAGGCCTGGGTTGTTTTGGGGTTCCAAGTGTTACAGTTGGTATTACTGTGTAACAGTGAATGCCTCTGAATGTGTACAGGGACCAACAAAAATTGCCTAGAGCCACATGCCTAGCCCAAGGTGAAAATATGAATCTTGCCTGTGGTGGCTGAAGTGGTACAAATCAGATGGGAACAAATTCTGTATGAAAACCTTTTTTTGAAAGTCAGAAATGCTTTAGATAATTCCTTTTAAATTAGCATCACTTTAGTGCATGGAGTGACTTGTGTATGGCTGGTTTTCTGTGGATGAAGATTCCCCTCGACTTTGCCTTGGGCTGGGGTTTGTGAAATGTCTGCTCCAAAGCACCTGAAGTGCTGAGATGCTCAGGTGCATGTGTTTGAATCCCTCGAGGCAGCCTCTTACTTTTCATTTTTGGTCATGTCTGCTACTCCTGAGCCTGACTCTCATAAATCAGCAAAACTCTGGAGTAAACAGAGCTGCACAAAATGTTCTGGTCCCAGGTCATGCTGAAATGTGGATGGAAACTGCTGTGTTGGGCAGAGTTCTGCATTCGCCGGGTCAGTCCAGGTGCCAGGTGCTGTACCCAGTGCTGGCAGCAGGGCTGTTCCAGCGGGTTCCAGCTGCCCCTCCACAGGACACAGCTGTGCCCATCAGCCTCAGCTGGGGCCTCTTGCACGTTTCAGGAAGGGCACAGCCCTGGCAGCTGTGTTAAGAGCAGCTGAGGGTCAGAGGACGAGGAAGTGCTCAGCCCCTGGGGAGAAGGTGGTGGAGCAGGATGTCCCTGCAGGCCCATGTGGGACCCCATGCTGGAGAATGTAGAGATTTCTTGAAGGAGCTGTGGGCACAGAGCTCATGCAGGGATATGTTTAACCTGATGGACTGCAGCCCCTGGAGAGGGCCATGCTGGAGCAGGGGAAAGGTGTGAAAAGGAAGGAGCAGCAGAGAGGAGTTGACCAGATACCACTATTCGCTTTCCCTCTGAACTGCTTAAGATGGGGGAGGCAGAGGCGGTGTGTGTGAAAACATGAAGTTGAGCCTGGAACGGAGAAGGAAAGAGACGGTGAGGTGTTCTAATTTGTATGTGTTTCTCACTGTCAAAATCTATTTTAGCTGGCAGTAGATTACGTGATAGTATTGTCCACTTCTGGACTAGGTTCTGGGAGACCTGCAGTGTTTTGTTACTCTGCCATTGTTGTCCAGGATATCTCAGGAAAATTGCTTTGTTTCTCTGTCCCTCTGCTTCTTTGTTCCCTTTTTGTGAGGTGTTTTGGTACCTCTGGGTAAAAAAGTGCTGTATTCTCAGCGGCTCAAATGTAGAGTTAGTGTTTATGTTTGATAATTTTAACCTAGATGAAGATTGTCTCTGTGATCCTATCCTCTGATATGCCATGTATGGATAGGAGACATGTAGAAACCAGAATGATGTAGTAATTTGAGACTATTAAAAAAAATAATCATAATATTCTAATTTTTTTTACCTCCAGAACACAAGACAATGTTCCCAAATCTTCTGAAGAAGGGATACGTGGAAGTTAAAAGAGACAATGACAGCTACTGGCAAACCTGTTACGCTGAGCTCTCCCAGTACAAGCTGTACCTGTATTGCTTGGACAGCAGTGGCAACCAGACTCTTCCCACCGTGTATCCACTCATGCGTTTTCAAAGGGTTACTGTTACTGGTGGCATTGAAACCAAGGTGGTGGACACTGTCCTGTCAGACAGCTCACAGCTACAGCTGAAGGCAGAGTGCTCATGGGAAACTTTGGACTGGGGACAGAAACTTTGGGAAGCGGTGCGTGCTTCTGTGCCTGCTTTTACAAGACAGCAGGAGAAACTGGAGAATGTGCCAAAGCCTGAAAATAACAGTGACCTTTCTCAAACTAATGGATTATTAGAGAAGCCTATGGAGCTCTTCCTATCCATGAATTTGACTGAAAACACTAAAGAGTACCAAAATATTCTGAAATCAGGGACTCTTTACAGGTTAACTGTCCAGAATAACTGGAAGGCATTTACTTTTGTCTTGAACAGGTCTTATCTCATGGCATTCCAGCCTGGTAGGCTTGATGAAGATCCCCTGCTGAGCTACAATGTGGACGTGTGCCTGTCGGTCCAGACAGATACTCAGGACGGCTGCGACTCTTGCTTTCAGGTGATTTTCCCCCAAGATGTGCTGCGCCTGCGCGCAGAGACCCGTCAGAGGGCCCAGGAGTGGATGGAGGCACTGAGAGCAGCAGCCAATGCTACTCGAAGTTTAACTCAAAACCCACAGGTCACGCTTAGGAACAAACCTGGAGATCGGCCCTTTGGAAATGATCTTAGAAAGACCAAGCGCCAGTCTGTGACCACCAGCTTCCTGAGCATCCTGACCACACTGTCTCTAGAGAGAGGCCTCACAGTTCAGAGCTTCAAGTGTGCAGGTGAGCGGCCAGGTTGCAGCATCTGCACCTGCGCCCCCTCTGTAGGAAAGGAATATCACTTGAAAGAGCATGTGCGTGTTTTAGCAGCACAGCTGTTCCCTGCCTCTCACTGTGGCTGTAGTTAGCCTTTCTCTCTGTCAAATGTGGAGAAAACCTATGGGACATTCAGAGGTTCATCTGCTTTTGATGAGCAGCTGGAACATTAGATCCTGCACATACAGCAGTACATGGGCCAGGGCTGCCCTGCAGGGTGGCTAAGCTGTTTACTTGATTCATGACACTGTAAAGGTGGTCCAGAATCAAAGAATTCATATGTTGTCTGACTCTAGTCCTGTAGACAAAATCATGTTTTTATCCAGTTTGGGAGTGGAGTGAAAACAGAGAGGACCTGTATGAATGCAGTTCATTGTCATTTTACTTTAGCAAGGGTACCTATGTGGGATAAATTTGGGTACCTTATGCCTAAACTATAGTCTCTGACTTGCTTTAGTTACCCTCACTTAGAAATTGTCAGCTTAAGCAGAAACAGCTCTTTTGGAGACTTTTTCTCTTGTTTTATGGGAACTGTGGTGGTTCTACCTCCTCCCCATGCTGCTTTGGGGTGTGGTTCTCATCTTGCTGTGGAGCCACACATGACTGGGGAGTATCTGTGTGGGCGCAGTACCTGCTGGCTGGCCTGAATCCCTTCCAGGGGAGACCTGGGCCCTAGAAGAGCTGAACTGCCCTCAAAATTGACTGTAGGTGCAGTTGCATTTGTTCTTTTCTGGTAGTCACCTGCAGGTCATGTTCCTGCTCATCTCTACACAGTGCATGGCATCCACCTGGCAGCTGGAGCATCATGAAGGTTGGCATCATTGGAGTTAATGATTTGGTCACAGTATTTGGGCTTCTGCCCAAATTTAGCTCTGTTCTTGGCCACATTTGTATGATTTGGTGTAATTTGTTTTATATTTTGCTTCATCCTCTGACTGAGGTTCAGGAAAGTTTGAAGTGAATATTTTCAATGACCTCCTCTAAAATAGGATCAGGCCCTGGATGGCAACAAAATACATGTCTCCAATGAGAAACAGATTTTAGTCTTGCTTTATGTAGTATGGGAGCAGACTTTTCTCTAGGAAAGGTGGATTCCTTCTCCCAAACATGAGGTGATTAATCTCCACTCACTCATGTATTCCCCACAAAAATAAAGTGCTCTGACCAGGGTTGCATAATGTCTTTTCCTGATACACCTGAGGCATTCCCAATACTCCTGTGGTCTCCTTTTAAGTCTGCCGAACTGAACAAATGTTTTTATGAAGAGAAACACTTCTTGAGCTGTGGAGGGTCTGTGGGAAGCTGGTCACTGGGATTCTCTTTCCCCGAGGATGGGGCTTCAGCACTTTCTGTGGGAGTGGGTCCTTTGCCATTCCTGAGACCCTTAGAGCCAGCTGGGCCTTGGAGTGGTTACCATGGTGCAAAGAAATAAATAATTTTAGTTATAACTGGGAGAAACTGGGGAAACTTGTTTGGCTCAGAAAAGTTTGTGCTGAGGGAGGCACATGGGCAAGCTGAGCCTCTCTCCTTATTTCTTGCTCCCTGCGGGCAGTTCTTGCCGTTCCGGGAATGGGCTGCTGTTTAACCTGAGGGGCCTGCTGTTGGTAATTACAGCTTGCAGGCATTGAGAGTGGTTTTCCCCAGGGCTGCTGGGAGGGGTAAGCTTGGAGAAAGATGAGGAGGGGGAAGGAAGAAAAGTTTTGCTGTGAATTCTTCAGCCATTTAGTGCAAATTCCTGTAATTACCGTCTTTGTGTCCTGTCCCAATGGCACATAATACAGCAGAAGCCTTTCCTAATTGAGACCTTACAGGAGGTACAAATCCCTCCTTTGTTCAGCCTGACAAATTAGTGCCAGAAAGTGGCAAGGTCCGAGTGGGAATCAAAGGCAAGCAACACAAAGATGGAACTTACGGCTACAGTAATAACCCTCTCTAGTCCTGCAGGGGTGGGAGGGAAGGAAAAGTAATGACCAATGAAAAATGAAGGGGTTTTTTGTTATAAATTCCCTTGACATGACAGCACCTCAGGGCTGCTTTATTTATTTAGGAAAAGCGATTAAATAGTAATACAACAGGGCAGACCATTGTCTTTCGAGCTACCCCCCTTCCTACAGACCCCTGCTGCCTTGGCTAATTGATTGACAATGAACCTCTGATAAAGAAGGTTGCTGGGAGGACCTGATGGGGACAGGCTTTTTAAAATTTATTTTCTCTTTGCAGTCTTTGTGGGGTTCCCCTCCCCGTTTTTCTTCCTGTTTGAAATGCTCTCTGCATCCCCCTTTTCTTTTCTCCCTCAGTAAAAGCTTTTCAAGGAATTGGTCCCAGACAAACAGCTGATATTCACAGGCAGGTAGGGAAGAATGTGTCTGTGCCTCGCTATTGACAGGTTTATCTTGGAGTCTGACTAGCACTTTTCAACTCGTGATATAAGCCAGGGCGGTGGTGTCAGATGCAGTCGTGGGGCAGGGAGGACAAACTGTTGATACCCTGGAGTCAGAAGGGCAGTTTGAAAAAAGTTGTCTTTTGCTTGGTGAGCAGATACAAAAGCTTTTCTTCACATTTCTAACTCTGTTTTACTGCAGAGGGCAGGGCATTATTTGTTGTAATTTGAAAAAAATGAATGAACAGGCCACTGATTAGCAGTGGAGAGGCAAGGAGTTTTTAAACACTTTAAATTTTATGGCCATTATTTATATTTTTGGTTTAGAGAAAGGCTTCTGGGGAAAGGTTGGCATTTCTCCTGGAGGAGTTCCCCTGGAAGTCTGTAAGGAGCAGATATCCCCAGGTGCACTTCACTATCGTCATTTCTTTGTCATGTGGCATCACTTTTCTGTAGATGGGGAAGACAAATGGCCCTTGCCCTTGCCTCCTGTTTTTGCACAGCTCCTGTGCTTTCGATAGCTCTCTTCTGTTACACCTTTTGTTTTCTTTCCCCCTGTCCTTTATTAAAGCAGACATTTTTTCCAGAGAAGTCAGTTGTGTCTGCCGGGAGCTCTTGTTACTTAGACAGCAAGTCCTAATGGACGTGGGAATTTCTGCCTTCTGGAAAATGTGCTCTGCACCCTTTCATTCGTCTGTGCGGCTTTCCTTGCTCCTCTTCTGGGATGCCTTCTGTCTTTTCCTCCCTGCTTTTTACATGTCTCCTCACTTGCCAAAACGATAAATACTGCTATTAGGGCTTGAATGACTTGGCTGGCTGAACTGAACACGAGGTGCAGAGAAGCCAGGGCTAGTAAATGTGCTATTTCCTGAGCTTGCAGCCCTGTCAAATGAAGCAGCAGGTGCAGAGCTGTTGTCTTTCAAGGAATCATTCTGCACCTAGTGCTGTGAGCGTGTGTGTAGCTGGGGGACAGCCGAGTGCAACATGCGCAGGTTGTGCAGCCTCTGCTCTATCTCAGCTCCTTGGCCTGGAATCAGTCCCTACTGCAGTAAAAGTAAAATTCCTTCCCTTTCCCCCCCCTTAATGAAAAGAAAGTATTTCCTAATTAGTATTTCTTAGCTTGCAAGCCAGCAAGCGTGATTTAAAAACAAAACAAAATAGTCATGTGCGATGTCAACTTTGTTCAACTTCTCAAAAAGCCTTCCAGTTGAAACTTCTCACATACAGATAGTTGAGAAGCATCCTTGAATTTAGCAAATACTTAGTGAACTGTCTTTACACCCAACACTTATTTGTAGCATGCCACTGAAATAAAAATTCTAGAGGATGAACCCTAGAAAATGCAGCACAATAATAAAATACCATAAGGTCCTTTGGAAAGTTTTCAGCACTCTTGTCACATTTTAGTTCTGAATAACCATTGTTCTCACCTGTCCAGGGCTTTTAGGATTGTGCTTTTTCTAAGTGCTGTATTTGTTTTGTGCTTGGTTTCATTTCAATTGATCTCTTTCTTCCAAAGCTTCAGCAGCTTTTTACCTTCCCTGTATTTGAGACTCTGTAAAATCCCCTAGGAATGTTTTGTACTGTAAAGATTTTACTGTTTAGGTATCTTCACTTTAGGCTTTAGTCTTCTAGTCTCGTGTGTGACTTTCAGGCCCTATTTCTATTTATTTAAAAGTAAAACTTCCACTGCTAGCAGTAGGATTTCTAAACCAGCTGAGCAGAAAAAAACATGATCTAAGTTAGTATTTGGAAAATACACCATGTTTAGACAAGGTCACTGACTTGTTGGGAGGAGTGGGGGGAGTGTTTCCAAACAAGTGTGACCAGAATTTGTGTAGCAGGGAGCACTTGATTTGCAGTGGATCTACGTGTTTCAAAAATGAAGTTGCTGGGCCGCAGTGCTTTGCCATGTGACAGCTCGTTTTGGAAAAAAATCAGAAGATACTACATGCTTGGGTTGATTAAACCTGTTTATCAGTGATCAGTAATGAACACAGAGACCATTTAATTTTCATTGATAAGATGAGTTCTTCAGCGCAGTTCTAGTATGGCATGACTAGAGGAAGTGACAGTGAAAACTATCAGCTTTGTTTGGTAGAAGTTGGGTCCTTCACCCTCCTTGGATTTGGCTGGCACCTTCCCTGAGTGAGATTTTTCACCTTCATGGGATTAGGTTTGGAGTTAGCCTACTGTTGCCTGAAATGCAGTTTAGATAAGTACTTGATCAGCTCAGTGCCTATTCTGTGTCCTGATGTGCACTTTGCCATCAACTGGTGTTTGAGTGATTTCTTTATCTCAGCCCTGCAAGAGGAACTGCTGATACAGCTGTCTTGGCTGATGAATCTACCTGTTCTTCCTGGCAGCCTTGAAGGGAACCTTTTCTGCCTGTATGGGATAGGTGACCCCATTGTTCTAATCTGCCTGTGCCAATAACTCTGCAGGTATTCAGTATGTTCTTGTGCTAATTTATTGTACTGTTGTGAGCTCGGTTCTGCTGGGTGTGAACGTGTCTCTACTGTAAGCATAGGCTGTTCTTTCTTGGCTGTGCCTTGTTTCTTCCTGGCTTGTGGGTGTTAGGTATGAGTTCCACTGCTCCCAAAGAGCTCTTGGTTATCTGGGGACCTTTTTGGTCCATTTGTTGTATGAAACTAGTCTTGAGGGATCTTTTGGCATAGAATTCAAAGAAAAGAATGCCCAAACCAGAGAGTCTAAATATCTAAGTCTCACCTTTGTTGAGATGGAAAAAAGTTACATCTGGACAAAAGAAAGTATTTTTTAGACCTGAAAATGCCAACACTTATTCACCACCCCCACAGTTCTTCTCTGGAGAGCATAGAGGTTCTTAATGAATTGTGTGCAAGAGAGAGCGTTATTTGTTGGGCTAGCATCTTTTTAATCAATCAAGCCAGCTTTTGCTACTAAGGCCTTGCTTTCCCAGAAAGGCACAGGCATCTGCACAACACTTTTTCTGCAGCTGCAGTTTATACCAGGTTCCTGAGTTCGTTTGGGCCATGGCTGTTAATTTAGTTTCCTAAGAAGACAAAGCTTATGTTCTAATGCTGTTTGCTCAGTTTTACTCTTGCCCCATAAAATTTGAATCTACCTGACTGCTCTAATAAAATTTGACAGAGGAGAAGAGGTAACAAAGATGTGTGAATCTCAGAGGTATCACAGAAGCCAGCCATCACAGGGAGCCCCTCCTAATGCTGCTCTGGGGAAAAAAATTCCTATGAAGTGCACTGTGCATTTGTTTGGCATCAGAATGCCCTTGCAGATGTGCAGCCTTGAGGGACAAACACTGAAGGAAAATGGCTGCTTTAGGGTCCACTGCTGCAAAACTAGGGCATTTGTGTGTGCGTTGGCAAGGCTCTCCCTCTTCTGTTGCATGCCAAAGCAGTGTATTATTGCAAAACTATTACATGTAGACCAAACCAGGGGCAATGTAAAAGAAATTACAGAACAAACCAGAGACCAGCTGGTAGGAGGGGTTTAGGTTCTCAGTCTGGCCTTGTGCAAGATCTACAGTCTCTGACATGTACGTGTGCAGTAAATCTGGATAGTTCATTTGCCCAAGGCAGTGCTGTGGTAGTGATGTGCGACCAAGAAGAAATGCAGCCAAATAGCATTGGCAAAAACTATGTAACCACACTTACTGCACAGTTGCTCCCCATGTTAAAAGGAGGTATACTACCAGGTGTGTATTCAAACAGAAACAGAGCTGGTTATTTTTAGGGATGCAACGTTGCTGACATGATATGAGTTTTATATGTTGCATAGGTAATTATAACTTGATAGAGTCAAACCCACATGATTTCAACATAGAATTTTTTTTTTTACTTTGATCTGTTAAGGTTTTGTTGTCTTTTTTTTTAAGTTCATAAGAAGCTCACAGAAAATGTAGGCAAGGTGAGTCGTGTCAGACTTTGCTTGGAGATTTATAAGTTTTCAGTTATTTATTTGAAATAAAATTGCTCTGGAAAGTAATGGTGGAAAAAGGACAAAGTATAATGCAAACCTGGGTAGGCATAAGAGAGAACCGAGTTGGATTGGTAGTGTATCTTCCTTGTGAATTTGAGTTTTCCCATGGTGGAGCGAGTTGGATAGATGCATAGGAATAAAGGTAAACAGCTAAAGTAATTCTCACCTTATTTCTGTTTGTCCTGAGCTGATAGACCAATGTGTGTCTGATCTAACACTGAAAATTTGTTGCTGTGCTCCTTCTGCTTAGTCTGCTTTATGCCTTTATCAAGCTGAAAGCCTTTTGAAGTCTGTGGATCATTTTCTTTTCTTTGTATTGTATGTTGTTTCTAAATGAATTAGCTTCTGAGCTAATCTGTCACAGATTTAATTATGGCACACAATCTCTAGAGACTTGCTTTTTCCTGTTACCGAGCAAGGAACTATATTGAATAAGGAAAACAGTTGTGTACTTGATTCTAATTTGGTCTTTCACTTTCTCTGTTTCACTGTGGAGCTACTCCAGTCTTTTCTTGCTAAAAGATTAAAGAGAAAGGTATCTGGATAAAAATGATAGTTGTGTGTGGCTTCCTTGACCACAAGAGTATGCAGCAAGCTGAAAGTGGTGTTTTCCATGCTTCAGAGAAGAGGAATTGTGTTCAGATGTCTTGGATTCCTCCTCCACACTAGACCACCACCTTAAGTCAAGGAGAGAGTTTTGTTACAACTTTTAAAGCTCACCTTCTTCCTGAAGTCTTTGCACTTGGACATGAGCCTCTTGATGTTGATACTCCTGCTCTGCTCACAGATATGTTGTTGAGAGAGATTCATCTGTGCCTAACAGCACTTTCTTGCTGCTATTTTTTTCTAACCCCTATTTTCTTTCCTTGATTCCAAGGCTGTTTTGTTGTATTTTCCATGATGAAAGGTTTGGGATAATTCCTTCCCTCTCTTTGCTAACAGTATACCTTACAACTACACTTCTTCCCTCTGTTGCTTGCTCTATAACATTCTTTAGGGAGGGATGATTTCAGGTACTAGCAAGTACCGTGGTGTTCCCTTTTCATTAGGCTCTGGGTTTGCCAGACCTTTGTGCAGATGTTATATAGATAATATTCTATGTGAGCATTAGGAATAGGTGAGAGAAGTTTGATGAAAGTTGTGCTGCTCTCTTCTCCCATCCTGTGCAAGGTGCTTTATCTAGTTATGTGGGTAATTAAGTGTTTCTCTGCAAACATGGTCTCTTCCCAAATCCTAAACTATTTGTTGAATTGTGTTATCAATCTCTGAGATGGTCAGCTACATCTGATTGTCCTGCTGGGAGAGGTGCTCAAGAGTTTCAGGCCAGGAATCAGTACTAGCTTTGCTTCTGGTAAACATCATGGCAAATTGATGTACCTGAATTCCCAGGTGCAGGATTTCCAAGGTCATTAAGCCAATGACTGTTCCTGCTTCCCCTTCTTTCTCTCTCATTCTTGATCTGTTTTTTCCATCTTAAAAAAACAAAGTAGCATAAGTGGTCTATGCCACAGAAATATGTTTGTCACACTACACCACTTTGAACTGCATAACATCAAAGAAAATCAGTGCTTTGATAACTTGATTTGAAAGGATTGTAGAAATAGCCATCATTATGAATCACAACAGAGAGGAATGGAAAAGATGGTGATTTTCAAACAGCAAAGCTTGTAAAGTAGGGGAAGATGTAAGGTGGATGCCAGCGCCACATTATCATCTAACAAACCCCAACCACACAACTGTTATGTAGCTTTGCAGAACATATTTTCTTGAGGATATGAAGAGGAATGAAAAATACTAGGTGTAAAGAGGAACGAGGAAATCGATGTGGGCTCAGGAAAGGGTTGTAACAAGGGAGAAAGCAATGCATGCTGCTTGGGTACGAATTTCTTCCACTTCCTCCTCTTCATAAACCTTTCTTGAAGATGAAGAGCATCCAAGATTGCTTGCTGAGACTCTCCTCACCCCAGAGAACTTCAGACTTATAGGCTGGACATAAGGAAGAGGAGAGAAGCCCCCTAGCATTTCTGTGCATTGTCACTCCTCTCCTGAGAAAACTCTCTCCGTGGACTGGAATGAGTTTCTGGCTCTAGGAGGCTGCAAGAAATTAGGCCTTTAAGTGGTGAATCCTCAACTGCAAATGTTTTCATTTAGAATTTTGACAGTTCAAATTTGACTTTAGCTTGTCCTTGCCTTCAGTCTAACAGACAGGAATTAGGGCATTAAGGCAAGGTAGCAGCCAGTGGAGTGGCAGGGAATGCATGGTGCTAGGTAGGTGAAATCAGTATGTCCTGTCCCATCCTCATCCCCAGACAAGTAAGTGTTGGCTAGCAGGGAATGTTTGTAAGGTTTCAGTGACATTTTGTTGGGAGACTATTTGCATTCAGACACAGCTTTACCACTAGAACTTCATTAATACTTATGGTCTTGTGCTCTGGTCTTATGAAGGATAAAGGAGAAGACCTGAACATAATTATCTCTTTTATCAACTGACCTGTTTATATATTTACTTTTTCCAAGAAACTGCATGTCCTTTCTTACAAAAACAAAACAGGGCAGGGGAAGAGGGAGATGGAAACAGGACATGTCCCATACTGATTCACTTGGTAGTGTGTATTGCAGAGAATCAGTGGCCAAATGGCTCTGGAGTGTGAAAGAGGAGGAAATGAGCTAATTGTGTTGGTTAGGTTACTCTAGTGATTTTTATTGGAGCAAAGGGAGACATGGTGACATCATTTGGTAGGGGGAAGGAAGGGCTCAATTTATGCCTAGAGTCGCTGACCTGTAATCTTTCCTCAAATCAGTGTAACTTCTGCTGGAGAGAAAAGATGCTTTCAGCTGGAGAAGTCACATAATTACACTAAATGAAATTAATTACACTGACAAAAGCAGCTGTCAGTTGACTTCTACCTGGAAAACTCTGTTTAACCAATGCTTTTGCAGTAAAAGTGATGTACAAGGATTCTGCTACTCAGAGTGTCTAACCAGCTGTAGCACATAGCAGAGTGGAACTCTGGTGCTCTGGCTGAAATTATAATTGTCATATAGGGACATCGGCATTTGAAGGAAAAGCAGAAATACTGTCAGGTGTACTGTATCTAGAGGTGTTGTTAACCACAGACATCTTGATGTGTCTTATCCAAGCATTTTTAGCCTCACTTCCTGAGCAGGTTCTTTAATGTGACTGTGCTGTCTGTCTTCAGCCATCCACTCTAATATTATATGAACCTTTTGGCTCATTTTAGTCACTATTGAAAGACAGAATTGTCAAGTATATTGAGTTTTTATGTGTTTTGTGTAAACAGGTGGTCAGGTGATGGAGATCTCTGCATTAGTTCTTTCCAACTAAAGAAGCAGCTTTTCAATACACTGTTTTACCCCAGGGACTGCACACAAGAGGGCATGGGAAGAGGCAAAGGATCTAGCTGTGAAATAAGTGTCAGGCAGACTTCAGACCTTGTAAGACAGAGTAATGCAATCGTAAGGGAAAAAAAAGCCCTGCTGGAAACTGAACTGTGTCACTACGGCTAGTCAGGAGCTACTCATTCTCCGTGTGACTGCTGCTCAGTTATTATTCATGATCTGACTGTGGTTTGCCTTGGCTGTGCTAATTCTGTGGCTGAGTCTTACCTGCCAAGTCAGCATCCCTTCTGGCTCTCAGCAGGAGCTGGCTTGCACTCCTGCAGGCAGGCAATGCTGGCCCATTCTGTTGTGGGGAAAATGGGGGCTCTCTGGAGCAAGCATACGGTAGAATGTGACCTGACTAAGCTTCAGGCCGTGGTTTTCAGATGGCCATGGCTTTTAAATGCCCAGTGTCTCACAAGCAAGTCTTCTGCCTTTGTTTCTTGAGAAGTGCTGAGTATCTTTTGACTGCTGTCTGAACTCCTTGTCACAGGTGCCTGAGTTAGCATGTGCTTTTTCAGCGCTAGTCCAAGAATACTGATTTTTATTTCTCAATTTTTTTATGGAATGAGAAATATCTCTTGGGTAAAATAAATAAAATATTAACAGAGTCTCAAACGGAGGAGTACTTTTCTGACTCCGTCCTGAACGTGTATCTCTTGCTTGGTGTACAAACCCAGACTTTCGCTCCTCTCTTTTCTCTAGGCTGTCAGCGCTCCATAGGTTTGTCCAATGGGAAAGCCAAGGTGTGCAGCTACAGTGGATGGTATTACTGCAGCACCTGCCACGTGGATGACAGCTTCCTTATCCCTGCACGGCTGGTTCATAACTGGGACACTTCCAAATACAAGGTAATCTCCCTGCGGGTTGGAGTGACAAAATGAGCCGCACTCTCTCAACAAGACATGTTTTCATCACCGTTTCCTTGGCCAGATCCAAGGTGTTCCTCCACAGAATCATCATTGCTGTTCATTCATCATCTGGCTGTTCAAGGGACTGAGGGTTGGTACTGCTTAGTGACGGATGCTAAATTGTGGAAATGCCTATAGGAAGCTGGCTTACCAAATGCAATGTTTGTGAAGCCCCAGTATGTCCTGTCTCTTGGCAGGAGCATTTTGAGGACACTAGAAGGGAACTGCTGTAGCTCTTGATTGAACTAGACAGATGAAAGTAACATAATGAGAAAATTCTGCAGTTGCTCACTTGCCGCACAAGAGCTTTTCTAAAACTTTTATAATGTGCTATTTGCTGCTGCCTCGGTGCTGGGTTGCTAGATAGGGGCACTGATTACATGCCCCAAAGCATTATACCAGCAAACACAGTAACAGTGTTGTTTTGCCATCTCAGGCAGTATATGCTGAAAGAGTAGCAAACTCATAAAGAATCCAGACCATGCTAGAGCTTCAGACCTAGCAGCCACCGTTAGGAGAGGCTGTTTGATGTTTTGTGTCTGCGAATATTATTATTATGTGCTATTTGAAAAGGAAAAAAAATAACCAGTAAATGCCCTATTAGAGGAAAGCAGGTCTCTTGAAGAAAATTTGTCAGATGGGGATATTATTAAAAGGTAGCCAAAGCCTGCCATCAGGAAAATGATAGTCTTGCTCTGTGAAATGCAAGATTCTTCAAAGTTGCAAAGCTCCAAGGTGCGGAGACAAAAAGCGCTCCCATGCCTAGAAGTTAGGAATATTTTAAAGTTTTTTTTTTTTTTATGCTTTTAGCAAGGACTAAATTTGCTAGCACATGATAATGTTAGTAGACCTGATATGGGGCTAGTGGATGGTAAGGCAAAGGCCTCGTATCAAGCTGTCAGTAATACTGCTAAGAAAATTAACTGTTTTTTTTTTCTAAACCTGCAGCATAAAACTTATGCTCTAGTCTGTTTCCTGTGGGAAAGGCAGCTGAGGCACAAAAAGAAACAAGACTTTAAAGCTTAAGCATTCATTGAAAACTTAATCTATTGTCATCTCACTCTAATAGTGAGAAATTTTGTTTTGCACTTTTTGTAGATAGAACAGGTGCCTAGATATAAGGTGCCTTGGGAACACAAGCAAATTCTATGCAGCTGCTTTATTTGTTTTCGTGTGAAAGTGCTCAGAGAGGTGAATTTAAGAAAGGAACACAACCCCTCAGGTAGGAAAAACCAACATCATCCCTAGCTATTAGAGCAGGAGCTAAGGCAGAGAGGGAGGGTGAAGATAAGCACACTGCCCTGCCCCTTGTGTAGCACAGCACTGCCTGAAAGTGGAGCTTCTGCAGAGGGGCACGTGCTCCTGGCTGTACTTCTGGCTGCACACCCTGAAGGGGTCCTGCAGGAAATAAGCATATACCACATTTGATGGTCAGGACTCAAAGAGGGCTTCCAGGATTCAAAAGCTTATTTGCTTTACACAGTCTGAAACGTGTCTGTCAGTCCACCAAATTGGAAGCAAAATTGAATGAAGAATTTGCAAACCTATGCTCCTTTCCACTGCCACCTATTCCCCACCTCCTCAGGGACTTCTGGGGTCTGTCCTGTTTCTAGTAAAGCAAGCACCAAAAGGTACTGTAGAACATGAGCTTTTACAGTGTAACTGGGCACATTTCTCTTTCTCATGAGCACAGCATCTGAGCAGCAGCTGTAAAATAAGCTGTGGCATCAATTAAGTTTGGAAATTGAGAGGTTCTTGTCTGCTTTTGGCAAGACAGATCATGAAAATCAGAAACAATAAACCTCTCCAGATCTGTCTCTTCCCGTACCCAGGATCCTGACAAACAACAATGCACTTAACATCTGGTAGCACATGGGTAGGAAAAGAGGAATCCTCTTGGCTGGAATAGAAGCTCTGTGGAAGGGCTTGGCAGTTAGACATGTTTCTCGTGTCAGAACCAAAGCTGCAGCTCAGTCCCCAGGTTCGCTTTTTTCCCCCCCATGTGTCCTTCTGTTTTCATGTTTGTATTTTTCATGTGTTTGTGTGAAGACAAAAGAAAAGAGGCAATTTTGTGAGCTCTTTCTTCCTTTTGCTTATTCCAAGTGTTTTCCCTGTTTGCACGCAAAGGCCACTAAATATTGCAGTTTGTTTCAGGTGGCTTTCAGCCTGCACAAAATGCCAGACAAGCAGTAGGAAATGAACTCCCTCTGCCAGAAGGTTTCAAGAGAAGCTGACTTATGGTAAATTGAATTTTGAACTGTAAGTTTGCAGGCTCTAGAAAGGAAAGGTCTGGAAATGTTAGCATCCATCCTTGTATGACATTTAAAGCTGAAACCCTGTTGCATTTGCATCTTCTCACTCCTGGCTGATTTAATAGAATTGTTTTACTGCCCAGTAAAGCTGAGGGACTGTGAGTATGCTAGGATGTGTACTAAAATACTGAATTACTGTGACTGCCCAACCCTTCCCATTTTAAGACTGTGTGTCAGCCTCTTGTAACATTGCTGTGTTTGGCAATGTTGAGTTAATGTTTTACAAGATGTGTGTGCCTGTGTCAGCCATGCAGAGTGGACTGACACCTGTCTGTCAGCCAGTGATGCTGGGCAAAGCTACTTTTCCTGCAATCAGCACTCCATGGGTGCACTGTGCTGGCAAGGAGAGGGAAAGGTTTGCTTTGCTCCTCTCTTCTCAAAGGCTGCCTTCAGACCGTGCAGCACCACTGCTGCACAGTAGTACTTGGTCACCATAGTGCATGCATATGGCAGAGTCACTCAGGGAACCTCAGTTGTGGCATCTCTGTGTTTCTGTGCTCTTAATGCCTCAGGAGAGATACTGAACACGGGCTACAGGTGTGCACAGGTGTGAGTGTAGTATTTGGACAGGAACCACCCTCCAGTTGCTGAGACAGCAGGGCAGGTGGATGAGGAGCCCATCACTTCAACAGAGGCTTAAAGCAAGGAGATGGACAAGGACAGCACTGAGCACCTGGTCCTCCTGCTGGGAGGAACTAGTCACTGTGCCAAGCATTCACACAGCTCCTGGGGAATCATGGAATACGTGCTAGAATTTGCTAATTGGTGGAAGAGGACTAATAATTACTACAGATACGGAAGTTGCCAGCGGATTGCTGAGATATTGCAGTCAGATGGTTAAGGTTGTTTAACTGTGGTTTTTTAATGCACTGCAATAAACATAATAAAATATCAACATTGCTAGTGTTAAAAAACTTGATAAGTTTGGAGTTTATAGAATTTTGTTCTACAAAAATTGAGGTGCTTGTGTTGCAACGTTAGCTCTGATTCCACTCAGATGGCACAGTTGTTTGTATATGCAGGATATTTAAAAAAAAAAAAGAAAAATTAAATTATTGGGGTGTTTAATGTAAATAGGTGGGATATTTAATACAGCTTCAGGGCCTGAGAAACCTGTGGAGTTATGGTCTGCTGTATTTAAAATTGCACATCTTGTTATCTGTGTAGTTATTAGTGGGAAGGCTGGCCTTGGCATATTTCTTAGATTTGTATTAAATATTGTGAAAAGGTTACATCTGGGGCTAGCTTCCCCTGTTTGTAGCTAGTTACAAGGATGTGTATTGTTCTTACCTACAGCACCAGAAGGGAAATAACTTCCTAAATCTCAAGAGGCTGTGGCATGTGTGCTCTTTCTGCTTTTGTTAGCCTAACTCATCTCTCCCTTGTCTCCGAGTAAACATTGACTTAAAGGTCTAGGAAGACTAATTGAATTGTGGAACCAATAATATTTCTGTAGCAGAGTTTCAGGTGATTTCCAGCTCATTTCATGTAATCCCACCTTCTCTTTTCCAGCTGTGATAAAATGCAGAAATCAGGAATGAGAGGGAATTTGGCCTTTTCACTTAAGGAATAGGAGTATCTTTTCTAATGGAACAAGAGTCCCATTCATTTATCGAGATTACAGTAGCTTTTTGCAGGTGGAGATAAAACAGGGTGCTGTCATGAAAAATGCATGAAAAACTTCATGCAGATGGAACTTTGGGAGTAACACCAATAAGATTCAGTTTTGTTTATCTGTATTTTACAAAGCACAACGACTTTTTTTTTTGCCAAAAAGAAAGCAGTGAACAAACAGAAAAATATCAACAGGGAAGAAATTGTTTATTCAGATTTTAGACTTCAAAAAATTTAGTAAGCTATGTTACTCTGCAGCAAAAGGATATGTGACTGCAGATATCACTGTACTTTGGGTAAGTAGCTGTCTCATACATTAAATTTTGAGGGACTTGATTAAGTTTCACTTGGCTATAAAGCAGAGAGAGTTGGATCTCTCTCAATTCTGTCTCCATTTGTAATTGGTAATAGAATAAGTTTTCAGATGCATAGAATAGCTGACAGATCGCAAAGGAGGAGATCTGCTTAAAAAGAGTTGAGAGAAAAGCCTAACTAAACTGCTTTATTTTTTAGGTATCAAAGCAAGCCAAAGAGTTCCTGGAATATGTTTATGAGGAGCCATTAATTGATATCCAGCAGGAAAATCCCATGTTGTACAATCATGTTGAACCTCTGGCAACTGTTGTCCGCCTGAGACAGCAGCTAAAATCTCTGCGAGCCTACTTGTTCAGCTGCAGAGCAGCAGTGGCTGAAGATCTGCGTAGAAGGTAAGAACCACAGCCAACCTACAGCACAAGGACAGAACTTCCTTGGTGTGTTGCCTCTCCCTGCTGCCTGTTTTGTTTGTTCTCACACTCTGGTTCTGAAGGCATTACCCATTTAGGAAGATGCTGTGCGTGTATCTGACTTCCCTGGGAAGCTGGGTTATCCCAAAGAAAATTATTTTATAGGGTCTGAATATCTGAAGTTGTTCTTGACAGCTGTTAGCCCCGGGGCATCACACATTGTGGTGAGCATCTTTTACTCCTCCTCAGGCTTTCTGGCTGTGAGTATTTTCAGTCAGATCTGCTACCTCATGCTCCCTGCCATGGCATCGCAGGGAGATAGCCACTGCTGGGGCCTTTGAAACACCTCACAGTGTGGTAAAGCATGAGGGGGGCCAGAGTCAACCACCTTTCCAGCACTTCTGCTCTCCTCTGTGATATGACCTCAGCCAAAGGCGGAGGTCAGTTGTAGTCCCCTGGCCTGTGACCCAGCATATATGATTTATGCTGGTCTCTTGCTTGGTCAGTATCCATGACATGGCTGCACTGAATGTTTTGTTTATTGGCAAATACATGGCCACAGCACAGTAAAAGGTGTTTCATATGGAGTTTGCTGTGGTGAAAACAGGAGTTTTATAAAAAGTGAACTTCATGTTAGAAGTGCTGTATCTTAGTCCATTCAGCTTCTGCTGCCTTTTTCTAACAAGCTAAAAATGAACAATTTTCTTGACTGTCAAGCCACGGTTGCGATCTTAAAAAGGCCAAGTAGTTTTTGGTGTGGATCTCCAAAAGAGACGGGGAGATGTCTCTGCCCATGTCATACTCTGAGGTGGGTGGCTTTGGGCAAATGCAGCTGACCTGATGCATCTATAAGCATTTGTATACCTCAGTTTTTAAGACAAGACTGCAAGTAGGAAAGCCACTGCTTTGAAATTGTGAGCTGCCAAAGGGCAAGGAAGCCCTTGGTAACATCAGTGACTGTGTTTTGAACACGGTGTTCTAGGGACCTCAGTTCTTTGGAAGGGAGAGGAGGCTGCACCGGTGTCTTTACCCCAGGTAAGGAGAGCTGGTCTGCTGTTTGGTACATAACCTATGTCACTGCTTTGATGAACTACCTTGGACAAGTAGGAGATGGATACAGCAACAGGTTTATGGAGAGCATTGCTGAGTTCTTGTGTCAAATGCACTGTGGATTAATACCTGTTTGTGTGTAACTACTCAATTCGAATTATTTGTTGGAGAAGCTGACAGCATTTTAAAAATTAAGATGGTTTGCTTTTATTCCAGAGGATGGTATTTTCTTGCAGAGCTGGTTTTCTATGCCATCCTCTTCAATAAAACTAAAAGGAAAATAAAATTTTTCAAGGTTGTTCAGAAAAAGTAGCAGAAAGGATATTGTGCATTCTGATTAGTATTGAAAAAAGTAATTATCTTAGTAAAATAGACAGAAGGATGCAAGGAACTCAACCAACTTGGGCAAGACAGTAAGAGAAGGGAGTTCAAAGGAGGCCTAGCATAGCAATCAATTGACTAGAGGTAAAAAAAGGGATGAGGGAAAGCCAGGAGGAGTTTCAAATAAGGAAGAAATCTCAGGAAATTGAGTTAATGAAGAAACCAGGACAAAAGAGGAACAACCTGAAATCTGCCTCCAAAATGGAGAGATGACGAGAGATGACAATTGGTAAGGAAATAGAAGAGAGAATGGACAAAATTTAGCACAGAAATATGAGCATGCTCTTTTCTTGGAGCAGAGAGGAGAGAGAAAACATCCCTATGTCAAAATGAAACACCCAGAAGGGTGGAAGGAGAAACTGGGAAACAATGCTCCTAGTGTTCCTTTTTCTATCTAAAAATTTTTTCACACCGTCTCCAATTAAAGCTGCATGGTGGAGAGAAGGACTCAACCCAGGAAGGGTTTGGTTTTGTACTAGGGCAGCATCTCCACTTCGATAGGACTTGCTACAAGTGTAAAAGCCACTGAAGGAATGTACAGTACACACCTTAGAGTCCAGCTCCTTCTTGGCTTGTGAAGTCTCCGTTGAGGTGATTTTGGTGCTCAGTTGTTCCCTCAGATGTCCCCTAAGAGATAAGAAGGAAGTTCTTTTCCTTGCTCAAAATGCTCCAGATGGCTTTGTTGTCTTCATCTAGTACCCCAATGTGCAGATGTTCACTACCAATGTGATGACTTTATAGAGCACGGCTGAAAAGTAAACAAAGAAAATACGTGATTTAAATTTTCCTTTGGCTCCTCACAGGGGAAAATTGCAAGAAAAGGAGGAGTTTAAAGAATACGGTGAGACAGCATTCCTAAATTTAGTACTGTTTCCTAATTAAATGTGAAAGATGGAGAGAAAGAATCCAGTTATCTGTCCTGCTCTAAAAACATTCTTCTTCTGCTTGGTCTTCACCTTAGTGTGTGAATAACTATTAATCACAAGAGAGTGAACACAGCATCTTGAAGACCTGTCAGGCCCATATAAACAGACTTAAACAAACTGTTAATATTGCTGTCTACAGAGAACTAAAAACAGACTGATTAATTGTATTGGCACCTTGCTGCCTCTGGGACACTGATAGAGCCTGCCTTATTTGGGAAAAGCAGATCACTCTGAGGTTTCTTTTATTAATACTATTTGCATTATCATCTACTTTAAATCTATACCTTGCTCTTCAGCCCAGATCACAAAATTAAGATGGCAATGAAGCTGGAAACTCTTAGTGTCCTCTGTGAAGACAAAACTGTTTACAATGCTTACCGTCACTTTTTCTGAAGAATTCCAGATGGCTATAAACCAGGTTAGCTCAGGATCCAGTTAGCTTAAATGTGGAAATGTTATTTATAATATTTGGTGTGCCTAGATAGGTACTTTGAGAACTTTGAAACTTGGCATCTAGCAAGGAACTTAGGACTGAAACCACATTGTGAACCTTGAAGATGCAAGTGACAAAGTAGAAAGAAAGGAAGGAAAGAAGGAAGGAAGATAGGAAAAGACAGAAGAAATCCTTAAAGTAGCTAGAAGGCTCACAGTAAAAATGGTCATTGTCAGTTACAGTGATTTATTCTCACCTATTGCTCCACTGGATTCTATGCTTTTATATCTGCAGCGGGGAAAAAAAGAAAGAGCATGGACTTGGCTGGGAGGTGAAATAAGGCCTCCACCAGCACGTATCAGCAGTGTTTCTCTGATATTAGCCAGATGAGATTCCCAGCCTGTTGCTGAGCTCCCTGTTTCACAAGGGATGTTGTTATGCCTAGTTAGCTGTAACTGTCACCTTGGTATTGCAACACGTCATTTGCCTCAAATGTCCAAGTTCTCGCTTGCTTTTGTTGCCTTGCTCATGTGGATGCTCTTCAGGCAGAGGCATACAGGACTGAAACCTAGAGCCAGGACAGAATTAGTGCAAGTGGAGCTGTACAGATCCCACCACTGCCTGCAGATGGTGAATGTATGGTCCAGACAAACCAAGATGGAATCAGTAAAACTGATGGCTGGAAAAGAAACAGAATCTCCGAGTCCATTAAATAAGGAGGATATTCTATTAAATGATGCTGAATGATGCAAGTTCTGTTCTGGGTTTGCTTTGCTCTTGTCATGATTGAAGATTCTTCAGGTCAAGGAACTGTCAGAATGATTTTTAGGGTAGTGTTCAGATGCCTGCATATCTACTGTAGGGTAGGTTAACCTAGGCCAATCTTGGAGCTCCATCTGGGGAGCCCTCTGGACTCTCTGCTCTCTCAGCTGTACATCTAAACTTGCAGTTCAGGTGCTGCTAGCCCAGATACTTTAGGCAAATGTGAGTGACACAACGTAAATATTTTGCAGCTCATTCCCCCTATGCATTGGTGCTTGTTTCAGTGCCCTTGTTCTGTAAGTAAATCTGAATGATGGTGAGAAACTATATGGAAAAACTTCCTTCTTGTGACTCATCCCTGTCTGATACCATTTGTCTGTCAGCTCCAGAACAGCAATACATCAGTTTTACCCCAGCAAAACTCCAGATACATCACTTAGCAGGCTCTAGTTTGGCCTTCCTGTATAGCAGCAGGAGGTTAAAGGTACACCTCCAGTGCTGCAGACGTGTGGTCCTGGCTGAGCCTGCTACTCTGTCAGCACGAGGTGAAACAAGCCCAGATTCAGTTATGCTGAACAATAGATTCCTGTCACTTCTTCAGTGAGGCCTTAGACATATCACTTCTGACACAGGAGTAGATTACTTTCAAAATATTTGTGTGGCAATTGGGGAACCTGTCTAAACACATCGCAGGAATCCTGATTGATCTAATGCAATCACTATACCTCCAAATACCTCATGTATGTGTGAAGCTGGGGCTGTGTCATCTTTCAGACCAAGGACAGCAGAAGGTCATTAAGTCATCTCCAGACTGTCAAAGGAGACTCTCCATTTTCTTTGCCAGTGTTTAGGCCATTTGGGGAGTGGAAAATTCCAAAGCAGGAGAACAAAGATACAGGTTCTGAAAGCAGTAAACTGCAATAAAAAAGTTTGAGCGGGGAAGAAACAGAAAGATGTGATTTGGGGGCTCTGAGATAATGACCAACAGAAGAAGAAAATTTGTTGCATGGGTGGTTGGAAAGAGGGTGAAACTCATTCAAAGAGGGTATCTACATATCCTGAGAGGAAGCAGTGTTAAGACCAAACGAAAACCCAGAGTGAGGAAAGGTGAGAAAATAAATGCAGAGGAGTATGCACAAGCCATTTGTTGTTTTATTTAGATCCTGCATGCCTGTAGTCATTGCAGTAGCTGAAATAAAGTTGCCTTTTGATGGAGCTCATGCAGACTACCTTCAGCTCTTCTCTCTTTTGGAAGAAGTAACTATGCATGCAGGATCTTCGCAAATTAGCATCTTAAAGAGCATTTGGCTAAAACTGAGCGAATGGTGTTAAGGTGGAAATTTGAGTTTTCACTTCAACTAGAGGTAAAATCAGCTGAAGCATTGAGATGTGTGCCAGAGCAGCCAGGGTGGAGGCAGTGCTGCTGTCTCTTCCTTTCAAGGGAAGGTCAAAAGCACAAGCTAATGCTCTACCATGGTAAGCATCCAGCTGAGGAGCCTGCCAGAGCTTTCCATGGTAAGTCTTCCAGAAGACAGGTGGGTCTTTCAGTTCATGTTAGCGTTTTACGGTCTGGGGGACACACCTGTATCTCCTTGTCAAAGAGATGAGTCATATTACAGCTCTTTCACAATGGTAATTTCCATTCACCTTTTGAGACCAGGTTGCTTTCAAAAAAACAGTGATTTAAAAACAAGTTTCTGTTAGATGTGGACACCGTGTTAAATATGACTTGTGCCATTTTTATCCCTATGTTTTTATATCAGAACTTCCAGCAGCAAAGTGCAAAGAGTGCCTGACAAAAGCAATGACCATTTTCTTACTCTTAATTTCAAGTTAATTTGGGGATCTATACTATTTTGATTTCAAAATGAAACTATGTAATTCTCTGTTCTGCTGTTAGTAACAGTGGTACTTGATTAATGAGTTAGATCTGTAGTAATTCTTGTCTTTCACAATGTTACCGTAACCTTGCTCAAGGAACCACAAAGGAGAGAGAGTTGGTGTACTGCATTTTAGTAGGAAGTTTTTAAACTGCTTCAGGATTGCTGATGGATGATAAGAGTAACTGTTTTAACATAGGGGTGCTTGTAGGGAATTTCATAACAACATGAAATATAATACCTTAGCTAAACATGCTTGCTAATAAATCTAGCACTTAGTGTGGGCTGAAGATATGTGGGAGTGACTGTTCATACCTCATTAATGTGAAATGATTCACAAATGCTTTTTTGCATAAACTCATAGAATTAGGAAAAAAAATAATCTGGTAAAATGCCACAAGAACTAAATGAATAAGTAATGCTTTGATTTGGTTTAAATGTATTCATTTATTTTTACCTTTTGACTTTAAAATCACAAAATTTCCCGAAGCTCTACTTTTCTAAATAACTTTTGTTGGCTGGAAAGTTTAGGCTCTTCTCTCCCAGCAAACTTCCAGGAGCTAGGGAAAATAAGATCAAAAGCCTGAAGAAAATTGTAAGAACTAGCAACACTGGGAAAAATCCTACTTGTTGCTCTCACCTCTGATGCTGTTCTCTACCTTAAATTGACAACGTCATATCAAATGAATTGCAAGAGAAAACCCAGCGAGAAATGTTATTTACCTTGCCATGTATATTTGGAATAACTAGCAATTCATTGATACCCCTCTGTACTTTTAGAACCCAGTAGTAACTTGGAAAAATTGGAGCAGCTCTCAGTGAGATCAGAGTGCACACAGGTCCTGCCCATCTGCTGCACACTGGCTGCAGCTGGTGCTGCATGGCTGCAGGGGCAGGACCAGAGAGGGCTCTTGCCCCTTGTTCGGGGCCCAGAAACCACGGGGAGGGCGATAATCGGCGTGTGCTGGCCTTCAGCTGCTGTAGTTGGCAGTGTGGTGCGGTAGCTCCAGAGGTGTCATTTGCAGTGCCAGGGTATGAACCGTGCTGGATGAGGAAGCGGACTTGGTACCCTGGTGCTGTGCCAGCTGTGGGTGTAGCAGCTTCCTGCAGAGGGGTGGAGAGGAGGCTGAATGCAGCGCTGTGCTGGACCGGGTCACCTGCGTCCCCTGTGAGTCACAGCTCAGTCACACAGTTCTCAACCTCGTCAAACGAGACACTCCTGGCTGGCACATGAAACCGTGGTGCCAGCTTCCCCTCCCTTCCCCCCTCACATCCTAGGTTTTAAGAGGCTTTTTGGTAGAAAGGAGACTTGGTTGTGCGCACCTGCCAGCTAACTTGATTTCTTTTGATTGCTGTAAAAAGAAGAGTTCCCCCTGCTTATCACGTTTGTACTTTGGTTATAGTGTCAGGCATAGGCAGATTAATTGGTTGTAGCTTTAGCAGAGCTGTCAGGGTATTTAACCCATTGAAGAAAAATTACCTACACTGGTGATAAACAGGCTTTAAATGCAGAGCAATTACTTAGTGCTAACAAAGCACCATGACTACACACTTTATCCAAATGCAAAAAGCAAACTCTTATCAGTGGTTCTGTTTGCAGGAGGACACTAAAAGATAACCTTTGTTTGTGCAAATACTTACCTGATAAGATCATCTGAGAAGGAACAGATGAAATTTCTGTCTTGCCTGAAGTTTATACTTCAGATTACAAAGTATCAAGCAAAAAAGAATAATAATCAGAAACTGAGAATGCTCACTTCTTTCTTTTAGTTGGATCAAAAGTCTTGGATGGTATGTTTCTTTTATGCTTGCATTCATTGATTGTCTTTGTATCTAGGACATAACAATAAAGCAATTTAGAGACCTTTAACCAGTGAGACTTTGGATTTCATTGTGCCAGTAACTGGCAAAGCTAGAGGCTGGTTAGCATTGAACTTGATTTGTTCATTGCAGGCTAAACCCTGACTGGTAGCCAGGGTTTAGAGCACCGCAGTCCTGTGACTCATCAGTGGTGAAACTGGTCCGGGAGTTTCCAAACTGTGAAAGCTTAGGAAGTGCTTTTAGTGGGACGTGCACTTGATGCCATTTGCCTCTCAAGGGTCACAGGTCACATTCTGAAGCTGCAGAGGTTTGAGGTTTTTATTGTGATGAGTCTTAACATCTTGCGTTTGACCTCTGTCTAGTTCACTCCAGTTTCTTTTCTGTGTTAAGATTTGACTGAAAGGCCACTGTTTATTGAATGCTTCTAATTGACCAACTTTTTAAAAAAATCTAGTTAGTTGTAGCACATCATTCAAAAGATTTACAAAACTGACATCTTTTATTTTGCTTTCAAATGGCTAATCAGAGATTTCCCATTTGGTGTTTATAAAGGACCTTTATATTAAGGGAAAAGGAAAATTCAAGCACGTTTTGGTCTTTTTGTATGAAGACCTTGTATTAATCCAAGCATGCTCAAAGTTCATGATGCATCCTCGTGCAGAAGTGAAATACATGTTTTCTAGTGAAGCGTTCCTAAGTGTCATTATCTTAGCCTGCTCTGGGTCTCTGTGAGATTTTTGGACGTGAGTGTGATTTTAGGTTGATCTGGATGCCTTGTAGTACTTTGTCTGGATGCTAATGCCCTGGCGTGGTGTTTGTGAGCCCCATCTCACCTGCTGTTCTCTGCTGGCTTATGTTTCCTTTGAGCAATTTCAGTTGTAGATGACAGAGGGACAGATAGATAGACACTAATTTTCTGTTAGTTAGTTACATGAGAGGAGGCATCCATGTTGGGAAGCAAGAGTCTCTGAGTTAGTCCTGTCTGCCTCCTACTGAAAAGGACTTTATATAAGCCATGACCTCATGAGGCTCAGAGAACCTGTGCAGGCAAGCAAATGGTTGGAAACTGGCCATCAGTCATTTCCTTGCTCACTGGAGTACTTGGTCTGTATGGATTTCCTGCCTCAACTGATTTGCTTGCATTTTATGATGAGTTTTTTTGAAAATATATTTGGGTCTGATATTTTGCTGCCTATTATACTCCTGTTCCCCATGCACTAGAGGCTGACAAAAACTGGCAATGAACAGATGAGTTTTTGGGAGGTGGCTTCACCAGTTACATTCAGGTAGCTGTTGAGCTTTGGGTTTTTCTTTCCAAATGGGACTAATAGAAATTTTCTGGAGGAGAACTCAATTGCAGACATGCAGCGCAGCAAGACCTATTTTTGAAGCAGTTGCTCAGCTCACCATAGGTATTATGAAAGCACTTGACTTATATAAGTGGGGGCTGAGCTGCCTCCTTTTAGGCAATTTCAGGGTTTCACAGCCATGGGGCTGTACGGTTTCCACCTTTGGTGGTATGAGCAAATGTTGAAGGAGTATTTTGCACCTCTGCAGTTATTTGGAATCATGCAGAGACTGGCCCGATTGCTTCATGACTTCTGTAAATGCTGTTGTATTTGCAAGCTTTGGCTGCTCGGCTGTTTCTCTGTGGCCTACCACAGAGTACCAATTTTAATATTTCAAGTCAATAGAGAGACTGCAAATCTGGACAGGCCTTACTTACTGAGGGGGGTTTTTATGCCTCCATTTCTGCAGCAGTGGAAATAATCACTCCCCTCACTTGAGTGCTGAGTATACGTGTGTGTGTATATATATGTACATGTATTGCGTAAAACTGGGAGGGCAGTGCCTACTTTTTTTTCCTGGAAATAGATTTGGAAGGGAGGAGGTGCGTTGGATACCAGCTCTGCAGAGCTATTGCTGCAAATCAGCATGTTTTAAGGAAGGAGACAGGTACAGGGATAAGATTTGTCACCAGAGCCTGTGCTGGCTGAGACTTGCCTGACAAAGGAGTTCGGTTGATCATGAGTTTGCTTTTCACCTGCACACCTTTTACTAGGAGTTAGAACTTGCAGGAAATAAGGAAATAAAATGCCATCCTTGAAGGCAGGGGAATGTGATGTTAGTTATCAATGCTAGTTATTTACAGTTTTTGCATTATGGGTTATTCCGAGTATTTCCTGAAAAAGGAAATGTTGCATTAGCTAATTGTTTTTGTTAGCAGTGCTGTGAGGGCATCAGCAAATAATACAGTTCCTGGCAAAGCTGTTTAGTGCCTGCCTATGTGATCAGGGGAGAATGATGGGTAAATTTTAATGAAAGAAATTCTATCTGAGCTGGAAAAATACTGATGCTTCAAAATGCTGTTCAGAGTTGACTCCTTATCTTTTTATAAGTCTGCTATGTGCAATGAGCAATTCCATGGATTTTGACTGTTTTCCAGTGGTCTTTGACATTGTGCTAAATGTATTAGGAAGGTGTGATGCAGCAGAGCCTCTGCAACACAGTCCACTGAAAAAGGAGCAGTAATATAGCCTACAGAGCTGAAAGGGAAAAATGGCAATGCCCTAGTGAGATTGCAGCTGAGAATTGGGTGGGTAGAGTGGATATGCTTGGATATGTTCCTTGAGAAGGAGCAATGCCAGCTTCTAAAATCTCTCCTTTGAGCTACTCTGTGCTTTCTCAATAGTCTCATATCAACATACCATGCAAGTTCCTCTTGGCCTTGTCTTTGGGATGTTTTTGAGCATGTGTGCAGTGGTCGCTTTGTTCATACATTTAATAATATAAAGAGTTGCATTTCTGTATTGCCCTAAAGCATTGTGATTGAAATTTATGAACTGGATTTACAATTTCTACTCTTAAAGAGAACATATAGTGGGAAATAGTTTCACTTCTTAAGATACTTGGTTGCTTTTTTTGCAAGAGTGATGTGCAAGGGTCGTCTCACCTCCCTGGGAGACCTGAGTGTGGTGGTGTATTTCTTCTGTGTGGATGGAAGGTAAAGCTGGTCAGATTGTTGTTTCTCTGTGTGTGCACACAAAGATAGGTGTACTTTTTCTGTTCCTGACATCTTTATAGCAGATACATAGGTTTTCATAAACTTTATTAGTTAATGTCCACTTAACGTTCCAGTGTCCTTTTTTTCTCTGTAATGTTATATTAACCCAGTTTTTCATTTTAGTGCCAATCAGTACAATTGGGGCATCTCTTCTCTGTTCAGTTTCCTATAATTTAGCTTTACTTATCAGGTCTGTCAGTACATAAGCAGTGGTCTTGCCTGAAACCTTGGCTTATGTGAGGTAAATACTACTTTCTTAAGTAAGTCATTATAGAGTCTATACCAATACATATATTTCTGTATGGAAAGGAGAATTGATATCAGTCAGCTTTATGTTGGAAAAACAGTATCTGCATGGCCTTTTTCCCAGTATAATTATTTCAGTTACAAAACCATGAATCAAATCTGAAACTAAGTGTTACTGTTTGTAGCAGACCAGGAATCTTGTCTCAGACCATAAGAAATACTTCTAATGTGTAGTTTGCATTATTTGTTTTTATTGCTGCATTAATTGCTTAAAGAAACATGGTCTGTGGTCAGAAAGAGCTCTCAATGGCTGTTAATGTCTCAGTATATGACCTAACAATTAGAAAATTACTCTGGCACAGAAATTATTCTTATTGTGGGACTGTTGTGCTCATGCAGAAAACCGTAAAAGTAGCTGGTGCTTAGAGGGTGATGTAGTTTTAGTGTCTTTCTCTCTAACATCACTGTCCTGCTGTTATTTGATGGGGAGAGGAAACTTTCAAGTTTCCCAGTCAGAAAGGTGTGACACATATCCATTCTTCTCTTTTCAGGATCTTTCCCAGAGAGTATCTTCTTCAGCAAATCCATCTTTATTCTCTGGCAGATCTTCAGCAGGTGAGTGTCTTTGGTTAATTCTACCTGTTACTCATGGAGCCTGTTCTCACCTTCAGAGGTAGTTGTACATTTCCCTTCTAGCTGTTCATAGCATAAATACCTGTACTTCCAAGTTGTGTCTGTGGTTTGTAGTTTAGTATAAAAATGGGTTAGCAGTGGCATCAGTTAGGCATGAAAGCTAGAGCATCAGTGTTCAAACAGGGATAGAAAGAAACTGTGAAAGAAAACTGTAGTCTGCAAAGAGAAGTTTACTATGAGAAATTTTTCATCTGCTCGATAAATTCTCATTAAAGTCTCAACCTACAGGTGACAAGTAGTATTTATTTCTTTGCTTGAAAGTGTAGTTGTTCAGGAATTTTGAAGTTTGTGAAGTCCCTAGTGCAGCATGATTATTTACAAAGTCTGCTGGACATTGCCACGAGGAGGGGGTAGAGGGGAACCTAACCCCCACACCCCAAACCTCAGCCAGCCCGCTACACAAATATGAGCCATGTGGTGTTACCATGACAGATCTGACCATGGAAAAGGGAATGTGCCAGCAGATTTTGTCTTTGCGTTGATGTTGATTCAACTAAGCAAGAGCCTTGAAGTACGTTTACCTGAACAGCAGAATTTTGTTATGTAACAGATTAAACAAGAAGAATTTGGAAAAAAGAGTTGGAAAGGGAGGATAGGGAGTCTAAGGTGAATGTGCTGCAATGCTCAGATGCACAGTGGAGGAAGCAATGAGGTGAGGTGTGCTGGCTGACCTGGGCACCTCTGTGTTGCCTAATGCTATTGCTGTTGCTAGTGGCATGTAAAACAGTATTTTAAGCTTCTTTCACCTATGTTTCCCTTCTCTAGTAGTGCCTTTTTTGCAGGATAAGGGTAGTATAGTCAGTTCTGGATGTTCAGTTGACACATTAGGTTGAGGTAGTTCAGATGCCCCTCAGAGCTGGAGACTACAGAACGGCAGGAAACATGGTTTTTGTTGGCCGTTGAAATCACAGGGTAGAAATGATTCCGTATATAAAATAAAAAGGCCCATTGCCTGAGGTCTGAAACTGTTTCCACATCTTTTCAGCATGTTCTGCTATCTCATCTTTAATAATCAAGCCATGAAAAAGCGAGCTACTTAACTCCAGAGCTGCAGTCTCCCTGGTGGGCCTGTCTATTAGCCCCCAGTGCTTTGTAAGCTGCTTAATCAGTTCCTAACATTGGTAGTAGATATTTTAGAAGCAATCAGCAGCTTATCAAGCACCCTGGGGGAGAGAAGAAGGGTAGAAGTCATAATTCATGTGTTGATTTAGCACTTTCCTTTAACATGTTTCTTTGTGTTTATGTTTGCAAGACACCTTCTCTTCCCCTGAGGGCCCCAGTCCCAAACTTATCATATTTAGAGGCAATATAATTTGATTACTATTTCTGCTGGGGTGGGTTAAATTACATTTACCTTTTAATCTAGCTATATCCTTGTTGTCAGCATGGAGAGGGTTTTTCACATTTCAGAGGCTCCAAGTTTGAAATTGGATTGCCTGTTTTTGTCAAAGTGGATCCAGAATGGAAAAGAGAGGAGGGCACCATTGAGAAAATGAATCGAAGGGTCAGATAAATACTAATACCCTTAACAGCCCCTCCCTCCTGTCTGCTTTGCCCCTTACTGCTGCTTTCTCCCAGTTGCTCATCATTTTCCACTGACCTGCAGTTCGGGTAGTTTTAATCCTGAAAGTTTTTCCTCCTTTTGATTCCTCTGCTGCCTATTTCCTCATATCCATGGACTGCTTTTGCACTGTATCCTGCTGTCATGTAAATTGCATGTGTTTGGGGAATTAACTAAAAGGTTTATTAAAGATTAATCGAAAGATAAGGCATGGTGAGTGAATTAGAAAAGCAGAGAGGGGTAATCTGCAGATATAAGCAACCTTTACCCTGGTTAGTCCCAGCTCAATTCTGATTTGTTTCCTGGCCAAGTTACCTTTACAGATCCTAGAAAACATGGTTGTTTCCTACTAAGCAGCTGAGTTTCAAAAATGGGGTTTGAGGATCTGTTCTTAGTTGCAAAAAGGTTTACATGCCTATTTTCCAGTAGATGAAGCAGCTTATAATACTATTCTAAAATAAAATCCAATATAAATCTCTTTCCAAGCTTAATAGGGCCTAGTATAGATATTATGAATCTAGCAGAGTATATGCTTGGGCTGTCTGGTGGTCTGGGGATGGCTGTTGCTTGGATCCATTAGGATAGGGATCCAAATGTGGGATCCCTAGTGGGGAAGACATTACTGTGAGGTTAAAAGCAGAGTAAAAAAAAAAGAAAAAAATTGAACAAATGGCCTTAATTTTTGAAATTTCCCAAATCTTGGTGAGGCAGTGGTTTTTGCTAGTACTTGGGTCATTAACAAATGCTTGTAGCGCAGATGTGAGTAACCAAAGAGGCAGCAAGTGACAGGCTCTATTTGTATGTGCACACAAGTGCATACTTGGACTCCAGAAGGTTTTGCTGCAGTCCAAGGCCCGAGGGACTGCATTCAAGTTTACAGAAGTCTTACCTGTGGGCATTCCTGTGGGGTATATATTCTTAGAATCCTGGTGTCATTGGAGGTGTCAACAGGTGAGATAACTGATTAGGTGTGTTTGGATTGAATAGGCAGAAACACCAAGTGTGATTTAACAGGCACAAGCACCACAGCTTGCCTGTTCTGCCTCATTGGCTACACTTGCTTGTCTTTGCAACCTCGTGTCATCTGCCCTGCATCACCCATAACCCTCTGCATCTCTGTTAGGCAGTTTATCCAGGGTTATTCCAGTCAATTAAAGCTTTCAAGAGGGAGATCTCCGCTTGTTAGGAAGCGAATATCTGAATTTGCTGGTTTTAGCAGACATAGTACACTGGAAAAATGGATTAGTCTTACAGACCATGATGTGCTGTTATGGTCCAGGGTAGTTTCATCCTCTGCCTGCTGGAGGTGTGAACTCTGTTCTCTGCTGACATTGCTGATGGACATATCAGTGCTTTTGTGCATGTATGGACAGAGTTCATGGAACAGGAGTTAAAAACTATCCGTTCAGATTTTACAGATCTGATTATGGGACCGCTTTTATTGAAACTGACAATTTTTACACTGTTAAATGTTGGTTTGGACCGAAGTTCACTCAGGCAAGGGTCTTGTATTTCTTATGAAAAGTAATTCTTGCTACTTACACTACATAACATGTTAATGGAAGCTTTTGAAGTAAAAGACTAAAAGGAGCTATTGTGGTGATTTCCAAAATCAGACAGTTCATCCCTAGAGAGTTAACTAATGCCTTGCCTCTTTTTTTTATGTTAAATAGCAAGATGCACAAGTGTACAAAGATTTTGGCAGTGATGCACAGGGAGTTCCACCTGAACATGAGGAAGAACTTTACTGTGCAGTGACCACGTGTGGGAACCAGTTGCCCAGAGATTGTGGAGTTTTCCCTCTCTGGAGATATTCAAGAACTGCCTGGACACAGTTCTGTGCCACATGCTCTGGGATAACCCTGCTTGAGCAGGGAGACTGGGCAAGATGACCAACTATGGACCCTTCCAGCCTTACCCATTCTGCAATTCTGTGATGGTCTTTACTGTAGAAACTCTCTTAATTGTGGCAATTATTTCATCCTGGTTGTACCAACTCTAAGAGATACAGTAAAATGAAAAGGATCTGCATAAGGACGAAAGTCACTAGATGTCAAGGGTGGAAATTGTGAGCAAGATGGGAGATTTAAAAAGATGATAATTTGAAGACTTGTTTATGTAGGAACACTCAGGGAAAATAATGAAGTGACAAAATATGGGAATTTAAAAAGATGAGTTGAATTACTTTTAATCACTGTGTAAATACTGTTATTCAAAATATAAGTGGCTTTCATTTGGTGTATCTCCATTTACTTTGGAAGCAAAGTGACATAAATTGCATTAAGGCCATTTTCATTCTGAATGTGTATGTCTATACAGGGATTTAATGTAGTATAATTTATCCATTTTAACATTGTAGATAAACTAATCTGCTGAAATTTAGTTAAAACATTGACTTCAGATCAACTTTCCTGACTACCTGTAGATGAACCTACAAATAATGTGAAGAACAGTGCAGAGAAAGGATGAACAGGAGAGCCCTGTTCTCACAATAATATGGCATAGATCATACAGTGAGTATGAAGGACACATAAAAATCCTTAATGGAAATGCTTCTTTGCACAACACAGTATGAGGAGTTTAATGCCACAGTAGTGTCACTGAGGCCAGAAATGTATCATCTTTCAGAGGATTAAGTATCCATAATGAGAATATCCACAGTTACAGTACATAATATAAAGGGATTATAAGATTTCAGACTAGACATACTATACTGAAGGGATTAGGAAGATGTCTCCCCTACTGACAGACAGATCAATGATTTCATCTTCCTCTGACGTTCGTGACGCTGATTACATACAGCGCTGATTACAGCTCCTGGGAGCATTTTGGGCTTGCTGGACTGTTGGTCTCACAGAAGCATTCCTCACTGGGAAATCTCAATGTTTCTGGTCAAGCTTTTCTGCATATAAGGCTCCCTAACAGGAATGTGGGGAATAAAAATGAACTTCAATGGAAGCAAAGGTTCTACCTAATTTGAGCCTAATACATTGTTGGATTAGGATGAGAAAGTCTTAGAAGAGCAAAGAAATCATTAGGTCTCCTTCATTCCTCCAGGCTCTTAACCCACACTGTACTTTCATTGTGCTTCCTAGACAGAAGTGAAGGAGGAGATTGGAGATGCTCTTTCAACTGTTTTTATATATGCAAAGCTTTAGGTTGGTTTAGACAAGTTGTTTCATCAGGCCCAACAATAGTGAAGAATGCAAGATGTGGACTTTTTTTGCCTTGCTGTTTTTTTCAGAAGTAAAACTTCTTTTCTGATAACTCAGTCCTCATACAATTGCTGATAGATGCATAGTATAGATTTTTAACATACAGCCTGATGAATTCCAAGGCCATCAGTGATGGTGTCCCTGCCCAGCAGTTCCTTTTTATTCATGCAGTAAAAAGATGGGATGTAGCATCTAATGCACATAGAGCCTGTGCATGTGGCTGTATTGATTGAAAAAAATGGGGTTTGGCTAACATTCTTTGGGCTTGCTCTAGTTTTAGAAGTATTACTGAGTTAAGTACATGACAAACACCCTCCTGCTCTTAGTGTATGTAGCTGAGCCTGAAATCATGAGTGCAAACTCAGTTATATCAGTGAGAGAGTCTGTTGCTCTCATTTGTGTCATTCAGTGATTCAATATAAGCTGTATCGCCTTAAATGTCTATTTACCAAAGAGGTTTACCCATGTAGCTGTGCCAGCAGATTCTTTTAATTTTAGGCAAGCCCTTTTTCTGCTTGAGGGGCAGGAGGTGGAAAATGAGAAGGAGAATTAGGTTTTGGGCAGGCCTGGCTATGCTGAGATGACTGAAGATTTGTCTGTCACAGTTTTCTGTGGGAATTGACTGTGCTCAACAAGGACAGCAAAATGCCAGGTACATCATCTGTGCCGTAGCTGCTAGAGTTCAGAGTTCAGCACTGTTGGGAAAACATCTATTCACATCCCCAGCCTCATAAGGAGGGATTGACACAACATGTGTGACAGAGGTGCAAGTCCTGCAGTGTGTTAATGTCGGTGTAATAATACCAGACAGTTCTCTGCATGAACTATGTAAAGATACATCTTGGACTGCAATGGCATAATGTTAATAGCTGTCTTTATGACAGCCTTTATGAACTGTGCCTGATTGACAATGTTCAAAAGAACTATAGTTCTAAAGTAAGTATATTAGCAGAGGAATATGAAAATAGTCCTAGGATGAGAAAAACAAACAATATACATCTTCATAAATATTAAAAGATTTGATAGCAAAGCAGCAGTCAAACAGCTTGTCTATTTTCCTGTGGCTCCTTTATCACAGAATCACAGAATGGGTGAGGTTGGAAGCACCACAGTGTGTCATCTGGTCTGACCTCCCTGCTTAAGCAGGGTCATCCTAAAGCACCTGGCACATCATTTATTTCTGTCACTCCCTGGAGTTTGCCAGCACTGAGCTGCCTTTCAACAGAACAGGAAGCTTCAGGTTAGCTGATACTCCTGGTGTGTGTGTAATTCCCCGAAGTGCTGACAGCTCTGGTTACAATTAGTGGTAATGGCAATGATCTTCCTGGCGTTTCCTTTTTACCTCAGCTCTGCTGGGGAAGGGAGTTGCTGTCATTCAGAGTGGCTCATGGTCAGGCAGAGAGCATGGCAGAGCCAGCCAGGCTTGGGGATGGAGAGCTGGTTAGGAGTGTTTTGGCAGGTGGCTGTCAGGAAGACAAGTTCATCTGAATTAGGTACTGCAGGCCAAGTCTAGAGATCTAGCAAGACTGTTAGTGTGCATTTTTAATAGTAGGACTGGTTCCAGCACTGCGTGAAACCGGAGTTTTTAACAGGGTCTGTGAAATACTTGTAGTTCTTTTCCATGTGAATATGTAATCTAGGCCACTTGAAGTAAGTGCAGCTTTTTAAAATGAAACTGTTTAAAATGACCCAGTAGCGGTGCCAGTGGTTCACAGGAGCTTCTGAGTTGAGATCTCCAGAGACATTTTAATTTTTTTCAGCCTGTAGAAGCAGCAGCAGTAACATAAGTTACCCCTTATCTGCTGCCTTGTGCTAAACAGGTTTCTTCTGTTATTTTCTGCTGTGCAGAATGAAAAGCCCAGTACTGGAGATGTGGGTTAGCAGTGTGAAAGATTGGGCTCTGAACTCATTGCTCTACTTCACATAAAATGATGATTTGGGAGAGCCAGCCGGGTGTTCATTCAGGACTAACAGCCCAAGAAACCAGATCTCCCAAGAAATAAAATGCTACCTGCTTGGATGAGAGAAGAACATTTTTTTTTTTTTAGATTTTTCTTTTTAATATACTTTGTACTCACAGAGGTTTTTTTCAGAGTAGCCCTAGCCATTTTCTTGGTATGTTGCTTTCTTGTTCTAAAATCCTTCAAAAGACTCCTCCTTAAAATGCCCAGATCCAGTCCTATGCAAGGCAGGAAAGTTTCTAATTTTGTGCTATCACTCATGAAATAACATCTTGCTCAGTGGGCATGTAGAGTCAGTTGATATCTCTGCATGCAATTGCTTGCTTAATCTCAAAAAAACCCGTTATATACTCTCTGCCTGAATGCATATTTGCTTCTGTATTTAGAGTCACATATGTTTTTAAGTTAAGTGCTTTTTGTTTTTTGCCAGCCAAATTCCTGGTACTCTTTCAACCTTATTTGATTAAAACAGCCTTTCAACCTTTAAAATTCAACCTTTGCTTGAATACCTTTTCTTAAAACAACTTATAATTCATCCCTGCAACAAGATCAGGAGAACTTGGGGTGTGACAAAATTGACATATAGCTACCTAGAAACCTTGAGGGAAGGAGAAAGGAGGAAAGACAACTGAAATACAGTGAGTGTGAGTCTTGTTGCAGAGCTGGCGGGGGAGCTGGCTCAGGTGATTTCCTGGAATGTTTTTTATACTGAGACAATTCCATCTCCTCTTCACTTGTGTCAGCTTGCATCCAGAGAGCTGCTGAAATTTCTGGCATTTCTTCCTTTCAATGAGAAGAGTGGGGGAGGGCTTGGAGGAGCCTTGTCATCCTCTCTGTCTCTTGCTATAAATTGACTTGAACTGTCACCAGTTTGTTTTTCGTCTCCCCTAGCCAATGTAAAACTCCATCTTTACCTTGCCCCCTGCCTTTGTGTGCTTGTCAGAGATTAGCAGTGTTTGCTCTTGACCTTGTATTTCTTCCTCTTCTCAGTGTCTGTTTTAGTTAGTGCCTACTTTGTGGAGTATCTGTTTAATACCAAATTAAAGTGAAACATATTCAGGGGTTCACTCCAGAAGGACACCATGAACAGCAAATTGCTCTACCATCAGTGCAGACTGCCTGATGCAAACAAGTCAAAGGGAGCTTCTGATTTCTGTTTATTCAAATCTCACTCATTTAGTTTGCTCTGCTTTAGTTTGATTTCTTTGGCAGTTGGTTTTGTGGGGTTCTTTTTGTTCTTTGCAGTGTTTATTGCAAGGTTTCCTTTCGGGTTGCTCTCTGCTCTGTGTGGGTGATGAGTTAGCGTGGCACAATGTGCGCTGGTGTCAGCAGTGGGTGAACAGAGTCCCTGGCCTCGCCTGCTCCTGCCCACCCTGCTGTCACCTGTACCACAGGCTGAACAGGATTTTGGGACAGCGAGGGACCTGTGGAGGGTGTAAAGGGAAGAGGAGGAAGAGGGGTGGGGTGGTATCACTCTTGCTGTTGGGAGCTGGGATTGTGGCCCATAGCATGCCTGTCGTAGCTGAAGATGGGGCTCTTCTAAAGTTACTGCTGTGTTCTTTTTTACTTTCTTTTATAGCAGTGTGCAGTGACTGATTCTAGTGTGCATGCACACAAATAGTAAGAGATCATTCTTCCCTTAAATCACTTAAATTTAAGTAAGCAAGGCAAACAGTCTGAAAGAGATGACTGAGAGTCAAAATGGAGCAAGGAAAGCCAGCTGACTAGTATATTGCACAAAAGATGAGCCCTAAGATCTGATATCTGCCTCTCTGCGACTTTTACCTCATGATCATCCTTCCTCCTTCCATTTCCTTTTCCTCTGAACTAAAGATTAATTGTGCATTGAAATCATAACAAGAATTTCTGGTGTTAAGAATCTGGCCAACGGAAGAGAAAAAATCCTCGAGGAAATTAGCAGTCCACAAACATTGTCTGTTCCCTAGATATAAATGACTGGGAACTTCCCAGCCAGGGAATGTTTTCCCTTTATTTTTTCTGCAATTTGCTTTATCCTTAGCTAAGCATATTGTAACATGCTTGTTTCCAAGTCTTGTGTTTTTGTCACAGAAGTCTTGACCCCACTGAAATCTTCGTGGGGCAGAGATTGCATTTACCATTTCAGCTTTAATGCCCAACTTCCGTGTTTAATGAATGCAGAAAGTACCTGCTTGTTATCTGGTAAACAAATAGGTAAAAGCAATCATTGTATTGTTCCTGCACCCCCGTCCTGGCTTGTGACAGAGATTACCTGTGACTGACAAGAGAATTTGTCAGAAAATGCTTTCTGAAATAGATGTTGCAATGTAAGGATAGGAGGTAAAGACAGCTGACTGCAGCAAAAGAGATCCGAGGCAGGCATTAGGAACAACTTTCCAGTTGTTCTGAGCACTGGACTGTTGTGGTATCTCTCAGGTGAGGAGTTTTTAAGCAAGTCAGACAGTCATTTTAGTTGTGCTGGAGGACGAGGAACTAACGAAATGTTTCTAAATGCGTTTTTTCTATACCTGTTTTCTTCTATCATTGGTAGTTCTATTAAAAAGCATATTTCACATCTGTCCTGGAGGTGAAGAAAGATTATTGAATGTTTAGCCCTCCTCTACAAAGCTTCAACTGGTGGAATTTGGAGGGTAGTGAGCATCCAAGCGGTGAATTGAAGACAGTCTCTTCAGGATATTTTCTGGCCTTTCATTCAGACCAGGAAGCATATTCTCTGTGGTGCTTTAAAGTCTAGGCAAAGCTGGAGTTTACTTTGGAATTTTTTAGGAAAAGGCATGATTCAGACTAGCTGTTTCTGGAGAGGTAGAAAGAAAACAACCAATGGGGGCCTTTTCTGTACAGAATGGTGGGAAGCTGTGCACAGTTGTTGACTGCTCCTTCAGGTAGCTTCCTTCTGCCCAACATGCCCGTGACATTATTCCTGTGAATTAAAGTACTTTCTATCTCTTCAGTTTACATAATTGGAGATCATGAATGAGTTTCATGTCCACCACCCCTTCTGTTTTCTCAGTGCCTCTTGGCCTTTCATGTCTCTTCTGCATTGCGTCAGTGCCTCCTGGCAAATTATGTCTATGTCTGTCTCTCAGATAGAGCCAAGCGTCTATCTGGCCTTGAGAAATAATCATAAATTTTGTTCTGTCAGGAGAAGAGGCCAGGACAATCCAGTCTAGATTTGAACCTGTAGTTCAAGGTGTTTTAGGGATTTCATATCACTTAACCCATACCCTCCAGGCATCACTTATGTCTAACATGTAGATCAGACTGGAGGAATAAGAGGAACAGATTGCTCAGTGCTCCAAAAGAAGGTTATGAAGCAAACCTGTGTCTTTAAAGAGAGTACCTTCTAATAAATGTTATCTGCAGAGAAATATACCAGCCCCTGCATAAGCAATGTTACTGCTTCAGTGTTGGCCCATAAAACAACTTTATCGCCTCTATGACAATAATGATTAACAAGCTGGTTTACAAGGGTGGGGTCACAAAGCCATTTGGCAAATTTAGCTTGTCTCATAGTGGCAGGAATATAGAGTTTTACAGTATTTTTACCACTTTACCTGCCCGGTGGCCAGGCTTTTAGGTAGAGCAGTAGCAGCAGGTTCTCTTTTATGAGGATAATAACCAGAATTCCTCCAGTGCTTTTGATACCTGAGGAAGTTGCAGGTCTCGATCTGAGGATTCAGGAGTGCTGGGGATGTTTCTTGAGTTCCCATCTCAGTGTTTATCCCCTGATCACTTACCCCACAGTGACGTGACAGTGTTTACAGACACACTGTTATATGATGTCACTGGTTGATTGCCCCTTGTGCCAGAGCAGGCAGAATATCTACCCAAAGATGTGTGTAGATTTGTCTTCCTTCTCTTAGATTCTGGATAGCTTCTGTTAAAATATCCTTCATCTGTTGATTCTTCATTATCTTGGATCTTAATAAAGGATTTTTTTTGTTTAGACTGTGTCAGATTTTACTTTTATTATCATATGGTAGGAATTACTCAGAATAGCAAATTTAATTTTAAAATTATTTTAATCCAGAAACATTTTATGTGGTTGTAATTTACCATGACACTGTTGAGAATCCAGACTTCTTAACCTTGGCAGTTTCTCACATTGAGCAGAACTGTGTGAAAGCTCAGCAAGCTGTATTCCCTTTACTGTCTGTTCTGACAGTCCTAATGTAGGTGATCAAAGGTGTGTATGATCTCCATTCTATGTAAACATCTACTGCACTTCTAGAAGTAGATAAAAATGCACAGGGAGGGTAGGAGTTTTGATGACTCTCACTCAAATTCTCAACATAGACTCCTGAAGGGATGGTGATCTTACTCAGTACCTTTTGCTTCTTATCTAGCACTGCTGACAGGAGCCCTGCCCTCAAAACAATCCCTCACTGCCCTCAGAAATATCTGAAAACTGTGCTGTTTTTTCTTTCCTGTCCAGAAAGTTCATCATATCTGATAGACTTTGGTACTGATTTATGTGGCTGTGCTGCAAAGTTTGGGTATTTCTGTGGCTCTGATCTAATAGGTGGGTGGAAGGCTATTGCAGGTGTTACTTGAAGCCCTAGTGGATTGCAGCTAATTTGTCCTTCTGTTTCTACACGTCTCGCCCCTAGTTCCCACTAAAGTTACTGGGATATTAGATCTGTGGAAATGACACAGTCTCAGTTAGGAGGGGTCTTCCATGCTTGCCTTGTCTAATCAATATTTGATTGTTTTTAAATTAGTCCCAGCCAGAGGCTTCTAGTAATGTCTTTTGTAATTTGAACAACTCTCAGGAACTGGAACACACTCTAATTCTGTAATAGGGGTTTTTCGTGCCTAGTTTTTTGTCTTGCTCTGTTTCCCATACAGAAAGTTATTACAAGTCATGAGTTTAGGTTACCATCTCTCTGGGTCAAAACTCTTAACAGACTTGAGAAGTTCTGCCACTGTTCCCTTGGCCACTTTTCTAGTTTGGTTTTTAATATGAAAACATATATTGCAACACCATGTTCGCTATATTGCTCTCCCATGGGACTGGTTTATGCAACCCTCCTTCATGCTGGTAAGTAGGTTCTCATACAAGGGGTTTTTATTGACTGAACAGGGAAGACAAAGTGACTTGACTTTTCTGCTGTGTGTAATAGGGGCTGGGGGTTTGTGCTGCATAGAGGCACAGCTGGGTCTGGACAGTGGGGCCTTCCAGGGTGGACGTCTGCCAGCACCATGCTTGGCCCAGGGAGCCAGGATGGGGGATGGAGTCAGGACAGAGCTGGAACTCAGTGTGTGTCAGAGATGAGGAGACCGCCTCTCCTCCAGTGCAGGGCAGTGCTGTGGGCTCAGAAATCCGTTGTGAAGGTCAGACACAGGGACACTGGTCACAGGCCCCTGGCCAACACCTGCTGCTTCTGAAAGTTGTTTGTGAACAAGAGCTCTGTGGTGCACTTAGTGGGCCACTGAGGAGGATTTCTCTGGCTTGGTGGATGCTCTGGTCTTTGGCCTTTGCAGTTCTTGTTCTCTGGGGACAGCTGGCTGCCCATTTGTTTGTGAAAACATCACTTGGATAGAGCAAAGGAACTGTGAGTAACTTCTAGTCTTTGAATAGAAGGATCAGGAAACCTCTGGGAGCGAGCAGCCCTCCGGACAAATAGTTAAACGTTGACTGATCACACATTGCCCTCATAATTATGTTAATGTGATGTATCCAAAGGGACTTTAACTTGTTCCATAGCCACTGCTGCCTTCTGTCTTCCTAGTGAATCAGGAAACACATAACCCAGTGCATGTGTCCCATTTTCCCACTGCACAAGACTCTCGCCACCTTTGCTAGCATTGGCTTGTCTGCTGGTGTTTGGCAGTCCCTGTATTTTCCCCTCACCTCACTTATTCTGAGCAATTGTTTCTTCAGAATTATACTGCTCCCTCACTGAATACAAAGATATACCAAGAAGAAAGTTTGATTTACCTTTATTCCTAACATGTACTTTTATGAGAAACCTCTGTTTCAGAAATCATCAAAAATAATTGTGCTGCCACCCTTTCAGCGCGTGTTCAAATACTTGCACTCCTTTTGTTTCTCCCATTGCTGCAGACACGTTTCTGCCTCCCCTCTTGCTCTTCAGTACAGCTTGAGCTTTCCCAAGCTGGGTTCAGGAGGCTGAGCACTGGGACAGGTAGCTGCTCCTGCTGGATTTCCTGGTTTCTCCTCTCTTCCTGGCAGCCCTGGCACCTGCAGCCATACTGGCCAGAGGGATGCTCTGCAGTGTGGGCAGGGAACATGTATGGGAGGCTCCTCTAAAACACAGCTTCAGGTGGGAGATATGTGGCAGTTACTGTAAAAAGCAGAGTTTGCTTTGTTGGTTTCAACTGGAAGTACTTTGAGGGCAGGGCAGGGCAGGGCATGGCTTTTATGTATGTAAATGTGGGTGTGTATTTTTATACAGTTCTTAATGTGACACACAGCGGAGCTGCTGTGTGCAAAGCCATGGCTTTCTGTCTTGTGGAAGCTTAGAGAAATATTTTTCCTGGTCCAGTGAGATGAACAGTGATTCTGATTTGAACACTGGGGCTATTTAGGGGCAAAACTTGCTTTGGACCTCTGGACTCAATTGTTTTCCTTCTGTTGTCACCAAGTAGTGTACCCCAATGTATTCTAGGTACAGCAGTGATAAGCATGGCCCTGTGTCCAAAATGATGTTGAGATGGGTACCTTGACCAGTTAAGGAAGAAAAAGCTGCATTGTACCCTCTGTCAATTGCTGACTGGGATGCCACTGTTAATCACCTTTCACCCATAGTTTTGACCAATTAAACAACTGCTTGCTCTACAAAGTTTGGATTAAAAATGGACCTTGCTCTTTATATGTGCTGTAAGTAGAAGAGAATCTGAACTCAGACTCAGCAAAATTTTAATGTAAGCTTGATGCTTTTTTCTTTTTAAGACACAGGCATATATTTTTAAGCCTTTGCCAGGTGGATGCTGAGATATCCCCTATGTTAAGGAGATAAGTCAAGGGTGAAAATTTTGGTTTCCGTTCCTTTGGCATACTCTTAACTTAGTTTGGTGCTAAATTGCCGCACTTCTGAAGTGTGATGTACTTTTCTGCAGCTTGTACTATGTGATTTCACAGTTTCTCTGCTTTGTAAACTTATTTTGTAAACTGAAATGTTCCTAGGAAAGGTTCAGGTCAAAGCTTAGGAATGACTCCAGCAGTGAGAATGGACGTGTGCTGGATTAGACTGTGTGGGGGCTGTGAAATCTTCGTCACCGAAAGGCTTTAGGAACAGATACAGCTGTAAAGAGTGATATAAATATTAGTGGCTCTGCCAAGACAGCCTCTTGCAGTCTTTCTTTTCCTCCTATAACTTCCATGATATCTGGATAATGCATTACATTTGGCTATCACACTCCTATTCTTTAATCACTTGTGTTTCCTTGAAACTCAAAATCAGATTCTAGTAACAACTGGGAGAAGATCCTGGCACTCTTCCATCATGGTTCTTGGATGTCTAAACGGACCAACTCTGGACCTCTGGCAGTCACAGGAGAAGTTTTAAAACCTTTGATGACATGTTCTGTGCTCCTTTTCCTAAGCCATAAAACGCTCACTGCGAAACTGTTACCACAAGTAGACAGCAAGTAGACTTGGGACAGCAAGTAGAAGTCTTCCATTCTGCTTGCCTAGCATAAATGGAGATGAGGATTTTATTCTTATTAGCTACAAATAAGAATGAGAGAAGGCTGCATGGAAAAATCATCCTGTGGACAGCCTTGAGGTCTCTGATGAAACAAAATAACACAAAATTCACAGATGCTAAAACCAGTGATAACATCGATTTGATGCTGCATTTTGTCTTCCTTCTATAATGCAGTAAAATGGCCTATAATTCACATTGCAAAATTGGCATGCATGGCTCTTTGAAGATATCATCTTCCTTGTATGTCTGCAGTGGCCAGAGTAACAAGCCCACCCACTGCAGTGCTACAACAAGCCATACAAATAAATAAATAAAGAGGGACAAATAACACCATCTCCTCAGGGCAGCTGCCCACTCCATGTGTCTTGCTTAGGTTGTGAACTCTTCAGCACAGGAAAGCTTTTGTTCCTTGTAGCTTTAAATTCACCCCCAGTGCTTAGGAAGGTAATAAATTATGATAATTGTGTTTATTACATTATATAAAACATTACTTCAATTCAGAGATTTAACTTTTAAATCATTGCTGACAGTGATATTAGTTCAGATTTAGGGAGTTTGTTTGCACTGTGTCTTTAGCCTGGCATTTTAAGCTGAGAACTTGTGGCCTGAGGTGACTGCTATAGCATGAAAATTCTCTGGAAAATTTGTATGCATTGTGGTTTATTTATTATCTTTGTATGTGTATTTCATCTGTTAGTGCCTAAGTGGGATTTTGGAGGGTGATTGTAGCCTTTTCACTAGGTGGGTGGCTTCACTGTTTCTTTCTTTCTGTTTACTGAATATTGTCAACTTCTGTGTCTTTCCCCTACTCCCAGCTTGTTTGACTTTCAGACCCCTCTGTAACTGTGGAGTCTGCAAGCAAAATATTTCTTCCTTCAAAATGAAAAACAAGCCCTAATCTACTAGGGGAGCTCAATTAGCTTCTGACCATCTGTTAGAAGGTTAGCAGTATCACTGCCTTGAACTACGACTTCATTTTCATTTTTCATGCAGCAGCTTCTCTGCATTGTTTATATTGTGGTTGAAGGGGATCTTCCTATGCCAGGATGCAATAGGAACGTCATTTTTCCTCTGACATGAGCAGATGTCCTATCTGCAGTAGTAGCAATAACATTGCTGCTTCCTGTTGTTGCAGGTGTTGTTAGCGGGCTGGAACTGAGGGCAAAGAAGGGGGACATTTCAGCCCTGCCATTCCCTGCCATCAACACTCCCCATGCACCTCCTTTTCCAGTTGTTCTTGTTAGTGGTGGCTTTCTTGGCTGGTGGACAGGAAGTTGCCCTGGAACACAAATTTATTTCCTTACTACCTGGCATTTGCTTCCAAACTCTCTGTTGTTCTTCTCTGCCTTGATATCTCTGCTTTCCCTTGATTTGTTTACACTAAACTCAAGTTACAATTGGTGTGTTACCATATTTCAGGAGGAGATGCCTGAACTGAGTGTGACACTTATATAAGTGTAAAACTCCTCACATTTGGATTTCAGGGCACAGCCCTATGCAAGTCTTCAGTGAGCAATTACTGCATTCTTTTTCCTTTTTACAGGAGGTTGCTATCAAATCCTATGGCATCCTATTTCTGTCAGTAATCTGGCAAGCTGCCATTCAGACCACAGGAAGCCCAGGAAAGAATATATACTTAGGGCCTTATTCCATCTTCATTATTCCCTACAGCAGCAGAATTCCTTTAAGTCTCTCAAAGTTTGATCTGAATGGAAAGTATTTTGCCTGAATAGCACCCCTTATTGAGACATTGTCTCCAAGTCACAAATTTAGATGAGTGTTGTGGTTTGCAGTTTAAGGTATCTGGCTTGGTCGTTTTTTCCGCACCAGCATGAGGAGTGCTAATCACTTCTAATGGTCTAGCAGGATTCTCTGGGACTTCTTGATTTGAGAGCTGGACATTATAGTTAAAAAAAAAAAAACCCAACTAATTCTTCTTCAAGACTTTACCTAAAAAGTTATTCATTTTGGCAAGGAGCAGAACATCATATTTGAATGGTTTTCAGTGGGAAACACAGTCCTGCTAAAGGACTAAAGCCAGGACTCTGTTCACAAAATACATGCAAAAAACTTGTACTTTGAAGGAAAAGAAACGAAACCAAAACTGTGATATATGCATAAAAAGTAAGAAGTGAAAATTGTAAGGCAGTATTCATAGCTGTTAGAGATATCGTGGAAGCCTTAAACTCGTTTCCTATTTACTTCTTTGTGCCTTATTGTATGAATGCATTGTTGTACTTAAAATTACTACTAATATTTTGTTATTGCCATGTAGAGATTTACAAAGAGATAGCAAGTTAGTTTTCATTTTCAGATAATTGCTGCTTCATTGACTACTATTATCACTTGTGTTTTCATGGAGCTATAATTGTTGGGAAGTAACTTTCCTGTTGTTTTAACAACAGCATGTAGCTGCATTTCTGTAGTAATAAATATTGTCTCAGTCCTTCAGGGCGTTCTGGTTACTTCTAGGGGGTTCATTCAATATCATCTTCTCATTCCAGGTTATTGAAGGAAAGCTGGCTCCTTTCTTGGGGAAGGTGATCAAGTTTGCCACCTCTCATGTGTACAGCTGCAGCCTTTGTAGTCAAAAGGGTTTCATCTGTGAGATTTGCAACAATGGAGAAATCCTTTACCCCTTTGAAGACATTTCTACAAGCAGGTACTCCAGTGTGGTAATGTCAGTCATACATTTGATTTGAGTGTTAAAGCCTTGATGATTCTCAGCCTCATGACCTTTTATTTAAATAATTATGGACTAGATTCCACTAATGCACATTTCTAGGCAGCTGCAGTGGATCACTGCTCCAGGGAGGCCACCATGAGCAAATATGGAAACAAAGGAGAAGTGCTACTTCCCGAAGCCCTGTAAGTCTCAGAATAGCTGCTCAAAAAGCGAAGAGCCCCCAGTATCATCACACAGTGTGATTTATCCAAAGCTCTTCTGAGTTTGCCAAGTGTTCTGAAAAGCCAAGTGACTTTTTTGGAGTCATCACAGACATCTTTCTGTTCTCTGGTATCACTGGGCCCGTAATGTATGGGGATCATCCATTATGAACCAATAACCATCCATTCTGAAGTGTCTTCCCCATGAAATGTTATGGCTAGTTCTCTGCTCTTTGGCTGCTTATTCCTCTGTGCCTCTGTGTATGCAAGATTTTTGGTTTTTTTTAACGATATTGCTCTTCTCCGGTGGCAACAGAGTAAGTATAAGTGTATGCAAGTTCTAGATCAAACAAAACAAACTTTATTTCAGATCATGTAGAGTACTGAATGCTGGGTCAGGGACAGGAGTCACATGGAAAACCTAGAAGCAAAATGCAGGAAACCAAAGCAGACTTGGCAACACAGCAGTGTTACTACTCTTTTTCAGTGTGTCTTAGATTTTGAATAAAGGAGATGTATTTTTTCCGCCCTTAACAGAAAGACAGTGTATCTGACAGCACAGTATTCCTCCACAGATTAAGGGGTTTTGTTTGGCTGTTTCAAATACAGTCACTGTAATTTGTTCTCCAGAGTGTTCATTTGACAGGGAAAAAAATCAAGGACCCACCTTTGGAAACAATCAGAACCAGCCTGTTAAAAGGATTTGGTAAGAATCTGGTTCCTTTGCGTGCACAAAGATGTTAAATTACAAGTAACCAAGGACTACTCTTAAGGGATTTTCTGTCTGATCTGAGTTTCAAAGGTTGTTTGCACATTGTTTTTCCAGAGTCTTATTTTAAAAAATGTATTGACACAGCAGTGGATAAAAGCTAGACAAAGTGTGTGGCTTAGTTCTAGAAACAGTTTTTAAGATAGAATGCATCTAGAGTGCATGATGAGATAGGCTGAGTTGAAAAGAAGGACTAAGATGGCATAAAACATAAGATGGCTGTAGAGACTGCATAAAAGGCAATTGAAGATATTCCCAAAAGATTAATGAGAATGTGAAGGAACATTTGAGAATACAAGTTTACCTTAAAATTTGATTTGTTTGGGGGATTTTTGGTCAAAAAAACGTTATTTGGTATATATTGTTTCCCTTCCCTTCAGCTGAGATGAGACATACCTTGCAATTACAGAGTTCCAAACCCTCTGGAATCAAATAGAATTTGTCAGCAGTTCAAGCCAACAGAAGCTGCTCTAGCTCCCATGTTTATGTGAGTTAGAAGCCAGAAAGGACTTGTGTTCATGTTTCACAAACGTGGAGTTATGGTTGATGTCATGCCAAAGACAGCAGTCTTTGTTAATGGTTTTAATTAAAACACGGTCAGCATGAAAGGTTCTCCATTATTTCTTTTTTCATCATTCTGCTTACTCCTTTTGTATTCCTTATAACTAAACTTTGTTTTTATCCCTAGAATTTTCTCTTTCCCTTCCTAGTTAGTTTTCTCATCTCATTACTACACATGCACCTATGTGTAACTAACCAGATTATTTCAGTTCCGTATTTTTGCTCTGGAGACAAGTTATGCCAGCAAAAGATCTTGTACACTTTACTATGCAGCTCCATCAGCTCCAAAGCAGTGAGGGGCAGAGCCAGATGGAGGGATTTTGTATTTGTTTCCATCTCTTGAAGGTGAGAAGGGTTTCTGAAGAAGGTATATTGACCACTATGAAGACAAGTGTAAGGTGAGGAGGCTAGTTAGAAATAGGGAGATGTACAGAGTAACTTGTGGCAAATTGAATGGCAAGTCCTAAAAGGTTTGTGTGAAGACTTGCAATTATACCTGAAAATTCTGATGATGTGTTCAGCTTTCCTTGTCAGTTGTCATACAGAGCTCTGAGTAAACAGATTTGTAATTTAGTTGTACTGTTCTGAGTCCACAGTGTACAGAGATAATTGACTACAACTCCATTTTCTCCATCCTGGTTTTCTGGAATTGCTATCTACAGCATACTATTCATATTTTGTACACAATACAGGTACCCCAGCTGAAGCTGGTGAGTTGAGGAAAAAGCTGCTGATCTCTGAAGACCCTGTTTTTCTTTTTGCATTTGAATGTTTGTTCACTTTTGAGCTATTAACTCTACTAGCAAACTGGGCTGTTAGGTTAGAAACATTCAAAAGTGGGTGCATGACATCTTTTGCAGATTTCAGCTCTTTGCTGCATGTTTGAAAAGTGAGGCCTGCTTTTGTGTGTGTGTATGTATATATGTATGTCTGTGTTGAGCTGGCATTTGAGTTTTTGGCTACTTCCCTGACCTTTCTTGCTCTTTGGAGAGAAGAGTGACAGCTGTCAGAGTGGCCATTACAATTCCAAGGTGGCTCTCAGTTGGCTGTTAACTTTTCATCCTCATGGTCTCTTAGGTCAACTTTGAGGTGAAAAGATTGTTTCTCTCCAAAATATTCTCAACAGTTTCTGGCACAGTGTTCAGCAGGAATTTATGAAGGATGGGTATTCTTTAGATAGATACAGCTGAGAGAAAAAGAGGGCCCCTCTTGAGGGCTGGAGTTTCTCTTTGGTCTAGTTATTTGCTTGAGAGTCATTTTTGTCAGTCCTTGGGCAAACAGAGTGAATACCTGGGTTATGCACTCCTCAGGGTTTGAATACACATATATAACATACCCTTCTCTCACTAATCAGTGTGACACATTCCTTTGTTGGCAAACGGTTCCAAAACAAACACAATCAGTTCACTTAATTAGCGGGTCTGTGGGCTGTGCTTGGCAGACTCTTTACATCCTGCTCAACAATACAGCGCAACAGTTTGCTGCCTTGAATGTGAGGGTGGGCTCACAAAGTCATAAGCTTTCTAATGATACATCCTTTCTCTGGCTTTTCTTGGGAGGTGGCCATTCTGCTTAATGAAAGCTGTGATTCAGTAGTTAAACAATTTTTTAAAAATTGTCCCATCCTTTTGATGCCTCTTCCAGTCAGTTTGATTCTTCTGTCCCTTATTTCCCTCTTTTCTGTCTTACCCATATTTATATAGTAATCAGGGTTTGTAATTTACATAATTAATCAGGGTTGTTTCAAAATTTCACAATTTCACCTTGTTTTTGAAGGCCTTTATATCATGAGAACTATTTAAAGCCTCTTGAATTAATGACACATTTTCAGCTAATGTAAACTCTCAGAGCTCTGGTTTTGCTGGAGTTCTGGCAACTTAAATGAACTGAGCACCTACCTTCTATTTTATGGACTAAATTTGTCCCGGGCTTAAATTTAGTGAGTAAACATATAAAATTATCATATTGTATCACTTATTTTATATTTACAGGTTTTGTGCAATGACTTTAAATATCCTTGTCTGTAAATTGGCTTGTTAGAGCTGTCCTGGCCTATTACCAAGCAGGCACTTCCCATCAGGTTGCTCTGATTTTGCTTGTTCTTCACTAATGTGAGGAAAAGGTTTTGTTTCTTTCTCCTAAATTTAAAAAAGACCCAACAACCAAACAACAGAAATTAAGTCTGTGTAGTAGCACTGTTGACTGTAGTAGTGGCTGTATTTGTTTCATAACTCAGAACAAGTTTTTAACAATTTTTAAATCTTAATGAACACTGAGACAATTACCTTTGGAATGAGAATAGAATTCATTAAAACATGTTTTCTGTCCCATCAGATACTTAAGCAATCATGGTTATGATTAAGATTATTTTATGTTACACAGTTTACAAAGTTTTGGTCTTGCCTGGCATCATCCTAGTGACTACTTTCACAAGCAATAAAATTTGTTGTGTTTTGCTGGTAAAGTTACTTGCTTGTTAAGAACAATTTAGTCCATTCCTTTCCTTTTATGTGCTGGCTGTAGATGTATGTGAACCGTGGAGAGCTGCTCTTTTGTGTTCATATTCATTTATCAAGGCTAAACTGTTTTCACTTTGCTAAGTTAATTTGTTCTGCTGATCAGTTAAGACATGTAGACCTTTTAAGATACAAACCAGAAGGCCCAAGTTTAAAATAGACGTGCCACAGAACAGGCTTGACTATATCAACCAGCTTGGATGCCTCCATAATCTTTGGCCACCATCCTGATAAGACCTGTGAATGTACTTTGCACATAGTGACAAGTCTTACCAAAGGCTCTGGTGCTGTTCGTGCCAAAGTCTTTGCAGAGTTCCAGCTTACTGTGTTATGGGTGCTGTGTCACTGGACAAATGCAACTTTGAGCATTTGGGAGACTGTTAAAGATAGATGTTAGGTGGAGAGACTGAAATATGTAGTATACAGCATTTGCAGGAAATACCGTGGCACAGGTCAAAGGCATCACTCAAAGTACATAATTTTCCCTCTTGCTTTGATTGGTTTGTCTTATGCTAGAAAGCCTTTCCCCAGGCCCAGCTCACCTGAGTTGTGCCAGCAGTTTAGTACCTAATTTTTGAAAGAGCTTAGCTTATCGGATGCTGATAGCTAGTTCAAAGCACTCTGAAGTGATCTGCTCAGCACTTCTTTGAGGAAATGTATGCACCTAAGTAGATGTTAAGTTCTCTTGGTAATTTAATTTCACCTGAATCTGTCAAAACTGATCAAAATCTTCTGGCCCAGATTGTCATATTTTTGTTTGTGCAGGGTAGCACAGTCATATTATCTGGAATGTGTAAACAGAAAATGATTAAATATACCAGCTTTTTCATTCATTGACTTTTGCAACTGAATTAGCTTTAGAGGTTGGTTTTACTTGCCTCATGTCACAGTGGTTTTTAACTAAGTGTTCAATCAATGTCATGTTAGTGCCAACTTTCTTCCATTCATTTACTATGTGGGCATCCCTCACTAGGCAGGCTCCTTGCATTGGTTCCTAGGCAACTGGAATAATATTGCTGCACGTGTGTGTCAGGCATTGATTGCCTTTGGGGCTTCTTTTTGTGTTGTAAGTGAACACAGGCTAGTCCTTTTTCCTTTTCTTTGTGTTCTGCTAAAGGCTCATAGTTTGAAGGGCCTGTCTGTGATATTCACAGCTGAGCAATTCAGAAATGCTTGCAGACAGGCATATGTGCATAGTGTGATCATGCTGGAATCCCCAGGCAAGGCTTACTTCAGCCAGTGCGGTTTGCTCTTCAGGTTTTTTTAATAGCCATGTTACAGGTGGTTTAGTGTTTTCGATGCTTGGTGAATGTTTAGCATCATCTAAGGAAAACATAATTTATAACCCCATTTAATCCTGCTTTTACTCTGCATGGCAGGAAAGAAGAAAGTGAAGAGTTTAGTCAGTGAAGGGTTCAGCCCTAAATCAAATCCTTGCTAAAATTTGTTTCAAGAGATTACTCACTTGACCAAATGTGTGCAAGGTCTGGCACAAAGGAAGTGAGTTTTTTAAATGAAAAAATGAAAGCTAATATATAAAATTACAAAAGAAAGGGTGATGAGTGGATATGGCACTGCAGTGAGACAGGAGAGCTCTTTGCTCTTCTCGACTCTGCTAGGAGCCCCTGGCTGACCTTGAGCAAGCCAGTTCGCTTCTCTCCAGTTGTGAGGTGGGAGTGGTGATGTATCTGGTACAGCCAGCCCCTGTGCATGGGACTGAGGGTGTCCTGATAAACATTGTTGCTTCCAGCAGCTTCATCCCACCTTTATACCAGTCACTTTGGTAACTCTGTCAACCAGTAAGGTTCCTACAAGACAAAAACCTGTCTTTCAGACGACATCCTGGACCACTTGTTGATCATCCCTGCTCCATTTTGTCTGTTTTAGGTGAAAGGTCTTTGAGGTATCTTTGTGTTGTACCCTCCACTTTGGGCTCTGCTCAGGAGCACTTAATGGTGGTACAGTACAGAGGAGAAATATGAGCATAATCAATTGGTTGTGCAGCATCTAGAATTACTTGAGCTATAATCCTGGGAAAAATAGATGGGAAGCATAAAAAGAACATGCCAGAATTTACAATTTACTAAATATTGGTATGTTTCAAATGCCCAGACTTAATGGGAGATACTAACATTGGCATTTCCTCAGCATAGAAGGATTGATTATATGCTTTTAATGTAGAAAGGCTTTTCTTTTGTAACTAGTAATGATAATAATAAGAGCATTATAATGGCTGTGGAGAGCTTTGCCCTTTCTCTTACACTTTCCAGTGCAATAGGAATTATTTAGAGGATTGAATAATTCTCTGCATTTTTTACTCCATACAAGTAAATCATCCTTAAAACATGAAACACCCCCTAAAGTCTCAACAGAAATTGAGTTAGGTCAGGGAAGAGGGAGAAAAAAGAGAAAACACCAAAATAGAGAGGAAGCTATTTCAGCTACCTTCTTAGAAGATTGCAGGTCTATGTGAAAACAACACACAATGTTCACTAAGTCTTCAAATACTGTTTGAAAAATAGCAAGATGCTATTAATGTGCAGTGTCACAATATCATTCATTAAAGAAGGAAACATGAAAGGCCTGAATGGCTATGGGCTCATCAGCTTATTATCAGTGGTGAATAGCATTCTCACAAAGGATGTAGGGACTTTTTGGCCTCTAGACAAAGAATAAGTCAAGATTCAGAAATAGCACCTGAACTGTGAATTACCTATGACAACAACAAGGGTTAAGGGAAAGATAAGTAAGTGTAGTGAACTATTAAGTGAGCCTTTTATAGGCTACAAAATATATTTTATTTCTCCAGAGAAATAAAATAATTTTGATATACTGAGGCTTGAAAACAACAAAAAACCCTGTGAAATTCACATGTGAAGATAAAATTAGGTCTCAGGATTAACTAGGAAGCAATCTGTTTGTAATATTTTAAAAAGGAACATAATGTTGGTGGAGTTTTTGGTGTCACTGGAGAATCTCTCGCAGTGAGGTTAGAAATGGTCAGCCAGTTGGCATTCCAAGGCCACTTAAGACTGACTGTATTTGATATGAGGAAAATCAAAGCTATGTAGGTAGCTTGGGGTAGTATAGCTCCACCACTTTAAAAGGAGTAACTTGTCAGTTGTGTGAAGGCAGAGCAAGATCAGCATTGCACCCCTGCCCTGGTGACTTTTGTTGTCAGTGAGGGGTACACAAGCATGCAGGGAAGGCTGATATGGGTGTCTTTGCTTGTTCCTGTACAGAGCTAGCAACAGCTTTGTTCTCCACCTCAGATCACCCTTCCTCCAGGCTGCTGCCGTGTGGTCATCTGTACCCCTTGACAGGGCTCAAACTCCACCAGAGAAGGCAGAAAGTAGGTCTTCAGAGCAGCAGTCGGGGTGGGGGCACCAGAATGGACCATTGATAGCAGCAGTGGGTGCCAGTGCAGTGACGGTGAGATCAGGGCTGGCTGTTTGCTCTGCCTCTGCTTAGTGCCTGACACTGTGGGGTCCTGGGCAGAGCTTCAGCTACTGCACCAGCTCTAATGAATAATGGTTCAGACAGTTTTTTCTCTCTGTTTTGATTCTGAGCGATGGGGAAAAAAATTGTTAATCTTTTTCATTGACCTTATTTCTGAAAAAATGAATTTCTATTAATTTGAACACCAGCAGTCTTTGTTTGCTCTGCTGATGGCCTTTGATTTGAGAGAGCAGGTGTGCTGGCTCCTCTCTCATCCTGCTCAGTCCATTTCAGCAGCAATTTCTGATAAGTTTTGTCATTTCCATGCATGCTGTAGAGAAATATTGGGCTAACATAGGGAGTGGTCATGTGAGAGCACAAAATTACACTCCTCATCAATCATTACCCTCTAGCAACTTCCAGGGCACTGTAAACAGCTGACTAACAAGGGAGAATTAGCTTGATAAAATCACCATTAGTGTCAATTCAGAGTGGTGTAAAGTTTTAAAGACACTGCTGTCTTCTGTCTCCTCTTTGCCCATTAATGTGTCTGTTTGTGGAGATTGCAACCCAGCAAAGCACGTAAACATGCTTAATGGAAGGAGATCAGTAATCCCAAAGAAATCAGTGGGATATGAGTCCTAAGCATGTGTGCATGTGCTTCAGTGGATAAGGGCAATAACACATTCTCTGAGCACAGAAATTGTAAATATTTCTGCGTGAACCAGTTTCTTGATTCAAAACCAGATTTAGACTGTAGCTGTACTGAGAAATCCAACATTCAAGTTTTCCTGCAAGAGAGCATGGAAGCCAATAGATACACTGCTTTATACTTAGCCTTGTTCACCTGCCTTTTCTTAGTCATATTTGAGTTTTATCAATTTATGCTAGTTAGAAATGTGCCTCCTTAAATCTCTGCACAGCCTTCTCAAAGCTCTGCAGTTATTATAATTTAGGCCATGCTTGGACCCATGTATAAAACTTCAAATGCAGCCAGAAACAGTTTTTTTTTAAAGTTACAGGTGAGATGTAACCAGTATAGCTAACAGGTTGTGTTAGCTTATGGACTTCTCTCAGTATTGTCAGACCACATGGCTTATGGCTTCTCACTTTTTGGGGGTTTCTTTCTTCACATTTTCAATTTTTCTTCAGAGTCCTGAGGACAAGAACCTTATTTCTGTGAAAAATAGGTTCAAAGCAAACCAACAAAAAACCCCACTAAAGTTGTAACAATGGGTGCTTGGATTCCCATGTAGTCATTTGACTACAATAGCTACATGAAAGGAAAAAAAAGCACAAGGCATTTCAAGATGTTCTGCACAATCATCAAGGGTGACCAACACCCGTTGTTTTTATTTCAGGATTACTCTAAAGTTTCATGTTTTGTTGCTTTTGTTATTTGATTATCCAACTGAAATCTAAGAGGTTTTACCTCTGACTGTTGTCCTTTTACTTTTTCCTTTTATTACAAAGCTGTAGTGACAACTCATCACTACAGATAGTTATTTGCATTGAGAGGCTGAGAATGTCCAACTGTTCAGTTGTAGCCCACTCACGATTGCCAGATGTTTCATAGCTTGGATCTGTGTGCAACAGCTTGATCTGCTATGACATTTAAGTTCATTGCCTCACAATGCCCCAAAAGTAAACCAGTCATCTTGTTTGAGCAGTTGATTTGCTTGAAGTCTTAATGTCACATTTGAGAACAGAATAACACAGCTTTGAATGCTAGAAGCATAGCTCAGTGTATTGATCAGTTGATCAACATATATCAGTTGTGTTCATCTAGTCTAGTCTTCCACAGGACCCAGGGCAGACAATATCACTTACCTCTTTCATTTCTTACAACTGACAACTTCTCCTGCTGTTGGACTGTTCTTTACTCTTTCCAGAACAGCTGACAACTGGAGCTTCAGTGAGAAATATGTCGTGTCATGGCTGTTGCAAATCACAGAATCTGTTTCTGCAAATGCTGAAATATACCTTATTGGAAAGTATTATAGCCACTCCTCATTTACAAACAAAGCATGACTTGTCTTTCATAAAACAAAGTTAATGTGTTTTCAGTGATACACTAGTTGCTAAGAAGATAAGTATTAATCCTTCTAAAAACTTGTCTGTGAAGTAGAAGTGCTAGGACAGATTCTCAACAGCTGCAAAATGAATGCAAGTCAATTTATTTTGGTGCTCCTGAATAGCTTTACACCAACAGAGGTGCGGCCTTACCAGTGTCTTTTACAGTGCCACTCTAATGATGCATAACACTCTTGGAGCTCTCAGAATGGTGTCAAGGAATACCTACTGCCCACAGCCTATGTGAAGCCTGCTGCATGCTCTGGTCCCATTTTGTGATTCAATTTTGACACTAATTTGTGTTTGCAGGTGTGAAAGCTGTGGTGCTGTCTTCCACTCTGAGTGCAAAGTGAAGGCTGTTCCGTGCCCCAGGTGTGTGCGTAAAGAATTGCAGAAGAAGCAGAAATCCTTCTGGAGGCAACTGAATATGGATGAGAACTTCGAAGAGTCTTGCAACATGTTTGAATTGTCCTATCAGAATACATGAGTTCCTTAAAGCAGTGCCCAGCCTGAAGAGAATCTCTTTCCCAGCTGCCAGCTCAAGCAAATTCTCAGCTTAGACAGGCAGAAATTTTTCTGAAAAATATTACCTGACCTTCTTCATCTGTGAATAAGAGCTGCCAAAGTGGCCATAAAGCCTTGTTGACTTTGAAAAACCATTGGCTAAACTGCATTGAAGTCCAGCTGTTAGCTCTCATACAAAATGTGGTTTATGAGAAATGCTTTAGGTCTAGCTAATTAAGTACCCAACTTTCTTTTCCACCTCTGGAGAAGACTTTATCTCAAGACAGAAAATACTTGCTGCCATGACTGCATTATTTTTTTATGTTATTCATTTAGAATTGATGAATCGTCTACTTATTTATGTGTATTATTTATTTATTGGTAGCTTTGGCAGAGGTTCTGGTGAGGTGTTTCACAGAAGCCTATAGAGCAGGAATTATTTTAAATCCACTGTCTCCTCCTGATATGGACAAGTGGTTCCATTTCCTCATGTTTTCAGAGAACTATCTTAAAGGATCAGTGCATTTACATTTTAAAGGATCTCCTTGCCAAGGAAAGAAAAGGATCTCCCATTAAACCTTATTTGGGGTGCTTATAAACAGCAGATGCAGAATAATTCCTTCAGTTATGTTTGAACATTTATAACCACCCCAGTGAACTACTCCATATTCAGATAAGCATGGGACTTGGTACTCTTTTTGTTCAAGCTGGGAGTATCAGTTAAGCTCTGTCACTGAAGTCCTTTGAGATTTGTGCTGATTACTTTTGATTTATGGGAGGTTCTGTCCTTGTCTGTAGTAAGATGATGTTAGTTCTCCTCCTTCCAGTCTGAGGGCATTTTAATTGTTCACACTGGTTTTCTTTTTATTTCATGAAGTTTACTTCCAATGTTTTTCTAATCTGAACCTGTTAAACTGATAGTCAGGAAAGTGGTCTTGCCCATTTTAGTTAGAAAATACCTCCAAAATTGTGAAACACTAGCTTGCTGTTTTCATATGCGACTTGTGTCTTGCATTCTCTTTGAGCTCCAAGGCATTTATAGTTCTGTAATGACTTCCGTGGTGGAGAGTGAAGTTCCTCGAGGTATGATTCTTCTCCACACACCTGGAACACAGGGAAGTATCAAACACAGTGAATTATTTTGTAAAGGGAAGTACATGATGGATTTAACTGGGGAGGTGTGTGTCATTACTGACAGTTTGTTTCATTCATGGTGAGTTCACCTCCAATGAACAGTTAGATTGTCTTCCCCCCATTTCACATTCCTGACTTTCTTCCACACCCTGCAGTGATATGTGTATTACATACCTGTGAAAGCATTCATCTATATATACACACACACACATCTATATACAGAAAGCAAATATGATTTCAGGAAAATAAAGCCAGTTGCATGTCTATTTTTCCTCTCCTCTCCTTTCACATAGGTTTGTGAAAATACGGAATACTGATTTTTGCTTCCTATATAATCTACAGACTGTTGTATTCAAGGCAGAAAGCAGTTTTGATTGTTGAAGCATCTCACTAATTGCTGAAGTATTTTAAATAAAAGAAGAGGGTACATCATGCTTACATTAAAAGGTAAAATGCTACAATGAGTTGCCTTGTACTGAAATACAAGTGGTTACCTTTTCCAGCCTCAAGTCAAAGTAGCTTTCTCAAATTTGAGTGCAACTACTATATATATAGAAGCATGTTTATATCTGTATACATTAGAAAACCAGTGCCTTTCTTTTCCAGAAATCCTTCTTTCATTGGGATTCTTTAGAAGGAAGTGAGGGTTCTTCCATGTTCTTGGCAAAGTGCTGTAGGGATTCCCGTACTTATTAGACCTGGTGAATCATGCACCTTTGTCACTAAAATTAATACTTCCCATACACGATGGTGTCTCTGTCTCAGCTCACTCTTCCTCATGCGAAATGAGTTGCTTTTGGCTATCACCCTTAAAGGTATAATGTTCCTTGCAAATCCATTCCCATGCAAAGAATTCCCTGTGTGTTCAGAAATGCAAACACTGGGGAAGTATTGTGGAATTAGTCAGGCAAACAGGAACTGCACAGGTACTGGCTGAATAAACAGAACACTCCCATGTTTTTCAGCTTGTGTCACTACAGTTACTCCTGTGGCAAAGCCAGTAGCTCTGAAACTGTCAGTATCTGGCAGGTACTATTTTGAATTATCTGTAGACATAATGTTAGGTCATTAAAGAAAAAATGGTGATGTTTTTCGTATCATCATGCTCTGGTATTTATGATGCCTCACAGTGCTGGTTCACAGCTCAGTTTAGAGAAGGCTGCTTGAGTGCACTGTCAAAAACCGTATAGAGTCAAGGAATCAAGGTTCAGACATTGCAGTATATTAGAATATACTTTGACAGATGTCCTATCTCCAAAGTATCAGTCATGTGGGTGGTTAGATATTGGTATTGAATTCTGGAATAACAACATAGACAGCATTGGAGTTGCTCTGGGTTTGTACAGGTATTACAGAACAGTTTCTTTGGTAACAGAGATTTAAAGGATAAAAAGAGCATGATGTTGGCAAAACTGCTAAAATTAATCATGGGTGTGAAACCACTGCCACTACCAATGATACAGAGCAAGAGTATGTTATGATATTCTGTCAGTGCCCAGAGCTTTATGTAAAAGGATACTGTACAATACAGATCATGTTATTTGCTTTAAAATCCAGTGTTGTTGTAAACCAGCTAGTTCCTAAAATGAATAAACACTAATTTGTACTTTGGAAAAGTGATACAGCTTCACAGTAGCTCTAGGAGCAGACTGTAATTGTGGAAGATGATGTCCTCTCAGGGATGCCTAGCTTTTTTCCAAAAACAGTTATTCCTTATGAATGGGTAAGAGAAAGTATTCTGTCACCAGATTTTTTAAGCATAATGAAAGGCTTAATCCTGCCCTCAGCTGATTTTCTTGCAGGAGCCATGTGCAAGCAGGAGCGTCAGCCTGGGGTTCTGCAGGTGGTTTGGGTTTCAGACAGCGCTGTACCCTTGCATGGTTGTCTCTGCTGTGCTAACAGTGCTCTGTGCTGGTCCTCACTGCTGCTCTCTGCCCACTCTGCAGCCCACAGCCTGCACGTGGCTCTGCTCTGCAGACTTGTGGATGGGCACCAGCTGGTGAAGTTCCTTGTGAGCTTTGCAGATTGCATGACTCTGACTGCACCCCCCCACCCCAGGTGAAATTCGGTATTAGTACTTCAGTCTTGTCCTACCCACGCATGAAATAAATTTGAACGATGCCTTTTCATTGTGAATCAAAAATAAAATGTGCTGTTTGTCTTCTTCAAAAAGAAGATGCTTTCGCAGCTGATTGAGAAGGAATTGATCTGTAGTCCACTTACTGCTTTTGCTTTGTACAGAACTTGTTATCAATGTCAAAATAGGATACTTAACTGCAGTGAACCATAGCTTCACTCTCAACAGGTACTTACAATTGTTAATCTGATATTATTTTAATCTAGGACACTACTGAAATCCTTATTCAAGTCTCTTTTCCTCTTTGCCCTAACCATCTACCTTTCCTTTAATGGGAAGATGGGCCTACCGATGGGATTCAAGCTGCAGCTCTTTTTGTATTATCAGTCTATAAAAAGAGAATTTGTATTTCTTGTGTAGGAATTCTCCTATTGCTTTTCTTGTTTTTTGGCTGTCTTACATGGTGGAAAATGATGGGTTTGTGATGTGACAAAATATCCTGGCTGGCACATACCAGTGGGAGCTCACTGCTGGGATCAGTAGGAATTGGCAGGTGTGAGGGAAGATACTTTTTCCTGAGGAACTTAAATTTTTCACAGTACTCCACAGGCTCTGATGGCCCTGTTAGGAGTGAATCATCAGGGTATCTCTAGAGCTCCTCTTGTCAAGGCTTATTATTAGGATAGTGTGTGTATTGTAATGGATTGATGATGATGTCTTGAAAGATTTTTAAAAAGAGTAGAGGATGTCTGTTTACAATGAAATGGGGAAGCTGCCTAGTTGAATTTTGCTTTTTCCCTGCAGCAGGAGAAGCCACAGAGTTTCCTAGGCTTCCCAAGGTCACTGCCTGGATTGCAGTTGACTGTTGATGTGTCTAAAAGAAATTAATTGAAAAAACATCATAATCTTCTAATTTTTTTTCTGCCACTTGGTTGCAAGCCAGTCTCCCCTCTCTCTCCACTGTCTCTGTCCATGTCCTTGCAGTACTGAGCCTATACCAAGATTTGGAGCTTCATAGCTCATTGTGTTGCTTTTGAACCAGTTGAGTCCAGTCATTCTCTCGTTTGTAATTTGCCTTCCAATTTTTCCTTCCCAGTAGGAGTGCCTTACAGTACTGTATAATAGCATCTCTCTTCCTGTTTTGGATTTCCTGATTGCATCTGCTGTTTTATTAACTTGTAGACTTAAACTGAAACTCTCCTGTGGCTGTGCCTGCTCTTTTGCAGGAGCAGCCGAGTAAATCAGTTTGCTTGTTCTGCCCTCATGAAGTGAGCTCTACAGGCTTCATATACCAGCTCTGAAGACACCAAGCTGTATGGGAACTCCTCACCTTTGCTCATTTTGGTGCCTTAAATTTTGAGAAGTGAATAATTTTTTTAGAAATGCTCTGCCATGATGCAATGTGTTTGGCATTGGAGCTTAAAACCCTTGCTCATGACAGTTTCCATCTTGCTAGGAATGGTAACCATAAGATTTGTTTACTGTCTATGTTTCGTGAGGGCATTATGAGAGAGGATAGCATGGAGATGGTATTGGTTCTTATTATGTGTATTTTTTGAGACTACCTGGGCTTCTTAGCCTGAGATGCAGTTGTGCAAGACCTTCAGAAGCTGTGCATATATAACAATGTCAAATACAGAGAATTAAAACAGGGTCAGGTCACATGCAGTTTTACTCCTCCCAGAACCCCTTGCCAGTCCACCCAACGTGCCCAGGGACTCCTGTGCAGAGCTCCCTGCTCTTTTGCACAGCTGGGTCCAGTGCTGTGAGAGTGAAGGTGTTTCCTCAAACCTCAATTTTAATGCAGCCTGGCTCCCTGAAGGCTGACCCAGTTGGGGTTTGGTCAGCCTTACCTTAGAGACAGGGTTAACCCATGGAAGTTTTATCATTATTTGCTGAATTGTGTGGCATGTGTCAGCCTGGGGCACATGTCCATACTAACTGTGATTTTCTAAGTCCACTTTTGACACCAGTAGCAGGAATCTCGTTTGACAGCGGCAGTGCTGTTACTGCACTTTAGCCGTACAGCGTGGAGACAGCCTGGGTAATCATGTGCAAAGTCCGTCTTTACTTGAAAACCCTGGTATGGCCATGATGGCTGGGTCATATCTTAAAATGCCAATTTCACCCAAATTCCTTAGGGTGGCTATTAATCCAAATTGCAGAGATGCCACTTGTGGTCATCTGCAGAGATATCTAGGCCTGGAGAGCTATCAGCTGTCTAGGACCGAAGTGTATTAGACTTTGTGCACAAGTATCAGTAGCTCAATTAGTTATTTATTGCTGTCTAATCCACATGTTAAACCATTATAAATTCTTGAATTCACAGCATTGTTTTGGTGGGAAAAGGATTTATTTCAGTTTTGCTTATCCACTTGTCTACCAAGTTGATTTTGCTTAAACTCAGCTGTGCTTTCAGGCTGATATTTCATTGATACCTGTGATACTAAGTTACCTTATATGAGTCCCTGCTATACTTGAGGCAAGCAAAGTAAATTCATGAACGAAATGTGTGTTTCATAGGTATTAAATGATAAAGGCATCTTCCAAATCAACTTGAGTTCAGCCAAGGCAGTTAAAAGCCAGAGAAAGCCAGGTGTGAGCAGCAGAGCACAGTGGCTGACGTGGTCCCTGGCAGCCTGGGCTTTCCTTCCTGCCAGAGCACCAGCTCACCTGCACCACTTACAGTGAATTTTAGCATTGCTGGCAGTGCACCCTCAGTTTTTGGAATACCATTGTGTGTGTGTGTGCTACTCTGTTAACTTATTTGCAACATTGTTATGTGTGTTTCATTGTTCTTGTGTTTGTGTTGTCGGTTTGTTTTTTTTACTTTTGACAAGGATTTTTTTTTAAATTATCTGCAACTACTGGGCAATAGTCTTAATTTATTATTGATGTGTAATGATGTTATAATTTAAATCCATTGAGTTGAATTGCTTGTTGACACTTGAGCAGGGTTTATTTGGGTTCACTTGTGACTGCATCAGAGCACCAGTCCCTCCTGTATAAAGGCAACTCTCAATAAACACTAAAAAAATGTTACTCGTCCTTTCTATTTTGCCTTCTGGTGGTTGCTGTACTGTGGGCAGCTGTACTGGCTTACCCTTAATAGGTCACAGCTGTGTCCAATAATGATGAGTGCTACAAAAGAGGGGGTTGGCTGGTCCAGACTCAGTTGGAGTCTGCTGGCCGTGCTGTGAGGAGGAAGGGTCAGGTGGTCAGGCAAGAGACAGAAAAGGTAAGATGTTGTACAGGGGACACACAGGGTCAGGCAGCCGTGAGAGGGACAGAAAGGGGCTAGCTGGTTGTGCAGAAGGGAGAAGGAAACAGAAGGCTGCCTGGGGAAGGTTTAGTCTTTTGAAGTGTATCATGTCTATCTCCACTATGACAGGTAGTTGTGGGCAGCTACGACATAAGGTGATCCTGATGTGAGGTGTGATTGACCCGCAGGCTGAGGTGCGAGTGGAGACGGAGGCCAGTGTAGCTTGAGAGCAGCAGGGGAAGCTGCCAAGGTCCACGCCTAACTTTGACATCTGGAGTGATGATGATCCAGGTGAGCCCCTGGCAACATAATGAGGAAAAGTTATGTCTGCTACAAGATTTGTTTGATGAAGTAAAAAGAGACACAGAAGGAGAACAAATTCTACATGCAGCTCCTCTAACAGGCGCTGCCCCTAGAGCAACAAAGGCTGCTAAGACAAGAAAGGGAAGCAGCCAAGGGATTATCTGATATAAAATCCTCAATACTCCTGCAGCACAATGTAAGAAGGAGTGAGAGTGGGAATACTTGTACACTAGCTGTTAACGTAAATACTCTACTTTGTAATACCTTATAATTATTAAAAGGAAAAGGGGGAATTGTGGGCAGCTATACTAACTATGTCTTGCCTTTAATAGGTCACAGCTGTGTTCAATAATGATGAGTGCTACAAAAGAGGGGGTTGGCTGGTCCAGACTCAGTTGGAGTCTGCTGGCTGTGCTGTGAGGAGGAAGGGTCAGGCAAGGAACAGAGACTGTAAGCTGCTGTACACGGGACAGGCAGGGTCAGGTGAGAGGGACAGAAAGGAGCTAGCTGGTTGTGCAGATGGGAGAAGAAACCAGAAGGCTGCCTGGGGAAAGTTTAGTCTTTTGAAGTGTATCGTATGTCTCCACTATGACAGATAGTTGTGGGCAACTATGACACTGTACCATGTGTAGGGCAAGCTTTGAAAGAGTGATGGTTTCCTTAAAAATGCGTCTCTGCTGGTTAAAGTCTTCTGAATCTAAGAAAACATGATACTTACTGTTCCCAGATCTCAGCCAGGAGGGCCTCTGGAAGTACTGTGGATGTCTGCATTAGGCTCTGGGGGTTTGGATTCACAGTTAAATCTTGTGGTTTTGGAAAGCCATAAATTCACAGATTTTTTTTAATGGTGCTGACCCCTGCCACAAGCTCCCAGGACTTACTGTGGCTTTCAGGCACCCTTGGATACAGAGCTCCTGGGAGGTTTGCAGGAGGCAACTGCTTACTGTATGGCTGCCACGTGGACCTCAGCCAGAAGTGTCCAAGGTCAGGGCTTTGAATTCTAAGTAAGGGAGGCATCTCCAAGGTGGACTGAGGGGCTGGAAGGGCAGGAATTTGCCCCTGTTATAAGGATTCTCACACCTGGGGATGTAGGAACAGGCAAGATTCTTGTTCTTCTTGATTGTTTCTTCCAGTGCACCAGCTAAGGAGCTTCTGCAGCTCTTTGAATCTGGATTTCATGACTGAAGATTGCAGCACAGAGCTGTGGTGGAGCTCATGGGACTAAAACCCCAGCCTGAGACTCCGCAGAGCATACCACACCCGGCCCTATGCTCTGGCAGCTTTCAAAGAGAAGGATCTATCCCCTCCTTCACTAACTTCCTGTCCTTCCTCAGAAAGACCAGAAGTCCATCAGGAATGTCAGTCCTCTCTCCTGCAGGAACCTTTGGACTTCATCCCTGTGATGAAATCAGCTACAAGCAATGAGTTAATGTTTGACCGAGACCACACAAGCTGCACAAGGAAACCATGTGCAAGACCTTCTCTTCCTCCTTATTTGCTTTACAAGGTGAGCAAATTCTGTTATGACATCTCCTTCCTCTTGCATTGCCACCTCCCCTCCTCACTTCACCCGTAAGAGATGGTGTGAAAAAGCATCCACGCAGAGCAGAGAGGCCGAGGTCTGTGGAGCCCTGGAAAGAGCGTGCCAATCCAGCCTCTATGTCTTTTTTAAAGTGAGGATAGTTAATTTAAAAAAACCTATGTTTCTAACACTCAGACCAAAATTAATAATATTTGGGTTAATATGTGAAGTCGACTGGCTTTCTGAAAGAATGGAGCTAGCAACCTCCTCCTTAGAGACTGAGGGGGACCTTCCAGGTGTGAGGCTTACCGTACATTTTCAGTGAAAGCACGCTGAGGGCAAATGGAAATATGGGAGTGTGTGTACATAGCTTTGGACTGTCTTGTTAAAAGGGTTCTTGTTTAACTAAATACTCGCCAAAATAGTGGTCCCATCTAGAGGCCACTATGAGAAGGTGGTGAAAAGCATCTCAGATAAGCAAGTGTTACAATTAAAACCAGACAAAGTCTCCAAGGCAAGCAGGAGTAAATTCCATCCATTTTAAGCATAGATAAACACAAAACTTGGCACTGAAGCTGTAAACATGCTTTAAAAAAAAGTCAGTCCATTGTTTATAGTAAGTGACTTTCAGTTTTCTACAGTTTAATTCAAGGCATTAGCATTCATTTAGATATTAAAAATGAAGTTGTAAGGCTCATCTGGAAAGCAAGACAAGTTAGTTCAGAGCTTGTGTTAAGGGACTGAACTTTCATTGACTTGAAAATTCTCAGGTGTTTATCATGTACGTACAATATGATGTATTTAGAGGTAAGTAAGAAGGAGTTACTAGTAAAGTTAGGTACTAACTTACTTAACTATTTAAAAATAAGAAAGTGCAAATTACTGAATTGGTGTAAGAAAGTAATAGGTGTAATCAGCATGCACGGAGCAGTTCAGCTTTCCTAGCTTTTCAGATTATAAATTAATCTCATTTCTGACTGACACTGCAGGCAAATATCTGGAGTGCAGCAACAAAGTAATGAAACACAAGGCGTGTACAGTTTTGGGCACCACAATATAAGTAAGAAGTTAGGCTATAGAGAGCATCCAAGAGGAGGGCAGCAAAGATGGTGAAGAGCTTTGAGGGAAAGCCGGATGGGCAGCAGCTGAGGTCACTTGGTTTGTTCACTGGAGGACACTGAGGGGAGACCTCACTGCAGTTACAACTTCCTGGTGAGGGGAAGAGGAGGCATTGATCTCTGTGGTGACCAGTGACAGGACCCGAGGGAAGGGCCTGAAGTTGTGTCAGGGGAGATTTAGGTTGGATATTAGGGAAAGGTTCTTCACCCAGAGGGTGGCTGGGCACTGGAACAAGCTCCCCAGGGAAGTGGTCTCAGCACCAAGCCTGGCAGAGTTCAATAAGTGCTTGGACAATGCTCTGAGGCACACGGTGTGACTCTTGGGGATGGTGCTGCACAGGGCCAGGAGTTCAACTCCCTAGTTTTTGTGGATCCCTTCTAACTCAGCTTATTCCATGATTCTGTGTCTCTTCTTCAGTTTGTACCTTCCTCTGAAATGATTTCTGAGACCAGGGGTACAAATGCCCACGAAAGCAAGGCTAGGGTGGAAAACAAATGCCAGTCCATCCTGTCATCAAACATTGTCAGGCTATGGCTCATGACACTAGTGTGGATACTTTGTTGTGTACATATTGCAAAATGTCCTGTTCTGGCTTGGACTCTGCACTTCTGAAGGACACTTGTTTCGGATTTAAGAGATAGCATGTTCAAACCTTTAAGCAGATTCAAGGTCTGCTGGCTCCAATGAAAGCTGCAATTTGTCAAAGAACCAGAGGTGGGCTCTCATTATTTAAAGTCAGGAGCTATAGCAGTGTATAAAATCGGCAGATTCCTTCTGAAATACAAGTGCATCTAGCACAGAGTTAACTCTGGGTGATAAAAGGTAAAAGAGGGCAAAAGCATCATAAAATACAGGTCTCTACTGTAGGTATTTACACAGTATCGATATTGTTAGCTGTGCTTAGAGATTTATGTCAAGTGTTAACTGCACTGTCATAAAACAATAAAGTACTTCTGTGAAGGGCTTAGGACAAAGGGGAGGCAGAGAAGTCTCACTATATAAGGCCCTTCTCCTGCATCTGTGGTAATCCATGAGAATGTTTCCATAGTTGTCGGCAGAAGTTGTGTGGAGGCCTGCTAGGGGAGGGCAAGCAGAAGCACATTTACTATGTTTAGAGCAGGTAACTAATGATTTTGTCTGGGGGAGGATATTGCCACCACCAAATTCTAGGAGCTAGCACAGCTGAGAAGTCCACCCTGCAATAAATGGAGAGATGAGGGTTCCTCCTGGCAGCCGGGATGTCCTTTGGTGTTTCACAAGGATGCATAAAATCTGAGCGATTACAATAAGAGAACCACTGTGCTCTGGGTGGCCATGAGGTGAAAAGAGCAAGAGTCCAGTGTTGCAGGGTTTGTACACAGTGTACCCTGGGCTCTGCACACTTCAGCTGTAGGCTGTTGCAACTCTGCTACTCACACTGGGCTCACAGTAGGCTTCCCCTCAGCATTTTGGCTGCAGGACCAGATTTCTCAGCTGAGTATGGTGTTTGTATGTAGTGGACCAAACTGAAATGCCAGTCCCAATCAGTCAGAACACCAGGGAGTTTAGATCCAGGCGCAGTGCCTGCCTCTCCATGGGTCTGTATCTCCAGTTTGTCCTCCCCGCTTGTTGTGTCTGCCCTTCATGAGGTTATGGCAAGATTGCTTCTCCAAGCCATGCCGATACATGAGACTTAATAGAAAAGTATTGCTCTTCCACTGGAGATGGTTCCTGTGTTCCCTGTTTAGATGCCACTGTATGGGAAGGTGTCTTCTTGCTTCTTTCCAGATGCAGGAGGTAATTCTTCTTCATCAAAACATCTCGTAGAAGTCTGTCCCACTACAGCAGTTCCACAGCTGTCCTGAGAGGGCTAGGAGAATTACCTGCTTCCTGACCCTGCTCTGGACAATGCTTCTCAAAGTTCAGTCAACTTCAAATAAGAGAAACATCTTTGTCCAGAAGACATTGCAGAGCTCTTCATAAACTTGAGTACTGCTGCCAGCCTGGCTTGCCTTACTTTCTCTGCCAGGAACCAGAGTGCTCCACACCTGCTGGTCTTCACTGTTCTCTGAGGGAGCTGATAGGAGCTGTTCGGAAAACAGATGGGTGGGTGTTGAGCACTTCAGCATCTGCCCCCATGTCTGTCAACTATCTGAATTAATTTTGAGCCAAAGCAACTGGGTGAGCCTTCCATACTTCTTTCTCAAAAGCATTATCCATGCCATTTTCTGTCCCATATTTTATCTTAAAAGCTAATGAATAGAGCTGAAATAGATCCCTCACTTGTCAGCTACTTTAGCTTTCAAACTCCAGGGCTAACTTCATACTGGGACAGCTTTCAAAGTCCGTGCGCTAATTCCTGCTATATTTCGGTGTGAGACTGAGTTAGTCCCTCCTGAGTTCTATGTGGTGTCACAGTGGCAATAAACAGCTACAGTCCCGTGGCACCTGTTGTCCCTTTCATCCCTCCAGCCCTCAGCTTTGCTGGTGCTGGAGATGTGGCCCAGATTCATTCTCCTACTCCCAACAGCACCACAGGCTCCTACTCCACAGGACCAGCACCTGCCCCAGCACAGTGCTGACACCTTATCCCACTGCCTGGTGCAAAATACAGACATGTTAAGCTTAGTTTAGAAAGAGGTGAGCATTTTCCCAGTCTTTGAGTGTACCCAGAGCAGAGTGCTCCAGTACTAGCATCTTCTTGGATGTGTATGTGACCTTTTCCCATGAATATCTCAGTGGTATCCTCATCACATGAGTTCTTCAGCCTCTGGCATGGTGAGACAGCCTGGGAGATTGAGATGACCATTTTAGATTGCACATCTCTTGCTCTGCATGGCCACGCGTTAAAATGTTTTGCTTTACACTTCCCTGTAGGAATACAGGGGGCCCTTGGAGCAAGCTGCCTGGGACGGGCACGGACGTGCCCGCGGGAGAGACGCGGAGCAGAGCGTGTTTCTCGCTGCTCACACTTTTCTTTTTTTATTGACCCGCCTCAGTGATTGGAAAGGACCCAGTCCCGTGTTCCACCCCCACTCCCCCCGCGGCCCCCTCTTCTTCCCCAGCCGCACAATTGTCACCGCCAATTAGTGCATTGTTAGGGCACACAATGGCGCTGTGGCCACTGGAATGGGCCGCTTTTGTGCGTCTCCAGTCGGCTGTAGGGGCAGTCAAGATTCATTTAGGGCCTTACACAACATGGACAGAAAATACTATCAGAAAAGCAAAAGGGGGAAAGAAAAAGGGAGAGGTAGCGAGAAGGGGGGGAGCCCGCTATTCAGGGGTTAGCCCAGCCGCATGAAAGGCCCAAGAAGCAGTGCCACATTGAAGACGCCCTTTGGAACACAAAAAGGAATCGGGGCTTAATAGTAATTAGTGGGCAAACTGCAAAGCGCACCGTGGCGCTCCAGTGAATTGTTCCTGCACTTACTGCCGTAGCTGCCCCTTCCCCCTTCCCTCCGGTCTGGCTGGGAGGGGAGCAGCTCAGGGGTGGGAACTGGCAGCCCTCCTTTACCCACCGGCTCTGGGGAGGCCTCACCAAGCTCTTCTTTGTGGCAGGTAAATTGGATTTCATTCTCTAAAGCTCGTAGCCAGTTACAGCAGGTACTTTGCGGCCAGGGCAGGGGGATAGTTTCAGAGTCGGCCCCGTGCCCCTGTCAAGGACCTTTAAATAGCCGTGTCCTTTTTTGCAGCCTGGCATGACACACCTTGAGGCTGGGCTGTTTGTCTGTAGCCTGTCCCTCTTTCCCCAGCAGAGACTTGCTGTTGTTTTGCTTCTGTTGTTTCCTCCTTTGTTCATAAAATAATTACTAGCACGGGTTTTTATGATCTGTTTAGGGAAAGGCTTGATAGCACCTCAGTCAGCTTAGTAAAGGTGAGGAATCTGCTCAGGCTGAAGACCAAACCTTGCCCATCCTTCCAAAAGTCTGCACAGTGCAAACAGCACTTGCCTCCACTTCCGTCCCCTTATATCTCTCACATCTGTGCTAGCTCTCAGTCACACTAAGGCTTTCATCGGTACATACAGAAGTTCTTAAAGAACATTTTGGCCCAGTACACCGTGGGATTGTCTTAGGCAGCTGCATTAGGGTGCAGCTGAATATGTTTAATCCCTACTTCTGCAGAGATCAGGTTGCTGCTGTTATCAGTCTCAGCTCATCTCCTGAACTTCTTGTACTAGGTTTAGTCAGGAGCCTATGTGTCCAACAGAGTTAGCTGTGTCTCGGTAATACGCCAAATTAAAAGAGCCACAAGGCAGGTTTGACCTTACATAAACGTGGTTAAGTATTGAGGAAAAGTTCAGGGCATCTTACTTGCAATGGAAGGACACAGAGGCATAAAATTAAGACTCATTCCTTTTATGTTATCAGGGAATCTAAATAAAATCTATGGAAGAAAGCTGGGGGAGGTCCTGATGGTTAGTTTGTTGGCTCTTCTTAGCTAATGGATGTGTGTTTCAGCTATCCTTGAATACAGGGCTGCTGGAACAGGTGCTCTTCTAAAGCACAACCACACACAGTCCCACAAATTTAAACTGGGCTCATGCAGATTAAGTTCAGTGTGGTTAGACACTGTGGTTAGACCAGACACCAACTGACCAAATTTAGTAGTCTCAGCTGGAAATGTTTCCAAACTGCAGTGTGTGAGATACACACACATTCTGGATCACCATCTCACTGTGGGTAGAGTTTGAAAATGCTTCTCTGTTTCCTCTGGTAGCTACAAATACAACACTCTCCTATCCCAAAGATTTCCAAGCAAGCCTAGGAAATACAGATGCTGCTCCAATACCAGTCTTTTTCCAAGACCTTGAAGCCACGGCCACTCTGTATGTCTATACAAAATAGGTTTGGTTGTATTAGTGCACTGAAAATAAGATTTACAACCAAGACTTTTGTCTGTCTGGAATCCCATCAAGTGTTTCATCTGAGGCTGTGGGCAGCACAGCGGGCATCAAGGTGTTGCTGGGATGGCTCCTGCAATACAAACACAATCAGAGAGCTCACGGTGTCTCACAGATAGAGCTGGTTGTGTCACAACACAGTGTCTGTCTCTCACCAGCCACAATACATCCTCTCCCTGCTAATTAGCAACATCCTTGGCAAGGTCTCAGCTGAATGGATTACACTGTCTTCTCACCTTACTCTATCCCTTCCTCCTCCAAAGAGGGATGTTTAGTCCTTTCAGGATGCAGCCTGGTAGGCCCAGGTAGGGAACTGCTCATCTACCAGAAGATGGATTTTGTCTTCAGGATAGTAAGTCTGGCCCTGACTGAAGGGAGATGTAGCCTTTCCACCCTGCAGCAGAGAGACAGAGGTTGTCAGTCTCCTGTGCTCTAGTGGAACAGAGACAGAGAACAGCATCTGCAGCAGAAGCCAGAATGGTATTTTTCCTGCTTAGGACTGTGGGGTTGATTTCACAGCTCTCTCTGGCCATAGAGACAAACCAGAGACCTTTTGTGTCTGCAAAAACAAAGAGAATTACCTTCCTTTCTCCTGTTTTTTGTGTTCCCTGCCTGTTCAGCCCAAGAGCAGTTTGAACTGCGGGTACATTCAACACTTGGCACAGGTAGAAGCTTGCATAGGAATTTCTGTGAGTGCACCCATTAGAAATCCTGTCTGCCTCATGATGGTGTTGGGGGTCTGGCGGTGCCAGTCTAGGGGAGACATGGAGAAAGGCTCAGCTTCTCCCTTGTCCCAAATGGTGGGACAGTTAATTCACCAGCATAAGGGAAATACATATCCAGCATGAATTCTCCTGCAGTTGGACAGACTTTTCTGAGCAAAAAGCGGGACTAAGCTACTTCAGTGTTTTCATGCCATAAGGAAGATGCTGACCTATGTGAGCCTCATCTTTGCAGCAATTGTGCTACCTTTTGTGTCAGCTTGTTGCTTATACTAAATCAGTTTGACTGTATCAGTTTGGTAAAAAAAAACCTGTGAGAGGACTTCACAACCTTGTCAGCAATATTTTTGGCAACTCTGTGCTAGCACTTGTGGAATATTCTGGAGCAATTTCTTGCATCACCAGGTCATATCCCAAGCAGGTTAACATAATTGTGTGCTCACTGTTGCTGTACATAGCAGTGAGGTAGAGGATTTAGAGAATGGATTCCTTCTTTTGCCTAGCAAATTTCCTGATTTGCTCCAATTATGTTAACATTAGTCCCTGCCCTTATGGCCACAGAGAGCTGGGAAATCAACTGCTTCACCTTGAGATGGAAAAAGACCATTCTGACTCCTGCTGCAGGCTCTGCTCTCTGTTTCCATTCCACTACAGCACGTGAGGGTCACTTGCACGTGTTAATCCTTCACATCTAATACCTAAATGGGAAGGTTGCTAGCAACATCCTTTCCAAAAGCACTTGGACCTGTGTATTATATTATGCCGTGAATGACTTGCAGAAGGAAGTAATCAAAATGTGTGTAGTTCTAGCTAGTGCTAATTGCCTTTTCATCTGTTTCTGGCTCTTTTTATTGTGTCCAATAAATGCTGATTGTTCAGGGATTTAAATCTGTGTTTCAACATAGTTTCATTCACGTGATGTGAATGGCACAACTCACTAAATCTTAGTTCCAAATATTCCTCTAGCTCTGTGTGAAGCACTTCAAGGATGTCAAAAGCAGATAGGGAAAATCTGAAGTACCTGATCTTAGCAAGAATGCCTAAAAGGTCAGGTAGAGGACATTGTTTCAGGAGGTCTCTGGCTTTGATACTTTCTGGTTCATAAAAACACGGAAACACAGCATGTGTGTATTGTATGTGAATGTTCTCCTTCTAGGGTAATGTACATAAGTACACATATGGGATAAAGATTTCAAATGCATCATTTTTGACTGCTTCTGATCTTAAGCGAGCAATACAGCATGTTGTAAAGGAGTCGAGTTTCTGGAAATAAAGATCCCTGAAGGCTGCCTCAAGAGAGTCCATAATCACTGTATCTGGAAGGTCTTGATCACAGCATCTTGAGAGGTTAGTGAAGAAATGCAGTCAAACTGGCTTACATGTTTGAAACCTATTTTAAATAAATTCTGTATTTTCAGGAAAAGACAGACTGAACTTGAACTATTCTGAACACAGACTGAAGTTGCTCTTAACAGGAACGGTTGTTATCATATGTTTTGCACCAATTCATAGAATTTTAAGGCCAGGAGAGACCACCCATAACTGCAGATGTTCATACTGAGAGCAGTTTCTTTGTAAAGTGTCAGTTCAGCAGAGACAGAAAATTTCTTGGAAACTTTTCTGTTTTGACTGACCAACTTTGAAAATTAGGCAGGACCTAAGAGACAAATTCTCACCAGGCAGATTCTTGCCTGAAGTCTGCCCAGTTTGCCATCAAGATCCATCACTCCAGGATTTCTGTGTCCCCTGCTCCAGGTCCTCCCCCATCCTGTGCTCCTAAGGCCTTCTGTGCAGGGGGCTTCTAGGGATTCTTCATGTTTTGAGAGGAAACTTTCTAGCTTTTCCTGATGCTGCAGGATTGCTCAGAAGTATGGGCAGCTTGCCCTGTTTGGAACAAACTAGTTTTACATTGTTTTTTAATGTCGGAATTTTCCACAAAACAGAAACTGTAAGTTATAGCCAGCTTCAGCCTAGGCTGCCTGACAGTTCTCCAGAGGATTGGCCATTACAAACTTGCATCCTAACTCTGAAATACTTGCCACAAATTTTTCAGCCAGAGCTTCCTCTAAAATGTCCCGCTTTTTGCTGGAGTAAAAAACTGCTTAGTACTTCTGTTTCTGCAGCTGTAACAGATAATATGTTAATTTTGGTGTAAAACAAGCTGATAGAAACAAGTCTTCAAAGGCTGTGATCTGAAGCAGGGCAGGAAAAGCATTTTGCCAAAGAACTGCTTTGAGCAGTTTCACCCTGAAGGTCTCACACAGCAAAGGAGAGGACAGGAAAAAGGCAGAAAAGGGAAGAACTATTTTTGAGATAGAGCTGATCAAAACACCATTGGTCTGAAGATAAGTTAAGCAGTAATTAGTCTATATTGTTATTGTTTTATAGAGGCACTTGATGGCTCCCACGTGTGAGCTGGGGTTTGCTTTACTCTGTGGTCAGAGTCAGAGCTGGTGTAAGCCAGTGCTGATCTTTGCTGGGCTGCAAAGCTGTGCTCCCTCAGGTCTGCTGAGGAGCCTGGCCAAGGCTTTGGCTTCTCACACCTGCACTGGTCTTCAGAAGCCAACATTTGTGTTCTTGCCTGCTGGCCCCCAGGAGGTTACAGAGAAGTGGTGATGGCCCCACCTCATGAGCATGTAGAGGGTTAGATGTGTTATGATGCAAACCAGAGCTGTGTGGCTCTTAAGGTCACTTTTGCTGGACTTTCAGATGAGACAGGGCAAAACTCGTGTGGCTCATGGGAAATGCCCTGCTCTCTAAGTTAGGAAAAGGCCTCTGGACTGCTCAGACCGCTAGAGTGGCAAGCACTGGCCACTTGGTTGAGAAAAAAAATCTCAAATTCCATGCTTCAAGGCTGCTCATTTTGCAGCTTTCCTGAGAGCTCGGTTCACTTACTGTGTGAACATATTGTATGCTGTAGGCATACAAATATATGTGCCATACAATAATCTGGCTTGGAAATCCCACTGGAGCAAAGTATTTAACTCTGAAAAATATTTTGAGTAACTTCTTTGCAATGTATAGAGCAGCAAGAGTTTCAGAAACAATCTCACTGTATTTAAACAGTCATTACTGCTTTCTGGGTAAATAACACATGTTTTTAAAATGGTCTCTATACACAATAGACGCTAACACAATAAATCCTAATTGCTCTGAAGGACCCATTAGGCTGTATCAGGTCAATACATGGCAGAGCTTTTTTGAAAGTCATTCACCCTGTTGTTACATAAGCCACAAATTGAAAGTCCATAAATAAGTATTTGCCAAATGAAGAGTGAGGGCTTTGCCAGGGCCATACTAATTTATCATGTCAACTTCAGTATGGGGACTGTTTTCTTTTCAAGGGCCCATGAGAGGAAAAGAAAAAAAAAGAAGCATAATGTGATTGTGTTTCAAAAACTACATATCTGAGAAGTTTCAGATGTTTCAAGCTGCACTACCCCCCAAGAAAATTAGATGTAAGGAACTTCACTGCTTCCTCTTTATCTGAGCATTGTGTGAGTCACAGCAAGGAGATTTGAAGACCAGCCGTGACTGTGGCATGGCAGAGGCCCATCCTCATCACCACCAACCCTCCTGCACCTCTGGGCCAGGGCCCTGATCCTGCCTCTGCATGCTGTGGTCGTGGCACCTCAGGACAGGAACATCCCTTCAGTATTCCAACTGTGCCTCATGGGAAGGTTCCCAGTGCCTGGGGAGACCAAAGAAAACTTATTACATACATTTTATGTGCAGTTATATGTACAAGTATAGTTAATTAATAGGTGATGACTTTGGCAAGATTAGTTTTATGTGCAGCCACTCGTCTTGATTTTGCTTTGGTCTTAATTACCTGAACTTCTGCTGACATTTTACAAACTGCTTTACTTGTGTTAGGTGTTGCTAAAGTCTGTTTCACCGTTTGAAATCAAGTTTTGGATTAATTCACTCAGAAGTTTTCAAGTTCCATGTAACTTTTTGGATACAGCTACAGTTTGACATGGTTTTGTTTTCCTGTAATATGTTAAGGTGTGTAATTGCACAGGTGTAGATAAAAATAAATTGTATTGATGTAAGCTAGGATTTTTAAGGGAATTTCAGCAAGGCACTCCTGCCTGTAGTGCAGCAAGATCCTTGGTCTTATTTAGGAGCCCCCGCTCCAGGTGCTGTTACACAAGGTCAGCCTTGGTGCAGGGGTTTGCAGCACAGCAGCTCTCAGGTGGGAGGGCACACACTTTGCCACGGGTGGAAGCAGAAGTGCCTGCACCCTGCCTTGGTGCAGCAGGCAGCCGTGTCCTCAGCGTGGGGCAAGCACTGATACTCTTTGGTACCAGTACGCAGTGCTCTGCTGTGCCGGCGCTGCCGGGGGCTGCACCATGGTGCCAAAAGTCATGGCTGTTCCTGCACTCGTGACAGGCTGTGAGGCACAGTCTTGTGCTGCTGCAAACCACCTTATGGTCCCCAGCACCCCCTCACTCCAGCAGTTTGTTATCAGGGGTCACTGCTAATTCGAGCAATGCCTGAGCCAGCGCAGCCTCCAGCTGGGGTGACTGGCAGGCTGCCCACCAGCACCAGGAGACTGGAGTCACCTGTGCTGGGCCCCCACTGCTCCCTTCCTGGGAGCTGGAGACTTGTCAGCAGTGCAGACAAAACCAGGATTTGCTGCTTCAAGCAAGAAGGGTCAAGGGCCAAGGGGTGGTGTGATGATCCTATGACAAGAGGGGCAGGAGGTTCCTGCCCTGCTTTGGTACTGGCAGGGCCAAGAGTGAGATCAGTGCTCTCTGGCTTTGTCCCTGCCCAAAGCCTGGGCTGAAAAGCTCTTTGCAAAAGTCTGCTGAGTCCTCTAACAAGGGCAAGGGCAATAGCCAGTCCTTACAAAGGAAACTCACTTAGTCCTTTTCTCAAGTCTCTTAAAAGTCGTGGTATCCTTCACAAAAGCAATTTGTCCAGGTAAACAGTGTACGCTGACAATCAGCAGTGAAAGAACCAAATACAGAAATATTTATCACCTTTTTACTTTCTGCTTCTACCAGGAACTGCTGCGTCTCAGCTGGAAATGCCTCAGTGGGTGCAAGGTATGTCTGTGAGGACACGGATTGTCAGTCCATGCCTGTATCCTCTGGGCTGGAGCTAGGAGCAGGGATTAGATGAACTCCCAAGCAGACCTGTCTAGCATGGGGGAGCTTCATGGACACTTCTGCACATGGATAAAAGGTAAAGCGATTTTTAATAATTTAAGAGGTTTTTTTAACTACAAAAGCATTTTCTGAGGGCCAGGAAACACTTCCTTTTTGTCTCTAGGGTTTGACAGTAAATTTTGTGCAGACAAATCTTCTGTTACTAATAGTGCTGGATGCACATAAAGCACTGTACTCTCATACTGTACTGAAGAGATGAGTAACAAACCTATCAACTGCACTTGCGCTTACACCGTATTTAATCCTGCTCTGGTTGTTCTGCTACATATTCATAAAAAAACAAAAAGGAAACAGAAGCACAGAGCAAGCCAACAGATGTCTACCTGGCTCTTAATTGGATTTTATGTGTCCCCAGTGTAGCAAATACAGCATTATTTACAGCCAGGCTCTAAGAATTAGATACATCTGGAGGAGTGGCAAAACCTGAACCAGGCTACAAGAGTTGATAGATTAACTGAAATGAAGAGCTGCCCCATTTTCCCTTTCTTATCTTCTCCCTTCCCACTTATGTACCCGTTCCCCATTGTGTGTCAAATCAAACTAAGATATTGCCCAAGAGAATGCTTATAAAAATGAAAAATGCCAACGAAAAAGAGAATTTCTGCTCTTGTGGAGGTTCATCAGCATTTTCTAATTGTACAGCAATGATGATAATAAAAAGGCTGCCCTCTGCTCTCAGCTATAATTTGGATAATCAACTGACAGCCATAATGAAACTGTCTGTGATTGCTTTCTGCTGGGCTGCTAGTTCACAGAAACTCATTGTTGGGGAGAATTAAAAGTTATGACTCCTGCTACAAGGATATGCCACTGTCTTCCAAAGGAACACGTGACTTGTAATTTTCTTCTGTATAGCTCTATTACAGTGAAAACTTACAGTGTAAAGCAAAGAGATATAGGGATGTGAGATTTTTTTTTTCCTTTTTCAAAAACAATGTTGTTAAGCATCAAAGTTGACAGTGCCAGGTAATATGCATGCCTAGGCTGGGTGGATGTGGATTTCAGGGGTGGTCGTGAGGTCTCTCACCTTAAAATCTCTGATGACTTTGGTCATCAGCAGTCAGTGCTCTGCCAGTGGGTACATCAGCCACTGGCCTCAGGGCAATAAGCAAGCCAGGTTTTACTTCTGGGAGGAAGGCAGGAGCTAAGTCATGCTTTGAATCTTTGCTTTGTGGGTGCAGTTAGGGGTGTTTTGGGTGCTGGTGTTCCCCAGCACCAGGCCTGGAATGCAAGCTGTCTGTATCTGTGATATGTCTTGACTAGTAGATCCAGGGCTGGATGCAGGTACTTTAATCCAAATTGCCCTCCCATCGACATCCACTGAGGAGGAGTGAGTAGCTCGTGTGAAGGGCTTGGCAGCAGCCTTCTGCCTTAGCCAGAATAAGACTCTGCCATAGCAGCTGCAGTCTGTGACCCCCAAATCTGGCTTCTGAAGCAGGTCTGTTCCCCTGTGTGCCCCGAACATGCAGTGGGCTTCAGGGCTTTCAGGGAAGTGCTTGAAAATCAGGCTGGCAATTTCGATGTTTACGAATGCATGGACCGGAGGATTGGAATTCCTGGCAGCTGAGCGTGACCACCTCGGTGGCCCTGGCAGGAGCCCGCTATCCTAGGGCGCTGGGCAGAGCCCTCTGCCCCGGCACGGTCTCGTCGTTGGTTCACGCTGCGCTGCAGCGCCTGCCACCCGCCTGGGAGGGAGGAAAGGGGCTGGCGGAGCGGATGGCGACCAGAATCCGGAGCAGGAATGTGGCAGAGCAGCTGCCTGCACCCGGGCAGGGTCGGTTTCCCGTCCCGCCGAGGCTCAGCGTTCCGGGAGTCGGGCGCGCTGCCGCACCGGGAGGCAGCGGCGGTAGATGCTGCAGTGCCCCCTTGTACCTGGGCTGATGTGCCATGGTCGGAGCAAGGCAAATCCGCCCAGGACCCCTTCACGTCTTCCCCTACCCAGGGTTTCCCCCCCGCTCGTCCCAATCCCGTTGCAGCGGGCGAGACCCCGGCCCCTTCCCGCGAAGAGGAGCTGAAGGGCCCGAGGAGGAAGGGGCGAAGCGGCGGCAGCGCCGCGGGCATCGCCTGCCCTCCTCCACCGCTTGGCTCTTCG
>VXBQ01012635.1:319875-354717 GCA_013400175.1 Phainopepla nitens
GACGAGGCCGGGCTGGAGGTGCCCCAGTTCTGGCCGCTGGTGGAGATCCAGTGCTCCAGCGACCTGCGCTTCTTCCTCTGCAGCATGTACACCCCCATCTGCCTGGAGGACTACAAGAAGCCGCTGCCGCCCTGCCGCAGCGTCTGCGAGCGGGCCAAGGCCGGCTGCTCGCCCATCATGCAGCAGTATGGCTTTGCCTGGCCCGAGAGGATGAGCTGCGACAGCCTGCCGGTGCTGGGGGACACCGAGGTGCTCTGCATGGGATACAACCATACGGAAGCCACCACTCTGCCGCCTTTCTTTGGGAAGCCCACGCGCCCTGCCAAGGACTTGGCAAAAAACCTGACGCCACTCGATGGGCAGCGCCTCTCAGGGCTGGACTGTGGTCAGACTTGCAAGTGCAAAGCGCCCCTGATCCCCATCTCCAAGGAGTCCCATCCGCTGTACAACCGCATCAGGACTGGGAAGGTACTCAACTGCGCCATCCCCTGCTACCAGCCCTACTTCACCCAGGATGAGAAGACCTTCGCTACCTTCTGGATCGGCCTCTGGTCCATCCTCTGCTTCCTGTCCACCTCAACCACCGTGGCCACCTTCCTCATTGACATGGAGCGCTTCAAGTACCCTGAGCGCCCCATCATCTTCCTCTCTGCGTGCTACCTCTTCGTCTCCCTGGGCTACATTGTGCGGCTGGTGGCAGGGCATGCCAGTGTGGCTTGCAACCCGGAGCACCACCACATCCATTATGAGACCACAGGCCCTGCTCTCTGCACCGTGGTTTTCCTTCTCCTCTACTTCTTCGGCATGGCCAGCTCCATCTGGTGGGTCATCCTGTCTCTCACCTGGTTCCTGGCTGCTGGCATGAAGTGGGGCAATGAGGCCATTGCTAGCTACTCGCAGTACTTCCACCTGGCTGCCTGGCTCATCCCCAGTGCCAAATCCATTGCTGTACTGGCACTGAGCTCTGTGGACGGTGACCCCGTGGCCGGGGTTTGCTATGTGGGCAACCAGAGCCTGGAGAATCTGCGGGGCTTTGTGCTGGCACCACTGGTGGTTTATCTCTTCACTGGCAGCCTCTTCCTGCTGGCTGGCTTTGTCTCGCTCTTTCGCATCCGCAGCGTGATCAAGCAGGGCGGCACCAAAACGGACAAGCTGGAGAAGCTGATGATCCGCATCGGCATCTTCACCGTGCTTTACACCGTGCCTGCCACCATTGTCATTGCCTGCTACATCTACGAGCAGCACAACCGGGAGGCCTGGGAGCAGGCACAGAACTGCTTCTGCCCGGGGGACCATCACCGCCCCAAGCCAGACTATGCTGTCTTCATGCTCAAGTACTTCATGTGCCTTGTCGTGGGCATCACCTCCGGCGTTTGGATCTGGTCTGGCAAGACACTCGAGTCCTGGAGGCGCTTCACCACGCGCTGCTGCCGGGCCAGGAAGCCTGCGGGCGCTTCTGTGTACGGTGAGGCCAGCCCGGCGCTGGTGGGCAGGACGGTACTGCCCAGTATGGCCTCCTACCACAAGCAGGTCCCACTGTCCCATGTGTGACCGGAGGGAGCCTCGATGACCCCAGCCACAAGGAGGAGAGGGTTGTGAAGACCCTGGGCCACAGAAGAGGGGGTGACAGCTGGACCACCCTTGGCATCTTCAACCCCACCATGGTGGTGCTGTCTGGGACCATGGGCACGGAGCAGCTGCAGCCCCAGGCAGGGCAGGGGGATGTGCTGCCAGCTATGTGGGGATGGAGGGACAGGGAGGCCTGGAGCTTGGCACTGCATTGTATGCCCCATTTGGGGTCCCACATCCTGGTTGGGGTCCTGGGATGCTGCTGTCTGTGGGCCAGTCAGGTGGCAGTAGCCCTCAAGCACTGATTTGTGTCCCACAACAAGCCTCTGGGCAGGTCTTGCTTGTGCTGGGCTGAAAGGCAGAGCTGTAGCAGGCAGAGCAGGTGGTGGCCCCCAACCCCAGGTGGGAGCTGGCACTGCCACCAAGCCCCTCACCAAAGCCCAGAGAGTGGGTCAGGGAGAGCTGGCAGGGGGTGCTGTCCCCCTGGGTAGAACAGGAGACTGCCCTCAGTGCCCCCAGGCACAGCTACGTATGAGGAGGAGAAGGCTGGGGGCCCAGCTCACGAAGCACACTGAGCAGGAGGGGAGGAGCTGTGTGGGCCGGGGGCTTCGCGGGTGGTGGCAGTGCAGGAGGAAGGTGCCGTGGAGAGGATCTGCCACAGGGACAGCTGTCTGTGGTGCAGGCAGGGACCAGGTTATCCCCTGCAGTCCCTTCAGCCCTGGGCAAGCACATCTGTCTCCCTTCAGTCGGGGGCTCAGGGCCAGCAGGAGCTGGCTCTGGTGGGCTCAGCGGGCCGGCAGCGGCTCCCTGCTCTGCGATGGGGGGCCGGCCCCACCGCCCGTGCAGCCCCACAGCCCGGGGAGCCGAGGGGCTGCCCAAGGGCCAGGTGGGTGCTGAGGCTGCCGGCCCAGCACGGGGTTTGCAAGGAGCCCTGGCCCTGGCACCGGGAGCGGGGCTCTCCTGAGCTGCCCTGGGAAGGGTCGGTGCTGCTCATGCCTCTGCAGCGGGGTGAGTTCCTCTGTCTCCCTTGTCCCGTGTGGGTTACCTGGGGCAAGGGCCCTGTGCCCTGCCCGCCAGCTGTGGCATGTGGCACAGCAGCTGAGTGTGGCACAAACCACCCTAAAAGTGTCGTTGCACCCCTGCAGTGAGCAGTGACTGCACAGGGGTGTCCCAGCCAGGTGGCAGGCTGTCTTTCCAGAGCAGCAGCTGGGTTTTCCAGTCAGTCGGCTTAAATACTTGTTGCTGCTTTTTTCAAAGCTGTGCCTCTGCTAGAGAGAGCACCAGGTTTGAGAGGGAGCAGTTAATTTAGGAAAACTTAGCAGAGCGCTCGTACCTCTTTTCCTCCAGCTTCCCAAGCCTTTTTCACTTCCCTGAATCAGACAGCAGCTGAGCACTGACAGAACCATTGCCTGGCATTAAGCAGTGGTGACAGCTGGGTTTCAGTAAGTAGAATAATGGTGGGGGGGCCCTGTTGTCAAAGTCACTAAATGCAGCCGGGGCAAGGGGCTCCAGCTGTGGCACGGGATGAGGCTGGGTGCCTCTGGCTTCAGGCCACTTGTGAAAGCACCTGCATTTTAATTGGTTTTTTTCCCCCCTGCCCTAAGCAGTGGTGATGTATGTAACTACCCAGCCATTACTGGAGTCCTTTTTGCCCTCCTTCAAGCGTGGCACTCTGACCCAGCTGCTCAAGCACTGGAGAACAACTGCTGGCTTTGCTCCTGCAGGACTGCAAGGATCTGAGGTTGTTCTTAACTCCTTTGGACTACTTCAGTCAAAAAGATTTCCACCTCATTTTAAAACCAAAACGCTCAAGTGGCACATCTCCGGATAAAGGTACTGCATGAGTGTCTCTGGGGAGTCCTGGATAGAGGAAACAGAGGTGCAGGGATGGAGGGCTCACCAGAGACTGTTCAGCTGCACCCATCCGCACTCTTGCAATAGGGCTCACCCCCTCCACCATGTTGGAGCATTTTATTGTGGACAGAATTGCACCATATTGTGTTACAAACTGTAAATAGTTGTATTATAGCCTAATTTGTACATACAGAAGCCGTAGTGACCTTTGGTACAGGTTAGGGACAGGTGTGTTCTCAGCAGTGAGGCAGGTCAGGCACAGAGACACTGTGGGTAGTGCTGTAATCCAGGGCATTAAATGATTCCAACCTCCTCCAGTCCGCACCTTGCTGGACTCCTCTCTCTCTATAGTGCCTTTTGTAGATACAGCTAAACACACATCATGCAATACAATGAACAAAACCATGTCAAAGGTGGTATTTTGCTGTTTTTGTTTTTTCCAAAGTGCAACTGACTGTGAAAGAAATCCAAGATTAGCTACAAACCGTTGCCTATTGAAAAATGCAAGAGCGTTTTCAGCTTTGATCTAACGGTGGGGTAATACAGTCAACTTGTGTTTGAGCCTGGCTTCTCAGCAACAAGTGGCAGGAGGGGGGAAAGAGCTGTGTCTGTTGTCCTGTCTGCTGTAGCCAATTTACATGTTAGGTTTTGCCTTTTCCGTTACCGATGCTGTTAAATGTTGCTTAAATAACTGTACTATATTATGTGAAAAGCTGAAGAAATTTTATTCAAAGAGAAGCATCAAGATTAGTTATTTATGAGGATAAAAAAAAAAAGTGTGTAAAAAGTGTGTGTTGTTTTCTTTACTTCTGCTTCTGTTGGAGTATTTATTACCTTAAAAGCTTACCGGTCAGGGGGAGGGGGAGGTGTGTGCTGGAGGGCCACGCAGGGCTCTTATCACTGGGATCGTGGGGAACCGGTGAGGCAACTCCCCTTGCGTGGCACAGGAATAGCATGTTCCGTGTGCACGAACCCAGGCAGCGCTGCCCTTGGCACGGAGGATGGCACACATCCGTGCCCTCAGCGCCGGCGTGCCCGGGCTGGGTGGTGCAGCCAGGCCCTGCCCTGAGCCGGGTTTGTGCTCGGGGCGGCCGTGCCCGTGACCGCGCTGACAGCGCCTTCCCTGACGGGCCAAGGTCACGCCTCGCTGCTAAAACAGGGTTAACTATCAACTTTTATTGGCGTTCTGCAGTTTGCACAGTACGTGTCCCTTGCCCTGTGCTGAGATCAGGCCCTGAAGAGGTGCCCTTTGATACTCCTAAGGCCGAGCAGATGACAGCTCCATGCCGAGCAGGAGGCTGCACGCCGGCCCATTTGGGTGGCCGTGTTGCCATCTGCTGTGCGACCTCTCCTGTTGCGAGGAGCACTTGGGGAGGGACAGCAAGGGGTTAAGGCTGGCTCCGTGGTGACTAATGGTGCAGGAGTCTGCTATCTAATTAGGTGTGTAGGCACACACCACGTCCCACCAGATAGGATCTCTTACCTGGAAGCAGCATTCCAGCACCCAGTGATAAACCTGACAGTCCCACAGCCTGACTCACCTGATTCTGCAGGGATCTGCTCCCCCCATGCTCAAGTACAGGCAAAACACACCATCGGGGCTGATCCTGTCGCTTCAAGGGCAGCAGTTTTGGGGTGTGGAGGGGACGTGAACCTTTTCAGCATCAGGTTCTTCTCAAGGAGCAGTGGACACTCACTGCCTGCTCCCGGAAGTAACTCCAGCACCTTGCTGACAACTCTTCTTGTCATTCCTGCCTGCCAGGAAGCTGTTGTGTCCTCAACTCCTCAGTAAACAGGAGTTTGGCAGCACTGCCATCCACCGCCTACCTCAAGCCACTGTTTCCGAGCAAGGGAAGGGCCTTTCCTGCAGGCAGCGTGTGAATCACCTGCGGGACTCTGTCTCTGTGAGCACGCAGGTGATCTCACACAGCTGGCCTAATGCTTGTGCTCCTGTGCTCTACGGGTTCCATTTGGTCAACTTAAGCCTCCCTCGAGGCAGTTACCAGCTTCCCTGGGGCTGAACGGTGCAAATGCAGTACAAGTTCAGGCTGGGGGGCATGGGGAATGGCAGCATCTGATGGCATGAGGACCACGGGCTTTTCAAATCAGAAGCCAAAGTGGTTATTTCACCTAGAAAATGCCGTGTCTGTGAAGGCAGCCTGAGATTTTCCTAATCCTAAAACAAACAGGCCCATGCCCTGTCACTTAAGTGCTCTTTTGCCAGTCCATTGTGGAGTGAGTGTTAGTAAGGGCACTACAGTCACTTTGGCAGCACCCTGTAATTCACTCTATGCTTGCAAACAGCTTATTTGGTGCAAGGATAGTTTTTCCAGGTAATGATATGAAATGCCAGTTCTGTGTCATTATCCTGCACTGCACTGCTGTGGGAAATCCCAGAACAGCATGGGGGCTGCAGCCTGCCTAGTGCTGAGCTCTGAACGGAGCAGCTCACCCTGCCCTGAGCACTCCTGTGCAAGCTCTTGCCTCAATGGCTCTTCTGTCCAATTCTGCTTGCTCAGGGTATGCTTGACACCTATACTCTTATCCAGGAGCACTGGTCTTGACATTTATTCCATCCCTCAAGTGCCTGTCCTCTTAACTGCCAAACCCATACTGAAGTAGTTCTTATAAAATTCCCTAGGAAACAAAATACACAGTCCCTGTACACAAAGAGAAAGGAGCCCAAGGGCATCTTGTAGCCCACAAACACCTCCATGGCCTCCTGCCCCTCCTGACTGCTAACACTCGCTGCTCCTGCTCGCCTGGCTGGGGCTCACATCACTCTTGCTGGGCTGTAACACAGCTATTGTCTCTGCAAACAGCATTTACTGCCAGATGGGGAGTGCTACACTGGAACTGAAAGTAGGCAGAGGTCACCTCAACATAGATTAAATATTATTCAGCTGCTGGATTAAGAAAAACAAGGTACCTTGATCCCATAGCCAGTTGCTCTTTGCTGGGAGCAGAGGTAGGTAACAGTCTCTGTAATTTCAGTATTCTGACCAGAAGTGTAATTTTTTTTTTTGCCTCTTTGAGAAAAGTGTTGCCAGCGTATAGACTAGTGCACATTGAAGGGTATTTTCCCTTCACAGTTCATTGTCCAGCAGAAACCACCTAAATGCAATTTGTTCTGAAACACTACTACTGCCCAGCACTTCAAAAGGGAGCTGTATGGTTTGTTTTATTGTTTAGCTAAGAAATATACTAGCTGTGTTTTCCAGAATCTGACTCTTTTAAGGGTACCAGAATGGTAAATGGAATCGCTATTTTTTTCCCTCTTTAGAAGCTGAGATGGAGTTCAGGCCTGCTTAATATCTGCTGAACAGATCAAATCCCATTGATAATGTCCTCTGGGGTACAGTAAAACTAAAGCCAGGTAATATTCAAAGCAAAATTAGATTCACAGTAGCTGTCTCCTGCAGGATGCGTTGCATAAGCAGCCATCAGCTCGAGATGTCGTTCACCTGCCATCCAGATCAGCAGGAAGAGTCTCCATCTCATCTGGCAGAAAAGGGAAACCAATGCCCCGAGTCTCTGCTGAGCAGCTCACAGTGAGTGGCTGCTTTTGGAGCAGCCCCACAGCAGAGTGCACCAGACTGATCCCACACAGCTGAAGGCACCTGGCCGTGCTGAGGGAAGCAAAGCTCGTTAGCAATTAGGTCACAAGTCAATCCAGGAGCTGGTCACTTGCAGCTTCCAATTTGGTGCTCCTCAAGGGAGGACTTAAAAACCATAAAATCACCTCCAGAGAGACTGGCCCTACTTAAAGATCATTGAAGTGTAAAGAAACTGTCAGGGAGTGGTTTATTTGATCAGCCCAAGTCAAGTTCTAAATCCAAAGGCCATGTGGGAAGATGTGGGCAGCTATGCAGGGCTGCACTGCTGCCAGGACTCTGCTGCCTGCTCCCAGACATTGCCAGCCCATGGGGACCAGATGAAGATGACAGGCTGTGTGGGGAATGGAGAGGCCTTAACACACACCAATCTGGTTTCTCTTTTTTTTTTTTTCCTTTTTTGAGGGGCAGTGAAATCCGACAGCTGTACAGAACACACCCTTCACCTTTAATTAAAATAGAGTTTATTAGCTTTTCTTTTAATACAAACATGAGAAAGGAAAACCACCTGAAGATGTAGTGTTGTTTTCAATATTGAATTGTGATCAATACCTGAAGTGCCAAGTTCCGTGGGTTTGGGAGCCAGGGGCTGGCACATTTGCATACTGCAAAAGGCTGTATGCATCATTTGAACAGCTGAGTGCAGCCATGCTGATGATGGCACTCACACAGCCCCGCTCCCAAAGGCAGATGGACTTGTTGTTCAGTGTAAGTTTCTGGGCCTTGGCGGTAAGAGGAAGTGCACAAAACCCGTGTCATTCGGAGGGAGAGCTGCTCCTAGGACACTGCCTATTTGGATCCAAGAAGGGAAGATAATACAAAGACTTGTAACAGGAAGAGTCTAATAATACTTATCCTGTTTAGAGTTCAGTTTCAGAGCCTGAAAGTAAGCTCTGTTCCAAAGTCTCAGAAAGAGCAAACCCCAAGCCTCTAGAGCAGTTGCAAAAGGTGAAATTCACTTTGGAGGAAAAAAAAAAGGTTTATAGAAAGCTTTTTGATAATTCTCAGTTGAATACAATATTTTTCCATCTACCTTGATAGGTAGTCCAGGATTCTCAAACTCATTATTGTCTCATTATGAATGTGACTTCCTCCCAGGAAACTGAAACCCAAGGTGAGCCAGATGGATGCACAATATCAGCTTTAGGAACTCACTGTATATAGCACAAGAGATCTGCAGTAGAACTCAGAGAAGCAGTGCTGCACACACGCCATTCACCACTGGATTGCTACACTGTTTGGGATGGTGATGATGTTTCCAGACCAACTTTTTCATTCAATGCCTCAGAAAAATACACAGATTACATCTCTTCCAGAGCAATATAAGTATTAGAAAATGAGAGAAGCACCATAATTCACAAGAAATGCAGCATGGACCCTATACATTTTAACAATACATAAAACCGTATCTCTGCCCCCAGTCAAAACATTCAAAGTCTTTTGACAATCTTTACTGGAGTGAAGTTGTGGGTGCAGAGATGGAATTCCTTCCTGCTGGGCAGCTTCTTGGTATGAACACATCACCATAATAGCAGCTTTTAGTAGCCAAACCAGGGAAAAGCCATCACCATGTGTCTATGCTACTGTTTTCAGCTCCAGAGTGGCTTTATACTTTAAGAGTCCCACGTGTTTTTGTTGACACTGCATTGACCTGAAATACAAATGCAGCGAGACTCTGGATGACAGAAGGGAGGAGGGAAGAACATTGTAACTATAGTCATGTGGTTAGTGTTTAACTTCTAAAATTTAAAACTACTTATTATTAAAAACCTCAAGAGTTCACAGCTATAGGCCTACATAGTAAGCAAACATCTGTGGGGGAGAGAAGGAGCTAAGTTTTTTTTTGCACCTCTGGATACATTAGAAGGAGGAGACTGCTGATTTGACAAAGGTCTTGTCTGTTGCACCAACTCTGTTCCTCAGGCTCTGGGCTGCCTTGGCTGACTGACACTCCTCGCTTCCTCTAGCTGGAAGACACCATCACGGCTGGCTCGTGTGCATGGAGTGGCGGATCCTCCGGGGCGTGTGGATGCTGGCTCCTGCTGCTGCACCTTGCTCTCTCCTCAGGAGAGGATGGCATTCGAACGGCGGATACCAACTAGGTTATCAGCACTGAAAGATCGTCTCATAGCAGCTTTTGACAAGTCTTTGTATTTGTCTTCACACAGCCGGGAGATTGCCTGGCCACCACAGACACACACAGAATGAAAAGTCCACATTAGGAAAGTTTGAACATTCCAAGGGAGGTTTTACAAGTGCAATGCCAACAGCACAGGTGCTCTGCAGCAGTGACGCTCCTGGCTTTTACCCAGAATGACAATAAATAAGGACTGCTCTGGAGGGAAAATACTAATGAGGTCTGTCCCCAGGTCAACGTGAACCTCAGCTACCAGAAGGGCAGACCTAAAGAAGGTGAGTGGTTTCCATATGCAAGTATCTTCTTTATTTTACTAGTCTCACTATCTAATAAAAAACTTGCATCCATTTCAGATTTAAGTTTGTGGAAGTTATGTTGAAAATCACCCCTAGTAGCTGGGTCTGGTGCATGCAGCAGCACAAAAATTTTATTTTAACAGTGCAGAAACACAGGCATTTCTCTGAGAGACAAGGTTCAAACTGAAAAGGTTTATGTGCTCCCTTGGGCATCTTACCCTTGGCCACTCAGGGCAAGCAAGCCAAGGAAATGAATTTCTACTAGGCTATCTGTTTTGCCTTTATCTTCTCTTCACCCTCTCTCCCAACATATTCTTTCTTACCAGGATTACTCCCATGATGTGAGAAGGGAGGTCAGCCATGGTATTTTATTAGAGCAATTAAATATTAGCATGTGTAGACAATCCAGTGTTGAATTGCTTTTTTCATCCATTTTATTGGCTTGCCTCTGCCCTGCTTATCTAGCTATTCTAGTTAACAAGCCTAGTTATTTAAATCCTAATAACACAATTGTCAAAAAAATACTGTGTCTCTTCCCCTGCAAGACTTGTTTCTGATTGGAGCCTTCAGGCATTATCAATGCAAATTAATAAGGATATCTGTAATAAAAAAGTCGAACTGAATTTCAGCCCTGAACATTTACTTCCATTAATAATTTACCACCTATCACCAGATGAACTTTCAGAGTCCTGTGATCAGCTACAAGCCTGCACCTTCCCTTTAAGGCAGCACCCATTCAGCACAGCCCAGTGTTCTGCAAGTTCAAAAGGTGAAAAGCACTCTGAGCATGAATAAAGTTCTAAGTGTATTTTAAAATAATTATTTACATTTATTTCTGCCGACCTTCTGGAGGCATGCATTTGGCTCAAGAGTGGCATTCTTTGAGACACTGGCGGCGTGAGCTCCTGGTGCAAGACCAGACAGACTCTCCATCCTGCTTTAAAGCTAGCATATCAATCACACAGCAACCCGTGCTGACATATTTAGCCCCAGTTGCCCATATGGTGTAAATCAGTTTTCAGTTTCTGGAATTCACTAATTCACTGCTTTATACAGGCTCCTATCAGCTGCTTATGTGATTCTAACTGAAAGACAGAATTAAAAATTTTAGCAAATAGTCTAAATATTTATCACATTTTAGAGTTAAACCTCAAAATGTCCAATATACATGCATTATTAAGTGCATGATAGCAAATTACATACTGTACCGAAAATTACTCTGGTTTTAAATACCAAGCCCCCAAATACTAAGAAAGAATAAACAAAACAGGCTCACAATCTGTAAATCATCCACGTATGCCCTGGCACTGAGCAGTTCAGTAAACAATTTCCTATGGACTATGAACTGCCCTACAACCACATTTACAATTAGTGACAGTGTTAGCTTAAAGTGCAAGTAACAAAGCTGAGACAAAGCAGAAGAGCTGCATTGCTTAACTTTAAACAGAGGAATTCATAGGTATATCATTCTTATCATTCCTAAGGACCAGGAGAGATCACACTAACTCCAGAAGTTCAGGCACTTATGGGACAAAATAAAATCCCTAGCCCTTGGCAGAATTATTGGGGGTGGACAACTGAACAATATAAGCCAAGAATCTGCAGCACACCCCTCTCTGAAAGGCACTATGGTATCAGTGTACACAGGGCCTGTGGTAATGCTTTTGTTGAAAGGTCAACAAAACAACAGGCAGAATCATCAATTAAACCTGGACAGATGAAAGGTTGCATTGATCCAACAAGAAATTTCCCTGGGAACCCAGGTAATTTGTATATTTTCAAAACCTCTTACATATCTCCAGCAACTAGAAGACTGACATTGCAAAAGTAAAAGCTTTTTAAAATGAGCCTTCATGCCAAGAAGGCTGCAGGGCCTCCCCACAAGGGAAGCCTTTCCCATGGAGCAGAAAGGGACAGTAATCTGCATTTACACTCCTCTAGGCATTCTGAAAGATTCCCAAGAAGGGGCTATTCCCAAAGTTTATCTTAAAGCAACGTTTCTCTGGAAAGGTGGGAAGCCACAACTTATTTCTGCAGCTGCCCTCAGACAAACTGTTTATTAAACCCTGAGAGCAGTAAGAGTGCTTTCTCTAAATCTAAAAGCAGCTGTGCAGTGGGATGCAGTGGGAAACCTTCAGCTGGCAGTATTTAGAAGGGTCTGAGTGTGACTGTCTCTAGGTGCTTGGAATACAGACTGTGACCAGGGAAGGACAGACAATCCATTACATATGACACTAATCCTTTCAATCTTAAGTAGCCTAGCTGAACTACAGTTCCCAAAATAACATCCATTTTATTTTGCTATCTGCTAGACTTTTGTAATCTCTTCCAAAACCCTTCCCTTCCTCAGAATTCTAGCTTAGCCTAGGCATGGTTTTAGAAGCGCTAACTGTATTTATAAAGGGGTTAAATTACCCTGTAATACACTAATCTAAAAGCTTTTTAGTTTTTCTAACTGCCACTTAACATGATTAGCAACAGATGCTCTTACTACTCATACAAGACAGAGGAGTCCCCTGCTCAGCCACTCGCAGACCATTTACCTCCAGCTTCTGTGCTCTCTCTTTACTGAGAGGCTCCAGCAGAAAGCTCAGGTTATTGTCATCTGCTAGGGAGCGAAGATCAAAGTAGTATTTGGCGTAAACACTGGCAGGAACATTGATATTAAACTGCAGTAGCTCCAAGAAGTGTCTTTCCATCTCGTTCCTAGGAGGCGTAAGGGACAGGAGACAAATGAAAAGAAAAGATTGTTTTAGCTGGCTGAAAACACTGAAGAGACCTCAAGCTTGTTTTAAACCCAGCAACTTTGAAACAGGTCACCGAGAGCTCTGCATTATTAGTTTCGAGAGACAGGTCATTCCCTGGTGCTCAGAACAAGGTGCAGCTTTTGAGTCCTGGCACCTCCGGCTCGGCTCGGAAGGCAGTGCCCTGTCGTGCACTCGCTCGGCTGAGCGGGGAGGTTCATTCTTCGGAGTTCCATTAGTGCAGCTGTACAATTCATGCACCATTCTCACTCTCATACGGCCCCACACTATAGTGATCAGATGAAAGGAATGATGTATGCTGTTTATTAGCTCTGAAGAACTTGCAGACATTTTCACCAGGCTGATAACAGGAAGGGGGTTTATTGAAGTAGAGGCGGACTAACAAAAGGAGTAGGCAGATCACCACGGCAACAAATGGATCTATGAAGAGCTGCTGCTATTATCTCACAGAAAAAAGCCTCTTGAAGCAACATGGATTCATCTCCAATAAATAAATAAATAAGCAGCATTAGGTGGGAGAAGGAATTTTCTCCTCAATAGCATTAGGCAGGATAACAAAGTACTGTGTCAAAGGGCACTGTCCAGTTTTTACTCTCTTGTCTGTTTTCACTGGGCAAAATACTTGGAGGAAAGCATGGAGAGTGCCATGACATGAAAAAACTGCTTCAGCTACTGTAATGTGGTCAGCTAAAGCTGAGATACTCTACAGAGGAAAAACAGTGGTTTACAAATTAGCCTAAAAAAAAAGTGGTGGTACCCAAACCAAGCAATTCAATTCAACAACAACTCAGCAACAGTCCCTACAGATAGCAGATCCTTTCCAACAGAATTTAACAGCTGTATAGGCCAACTGTGAATACACCAGAAGATGAGTTGCACCAAGTCAGTGCCAAGGTTGTTACTGCTTTTTTGGGAGCTTTTAAAATGGATGCTTTACCTATCAGTGTGGGGGCAAATAAATCAAGGAATCATCTGTGTTGTCCTGCATTGGGTGGTAGGTCTCAATATGAATAGCAGCTTTGTGCTTCTTTCTAGCATACTTGAGTATCATTGAACCTAGTGCCAAAATTAATTTCCTGTTCACATGGTCATAAGCCTATAGAAATGTAAATCAGATCATGTTTTGATGATCAGCTGATCAGAGCTTGATTTACCCTGTGAGTAAATGCTCTTCACTGTCCCTTTTGTACTCACTAGGCTAATACATTTTAATTCTGTAAAAATACAGTTCTTCATTGGATTAACAAGTCTATTAACAGTGGTTTAAAACCTGGGAAAGGATAATGTCCATGTTGTTTCTGTGCCTTATTTACAAATATATGTAGCCTAAAGAATGAGCAGCATGTGTCCCCTTACAAACAATCGTGGCAAGATTAGCAGCTGTACTGTTAATTTTTCAGCAATTATGGATTCGGTCTCATCAAAGCTAGCAAGTTCTGACAAAGGATGACTTACAAATGTCAACTGAATTTCCTTTGATTTTTTTTCCCATTAGAAATAAGTAAAACAACAAAAAAACCCTATCTCCCAAAACTCAGAAGAAAAATGTCCTTCATTAAAAAACCACACTTTTGCCTTGGTCAAATAGAAAAGGACTTGTGACAGAAAAATTAAGATGAACACTTCGGCAATGTTGAGTAGGATGAGGCAGAGGCAAATGACCACGTGTGGGAGTTGCCGGGCCTGGATCTCGTATCCCTTCAGAAGCCGAGAGCCCCCAGCTCCTGCCCTAACAAAGCTGCTGGGGGCACTGCCAGCACAACTCTGAGCAGCGGGGGAGCGTCTGGTGGGAGGAGGTGCACCCGTGCTGCCTTCACAAGGGGGGCCTGGGGTGCCTGGCTTGTAAGCACACACACACACACAGATTTGCAAATGGGTGAACTAAATCAGATATAAAACCTTCTGCCAGTTCCAGAATGGTGCAGCCCCTGTGCTTGGCTTGCAGTGGTTCAACAAGAGTGTCTGTCAGGTTAGTGAGATCATTCTAGATACAGAAAGCCAAGAAGAGAATTCACAGGAGTTCACAAGCAAAACTGCCAGCAGTTCTTGTAGATAGGCTATTCCTGCACAGGAATGGCCCACCCAGGGCCTGGTAGAGTCCTGCCAAGCAATCTTTAGCTGGGGAGGTGCTGGGACTTTGGGTGGATTTTTTGGCAGCATCACCAGCCGTCTCCAACATTAGAATGCAACTATGACTGAAATCCTTTGCCAGTTTCCTCTCACTAACTCTTGTATTTGGAATGCTCACTATCAAATGACTGGTTTAAAATATACTGCAACTACTAAAACTGACAATAACTATAGTACCAACCATGAATTGAAAGTAGACTTGTAAACTTAATTTTGCCAAGCATTTGAAGCAGTTTTCCAGGGTCTCTATAAAGATGATATTATCCAGCCAAAGAGTGGTTAAGTCTGCCCAGCTGCAGAGCCTGGGATGAACACTCTGTGCCACTGTCAGGAAGAGGGTAGAGTACAGTGTCTGCCCATACCTAAATTCAAAGGTCTAAATTATCTCAAATGAGACGGGATTACAAAAATCCCATCCTCAAATTGGAGGAAAAACATATGCCTAAATTCCATCTATTTTCCTTACCACCATCACTGCTTTGAAAATGCAAGTACTGACAATTTCAGGAGACCCAGCATTGGCAATAGAGAATAAATATCCTGCTTGTTACAGATATTTTCAGTGCTATCAATTTGATTTGTCCCAAATAGGGCTAGAAGAAGAGACAGCAAAAAGAGCAAGATGTACAGTCCAGCACTCCTGGCTTTGCTGACCCCACTTCAGCCATCTCAGAGTTATCTGCAGCAACGCTTCAAGTACGTTCCTCAGAGAGACGAGCACTAGGGGCCAGGCTAAGCGAAGACGTACATTGTATAAAATGACTAATTATGCTTTCCTGAAAGCAGGGTTGGCACAGTCCTGCATTTTGAGACAAAGAACTCCCAGGCAAGGGGTATGTATAAAACAAGTAACAGTGGTTGCTGTTTGAGATGTGAAATAATTTGAATAATAAAAATGTTTTTTGCGCAGAAAACTCCCTCATTTGTAGAAATACAGCCCCCCACCTAAAAGGAAGAAAACTAGATATTCCTCCTCCTATAGAGTCCCAAATGAAGAATTACTTACTGTATTTTAAACATTAGTATGGGCTGAATCCAGGGCAGAGAGCTTGGGGCAAGAACACTGACACAGGCAGCCTTGCAGTGCTGTGTGCAGAGCTGTGCCAGCTCAGTGTGCTCCTGTGCAAGAACTGGCTGCCACTGCACAGGCCTGGACACATGCTCAGGGCACACCACTGTGGTTAAACTCACACATACACAAAGCATGTCATGAAAGCAAGGCCAGAAGGCTCGTGTTTTAGGCTGGACTTGTATTATTTCTACCTGTGATGATAAAGAAATAGGAGAACGAGCTAGAAGACAGAATTAAAACAAAAATGTTGACATTTCAAAGCTCTGAGATAGAACTTTGTGAGAAGGAATTTAACAGAAAACCTAATGGGTCAACTACAGTCCACATAAACACACCTCCAAGCCCATGGCATGAGCCTCGAGCCATGAGGATGAATATTTTTTTTCCCATACTGCAGAATCTGGCTTAAAGCTGAGTGCAGCAAGAAAAGACAGCAGATTCAAAATTTCTGAAAAACTGAAACTGATATCTAAGACAAATACATCTAAGGAACAGCCTTACAAAAACAAGCAGTAATAAGAGTGAGGACTTCGTTTTCAGCACTGTGGGCACATCTGAGAACCTACCCAGAGAGGATAAGCTGTAGCAGTAGCTGTGTGTAACACAGGCATCCGAAGCTACCCACACAAACAACACCTGCCTGCCAGCAGCAGCACTAGGAGCTCAGACCCTGAGATGTTTAGGCTTTAACTGGATACACAAGCACACATGAAATCACAAGTTATGGTTTACCTTGCAATTCTTCAAATTCTAAACCAGAAAAGGCAGTGGACAAATTTAGTTCACTTTTTTTTCCTGCTAAAAAAACCTTTTGATAAGACTATAAATTGGGAAATTGGTGGCAGTTTAGTTCTATGGCTCATCACTGAGATAAAGAAGGTAAAGAAAACTAACTTCCAAGTCACTCACGCAAGTCATTAAAATTGTTAATACAGATTTGTGTCAAAGTAGGGTAATTAGCCAAAGTTTCTTGAGATAAAAAAGAGAATGAGGCCAGACACTAAATATACACTTTATACATATATAGTAGCAACAGAGAGGCTTTTTTTCAGCATGATCACAAAAATTGCTATTTAAAAAGCCACAAACAAAAAAAATCATACACACAAAAAACCCCACCACTGTAGATTACCCAAATCTTGCAACTTACATGTCCTCAACAGTAATGTCCTTCAGTATTTGGCAATAATCCACATTCCACACAGCTTGATCATCCCAGACTTTAGAAGCCAGCAGAATAGCTCCTAGGACTATCCTCTTCCAGTTACTAGGGCATATGTCAATCTCTGCATAGGTTAAAAGCCTTTCCAAATAAACCTACAGAACGAAGAAGGAAAAAATAAAAAACAAAACCCCACAATTGCACGTGTGTAATTAAGGCCTGGAGCAGAGCAGAGCAGCAAACACGTCCAAATGCAGCTGAGCAGCAAACAGTCCAATATAACTATTTATTAATGTTAAAGTGTGGCAACATAAGTATCAGTGATTACTACTTACATTAAAGAATTCAAATTTTCAGGTTACGGGTTCCATTTTTTATTATTCCACAAGAGCTGGACCATCAGGGTACACAACAGCTAGTGAGGGCTGAGTTCTGAGCAATGAGCACTGCTCCTTCAGGGAGACACTGCTACAGCTCTGTCACCTGTCACACATCACTGGCAGGTTCTCATTAGGGCCTACCTGGATAGCAAATCATTCAACATCCCATTAGCCTTTCATCATGGTTAAGGTTCAGCACTTGTAGCTTAACAGGAAGTGCTAAAACCTGCACTTCGATCTCTAGTGATGGGACAAAGATGTGTTAATTGCTGTCTTTCCACAATGAAAGGCCTTTAGTGCTATTTCTGTTTTACCCTGTATAGAACAGACTTAAATCCCTCCATTTCCATCACCAACTGTGTAGGCAGTGAGACATACCCAAGTCCAAAGATGTGCCTTGGTCTTTTCCTCTCATGAGATCTCAAACCAACTCTAGGATTTGAATCTCTCTCTTCCTTGAAAGTTCTCTAGTACTCACACTCCTATAATGATCCATGTACTAAGTAATATGTACTTTCAAATTTGAACATAAATTTGTTTTAATTTTCTGTTCCATCTAAATCCAAGTTTCTATTGTAGCTTCAGACAAATTAGTGGGTAAGGGAAGCTCGACCTATTAAGATCTAAGGGAAGGATTAATCTTTGTCACTGAGGTCTCCCCATGCTTCCCATCCTTGGCTGGTAGCCTTCAAATAGCCTAAACGTGTTCCTATAATAACAGGGCCACCTAGTGGTAAAAGTCACTTTAAAAACTAACTCTATTTTTTGTAAACACTACATAGTTTGCCCAGGGTTAGCTGTCATCTTGTTCTGTCAAAATTGCTTGCCTGTCTTTGAAAAAGCAAAATCCTCAACTGCTTTTAGATTTTCAATAGCTCTGAAATATTCAGCCTTTTAAATCACTCATTTCCTTATTAAAGAAAGTCCTTCAAACCAAGTTTGCTTAATTTGCTATATTGTATTTTGGTGACAGTTCTGTTCTCCTTTCACACTGTTTTTCAGAAAGAAGCCACAATGAAGACGGAAGTTTAGTGTGCAACCAAGTGCAGTTTGAGAGACATCTAAAGTAGCAATTATACATGTTGTGGTTTTTAAATTTCCTTTCATATACATATATGCACACACATATAGAAAAATCTTTGTCACTGATAAATTTTTAAATCCATCATGATTTCTGAAATCAAACAATGAACTCTAATGAGATGTCACCTGGGGAAAAAAGTTATAACCTCTTTGGCTTAATTTAAAAAAAAAGTTTGGTAGAAAGGTGGCTATGATTGAAGGGCATAATAATGAGATCCTCTCCTAGAGTTCCTATAGGATTGACTCTTGATCCCTTGAGGCAGTATTACTTGTTCTGGTTAATGTGAACTCAAACTCACATCTTCCCCTCTACACAGCTGAAATAAAAAATGTCTTTGTGCATGATCTCATCACATCCCACTGTTTACAGCATCCCACTGTTCTGCTCTTCTTAAGCTTCTTCAGTGAGTTATGTATTACAAAACAAAGAGGGTTTTATTGGACAAGTAATTAAGCATTACATATTTATATACAGAAAAGGGAATTGCCCTTTTATTTAATCACTTCTGCGACCATTCAGAAATCTCTAATGAACTCACGTGTACTGTGCCTTCATTAATAGGGTTTCATGAGATGCTCTAACTGATATTTAAGTATCAGTTCAGCCTGGTTCTCTTAATGAGGAGAGAGTAAAGTCCTCCAAAAGCTGGAGCTGCCTCTTACCAGTGTCACTATTGCACACTCCGCTGTCAGCTGTGCCGCGCTGAAGAGTGTCCGAACAAACCGGTAGATGTGCTTGTGGTCAGGGTCATGCTTGTAGTAGTCATCTGGGACTTCTTCCCGCTGAAAGAAAGTTCTTGGGATTACTGAAAATCTGTCTTACTTAACACTGACTCTACAGAACATGTTGTTTCTTCTCACCCAGGTGCATGCACCCATTTCCTGTCACAGAGGCAGAAGAGAGTTATACACCAGGAGAGGCAGCCTTGCAATATTGCAAACATTCCAAACAAAACACAGTAGCTTTAGCTGGGGCTAACAAGAACTACCATCATCACTGAAGGTGCTAACTATGGTCCATGGAACATTTATAGACTGAATGAGATGTAAAAAATTTCTCCCTGCAAGAAAATCACACGTATATACACACCAGGGAAACAATGGCTCTTTAAAAGGCAAAATTAACAGACTTCACAAGGTTTTTTGCTGAAAAACATGTGGCAATAATTCTGTCACAGGTAGAACCAGAAGGTAATTTACACTGTCTTCATAGGACTCATTCTTGAGACTCCAGAAAGACAACAAAGCTAATGAAGACCTAGATTTAACTTTGGCACATTGCTAAACTGTTTCTAAATACAGGAGAGAAGAAAAGCTCAGAAATAAACAGTCTGTAAAAGCAATCTATAATAAGTGTTGAGATATGTTCTGATATTCAGCACTTTTTTTGGAGGGATGAAACTTCCAGAGCTCCAACTCTGCACACTGGTTCTGCAAGACTGATACTGAACAGATTTCTGTCTATAGTCCAAGTTAGACCTACAGTATGGTCAGCATCCCTGCTTGACACTAAGCTAGTAGTTGTAAGGTAAGCAAAGCAGCAAGATTTTTCCTGTGGTTTTGTAGTTTAAAATAGCCAGGGAGCATTGTCAAGTAAAATGCAGAGGTAAGTTAACTTTGTGCTGTCCACACAGCCTTCTACCACACCGCCAACCCACGGAGGTTACCTCTGCAAGGGGGACACGCAACATTAGGAGCAGCATGAGCAGGAACACTGCTCGTTCCTGTGCTGCACATGCTACCAAAGCACATCTGGAAGTACATTTCTGCTGACTGGATGTCCTGAGGTAGCCCACAATGGAACTGTATTCCCCATCTATCTGTGCCCAAAAGGGTCACGCTCTCCTTAGGACCCTGCTCTGGGAAGCTGGGGATGGGTGGGTGCTCTCCCAGGTGCTTTAAACTTGGTTCTGGGAGGCAGCTGGGCCCTGCTGAGGTGTGCTCTTGGCTTTGCCAGCTGCTTGGTCTTGCCTTAAGCACAGGCTCTGCCGTTTTTGGGTTCTCTTTTTTGTTGTTCTTTCCTGGTTTCAGAGATACTGCAGTTAGTGGCTTTCTCATCTTGGGAAGGGCATTTCTGGCATTTTGGGCTCTCCTTGTTCCCACAAGGCATGAGATCCAGCAGTTTGGTATTTAGCAGTTATTTAGTGTTAGCTTTTGCCTGTTGCTGTTTTGTTTGTTAGTAAACTGTTATTTTTTTCACTTACATCTACTTGTATTCATTCCTTATTGGTGGAAAGGGATTGGTTGAACCTATACAGGAAGGCAACTTATTTCAGAATGTTCTACTTTTAAATTATCTTAAACCAAGAAACTATTTTAGTTTCTGAGAAAGGAAGCACCAAGACTAGTACTTGTGACTAAATCCATGATACCGGTAACTGGGTCCCATTATGGTCAACAGAGCCTGGTTTGGACTCCTTGTGACTGCATCTTTAGAAGACAAGGTGTTCAGAGATTTGTTCCTGCTAATTAACCTTTCTGAAGGAACACTATGTACCCAGGCAAAACACCATTGCTATAGAAACTAACAAGCCATGTGTGCCTTCCCTCAGAAGTGTGACAATCAGCCATAACTCTATTTCTGTCTGTATGCTGCAGTAAGATAGAAGAGACCTTTAAGTGCTCCCCAGAGGACATAATGATTTTCTTCTCATTAAACAGGAGGTAGGCTGTATGAAAGGATCAAAGGATGTTAAATAAAGAAATTGTCTGATGGAGTCCATCTTACATAAATAATTCTGAATGCAAAACAACAGATTCAGGCATTTAAAACAGATTTGGTCCACACTTTTTGTTCTGAAGTTCTACAGTTCATACAAGAAATCTTGGATATAGTTCTTCTTCTGAAGTTCTTTTTTTTAATTGAGTAAAGAGTTGTATTTATTTACATTGTATGGTACAATTCCTAGCACAATGGGTCATATTTAGGGATGAAACTCTAACAAACTTAAATAGTTTATTAAAATCCGCTTGTTAACAAGCAAAATCAGTGAAATAGGTTATACTGCATTCACTCAGGTAAATCCCAGAGCAAATTCAATTTTTAAAGCCACTCAATCTTTGCTAAATTAATTTCACATAAAAAACAAAGGAAGGGGTTCTGCAGGACAGGCATTAAGCAAGGAGTGCTCAAACTGGATGTGAAAAGCACACACTTCACTCTTGAGCTTCCCTGTACTATGAGATTTTGCATCTTTAGGAGTGTCTAAAAAGGGGTACCAGGACCAGTCACATTAAAATCACATCCTGAATGCTCCTTGCTGTTACTGCAAGCAGTCTTAAGCATATTTGCTTTAAAATGTTGCCTTTCCAGTTTTTAAAGGCCAAACTCACTGTTGCCTACTCTGTGTGATGCTTCATGTATTATATTCTCCTGTCTGCAGTCATTTAAAACGTTAGGCACATACCTACTAACCATGTCTTCCTAAAGAAACAGAAAACACTTCTAATAAAGCAGTATTAAAGAGGGGAAGAAAAGAGACAGACATGAAATACAAAAGAATTGGGCACATGCTTGTTTCTATTTATAGTCAAAGCATAAAAATCAAACATAGTTTGTAACATTTAGACTCTGTTCATGATCTAGCTGATCTCAAAAGTCACTGTTTGCACTTTGTATTATATATACAGACAAAATTTAAGATCAATTTGATTGTAACCTGGTGCCAATACAGTTTTTTATGACTTATACCATATACATCAAGATGTTACTGATACACACTCAGAGGACAAAAATATAAACACTTACTGTGAGAGGATGAGATTTTTCATCAAAAATATCCAATGATCTGTCAGAATCTCTATAAAATAAAAGTCTTTGGTTTAGCAATAAGAGTTAATTGGTAATGCTATGCTCTACTAAAAATCATTGTTCATTAAAGAGGATCAAGGGACATATTTTATAGTCCAGCTTTTCCTAGAATATGGTATAGACCTACCTCATTTTTGTAAAGCATTTAATCATGAGTCCTTACAATTAAATATTTAGGATGCTAAACAATGAACAGCTTTCCATGTTCTTGTATTATGCTTACTAAAGTTCTCCCTCAAAATGTGAAACCAGGTGAAACTCATTAATAGCATGTACTTCAAAAAGTCAGCTGTAATTCAGAAGCACATGCTGGAACTAGCTGTAATGGCAAGAGTGGTTTGTACATGGACAGTGTTCCTTCTCCCATCAAAACTAATCCATACGTCTGTATTCAGGAAAAGCTAAACAAAATCCAGAGGCTGATTTGTGGTGAGTTAGGTTGTTTCCTCACTCCCTGTTTTGGAGTTTTACGTGCCATTAGATGGGTGCATTACTGACCCTTCCACACCTGCTCAAGAGGGGGTACAAAGAGAAAACAGATACAGCATAAAGTGCCAGAATTTTCACCTCCTTTAAGCTTCACCAGGTGTCACTGAAGTGACCAAGACCATATCTGACTCTATGATCTTTAGAATTTTTTTCCAGTCTCAGTGATTCTATGATTTTATCCCTGCTTCAAAAAGAAAGTCACATTTCAGCAAAGGAAGACTTCACTCACCTGTTCTTTATATGGTAGAATATTGCTAATGTTACACTAAAAAAAGGAAAAGAAAAAAAGATTTAACAAAGCATATTCCATGCACACCATTCCACTGCAAAAGCTGTCATTCAGTGGAATGTTACAAATCCATTTTGCAGTGACCTCCTCTCCCATCCCCAAGCACTACACATCTCATTTCTCATGTTTAACTCTCTGGACAGAAATTGGCCAAATCAAATCTGCCGGCCAAACTACTTTTACATTCATTACAGATGCAACAAAGTTAAGTGTTAAGTGACATTTTCAACATATACCTGCATTTCCTAATTAGGTGCTATTTAATGAAATTGTAGACTATTCCCAACTAAAACCTAAGTTCTCCTTGGTGTTACATACACCATTGCAGAGATCCTGCAGATGTTTTAACCCCATCTGGTTGTGTAATTTAGGACCTGTCTAAAAAAGAGAATAATAAAGATGGTATTATGCCAGCATAATCCAAGAAGTGGACAAGAAGAGATTTCAGTCTCTGCTAAGTGAGGCAATAGGTTTCATGTATTAATACTCGTCTACTGCGGTCAAATTTCCGATTTTTTACTCGTGGTGATAACCATCACGGGAACCTATCATGAAAAGTTCTGATCTGCTGTCAACTGTACAACACTTCAAAATGGCACAAGTATAATTTTTCAGGTTTTTGTTTTGTTTTTCTCTGGAAAAGGAGGAGTGACATGCTGCATACCTTTGTCTGAAACCAAATTTTAAAGTAACAAATCAGACATTTCCAAACTCTCCTACACTATTAAAGCAGTAAAGGCTTCTGGGCCTCAGCCTTCCTTTCCCCTCAAGCCCAATAAAACTCTCTTCTCAATTCTCAGCTGGTATCATCCAAGTGCAAATAACTGACTTTCTGGTACCCAGAAAAATAGCTCCAGCTACCATTTACATTTGGAGAACATAATTATCACCTACCTAAAATAACAAGTATGTGAAGAAAAGGCAGAAAGGTCAAAACTAAACCCCAAGTCAGCAACATGCTGGTTTTTGACAACTAGAGGGCAGACTAATATCACTGGAAAGTACCAAATACAGTCCTGCAACTTTTCCTGCAGCTCCACACAAAATCCATTTCAAGTTTTCCCAGGTCAAAAATTTCTTGATTTGGCTTTCAGTGTGAACTAAACTCCCCATCTCAACACAGACTTTCAAACCCACAATGCTGACACACTTCTGCACTGCCTCAAGTGCGTGATGACAACGACTTTGAAATAGGACAGTCCATGAGCTCCGTGACTGAAACAAGAGCTCCCTCCAGCAGTCAATTGCCCAGACCTCTACACCCCTTCCATGACCAACCTGCAGCAGCAGTGCTGTGCTTCTCTCATTCCAGGGTGCAGTTGGCTTTGGAACAGACAAGACCCACAGAAAATCCCAAATAACCCCTACAATGCCACTCAAGCCCTTGTTGATGACAAGGGTCCTTACCACTTTATTGTGCTTCTAAGGTTAGGCTGACTGACGGTGCTGTCATCTATAAATATTGTTGAGCATGAGCTGTATTTCTTCGTAAGCTGCCCAGGAGAAACCTTGGGGAGGGAAAAAAAAAAAGAAAAAAAGAAAATAACTGAAATGCTTTCCAGAAGAGGGATTCTGTAAGATTTTGTTTAGCACACTGAATACTGGCTTTACACCTCAAGTGGTTCCTGCACTGGAGGCTCCTGTGGATGGCAGCTGCTGCAATGTAAGCTACCCTGTAGCCATCTAGCTCCTTGGTGTAAGATACATTTATAAACCATCCCTTGTAATACACAACATGATTTCAGGTAATTTACAGCAGAAATAGCTGAGCTAAAGCAGCAAGTCCTGATTTTCTCAGTTCTTTCCCATTCCATTCTTGTCAGTTTGTGTCCCAGTCTTCCCTCTCTGTGATATACTCTATTAGATTTCCCTGTGACTCCATCATTACTGTCCCCCCTGCTTTGACATCCCATACCTTTACATTTTCTGGTTATCCAGAAACATGTGGGGTTTTGTCCTGTTACAGTTTAACAAAAAAAAAAAAGAAAGCTTTTCCTGACAGGGCTCCCTTCACACATGTCCTGTTTAGCATCTGGAATCTGAAAACAGAGTACTGCTAATACTCTTACTTTTACTATTACTATTAAGAGCTAGCAATATGCTCCATCATCCATCCTAATCCTGTCCACTCTGTACTGTAAGAAATCTTCCAATACAACCCCACCCACGCTTCTCTGAGCATTTTCAGAGAATGCCTTGCACTAGAGACAGGATATCATAATTGAGGGAGGAATTTTAATCAAACAATTCAAGATTCATTAGTTTTCACCAGAATTTTTTTAAATTCCTTGTCTAAAACTTGAAAGTCTTCTATATGAAAATGCTGAGACTCTTCAAAACTCAACAGCTGCCTGGGAATATCTCCCATTCCAGCTGAAGTTTGCCAGCAAAAACACTCCAATCACATTTCACCTTGGTACTGCCAGACCAAAGCTGGAATTGTAACAAAAAAAGAAAGAGAAAAAAAAAGGGAAAAGAATCACCCCCACTCCTTGCATAATTATGCAAAATAAGAGACCTGAAATGTCATTATCTTACCAGTACTTTATCAGTAGACACTTTTGATATTTTTAAAGCTTTATGTTACTAACTTCCATTCTTACCTTTACTAGTCAATGATTTTCTTACACACTTATTAATGACATTGCATCTTTTTTGTTTTGGCTGGTTTTTTGGTAAGTGAAGTGTTCAAACTAACTAATATTTGTGGAAGAAGCTCAGAGCATATTTTCAGATTTTAAAACTAATGGAGTATCACTTGTTTATCATACTGATGATATTTGTTCATTATTCTCTCTTCATACTGGATACACTTCTTAAAATAAGTCCTGAAGCAGTACTCAATCAGCAAATCATTCAGGACTTGCCATCTTGGCTAAGAAATTAATGTGGTTTTATTTCTGTTTAAAAAATACAAACAGGTTGGCTTATATTTTCTTCTTTACTGTTCTGAAATGCTTAAGACTGACAACAAAAAAAATTATTTTTATTTTTTTGACATCAGCCGTTCTATGCTTTGTGATATTGTGCCTGTTTTTTGCTTAGAGATGGGCGAAGATAATTCAGTTTCACCTTTCTAAGGAGGATTTGGAACATGTGTAAGACTATATACCTAGAACTACTACAGCTGTTTCCTTGAATTTGCCTTTGGCCCAATATCCTAATATTATTTACACAGAATCTGGTTTACTTACATGATTTATATGGTTACTCTTCCTCTTCTCTCGCACTAGAAAGAAGGAAAAAGAATGTGAACTGAAAGGTTTCCCAATTTACATTCAATAAAGTCATTCTATTGACCTAGTTTTCCAAAATATGGGAGCATTAAAAGCTTCAAATTTTACTTCAGGTATCTGGAAAAGTAGTTTGAGGAAAAATTACCAAGTTTTATCAGGCTAGTAAGCTCCTTCTATCTAGCCACATGAACATTTAGGAACAACTACTTCCCATCACACTAAGGGGAAGAATGTCTCAGCTCTGAAAAGATGCTGTGTATCATGAAAACCAGGATGATTTCTGACAGTTCAAACAGACAATGTCCAACACCCAACAGCAAACAGAAGCAAAACCAGCACACCCTGAGCCTGCCAAAGGCACTCCAGGAGGAACTGAGGTGCCCAGCATTATTTACATGTTCTCTCTCCTCCTATTAGACAGCAGAAGGTAAAAGGGTATTTCACTCTACAGAAAATGCTGGCACAAGCTGTGCACCTATTTATCATATAACTGCAACCATGTCATTTGATCATTTTAAACTGTGTTAGTCTTTCAAAAGAGACTGCAAGGGTAAACTTCCAGCTGTGACAGCAGCAATACACCAGCGTGTTAGGGAGAGCTGAGAGCTGCACACATGCACAGAGTATACGAATAAATGTGACCAGCATGGACAGGCACTTCTCCAAAGTTCTAACCTCACATCATTACCACTCTTTAGCAGGACACATTCTCTTACATATTTAGCAAAACTGACAATTGGAAAAATGTACCTACATTTTTTTTAGTCTTTTTGCATAAATCAAAACTTGTCATCCAGATAACATCTCACTGAGAGAGAACTTATGGATATTAATTCTACTAATTCTATGGAAGGTCAACTAAAAAAGAGCAAGGGAAATTAGAAAATTAATTATTCTGCCTGACTTCTCCATAAAAATCAATTAATTTAATACAAAGTTCAGAGAATAGTTTAATAGTTACTACCTCACTTAGAGGAACATTTCTTCTACATGTACACAAGCCTACAATGCAATACATTTCATTTGAAGAAAACCAAATGATGTTTAAAAGCACTGCTACCCCCACCAAGCCCATTCACGTAGCTGGAACATTTTCTGCAGCAAGGCTGGAAGGCTGCCCAGTGCCATGTCATGAACTCTGTCAGCCTGTGAGCTGCACCTTCAGCACTGCTCATCTCAGAAGTGTCTGAAACGAGCAGCTCACATCCTCTGGCTGTTTGAAGACTGACCTTAGAGGCCCTGAAAAAAGAGGTCTTTACATTTCCTTGGTATCATCTCTTCTGGAGAAGAGGGCTAGTGCTTGTTCCCACTGCTCACAGATTATCTGAGCACTGCAAAGTTGATACAACTGACAATTCTACCACTTGCCACAAGACTGGATAGCAGGACAGCAACTGACAGACCTGTCAAAATAATTCTTTTGTGTGGCAAAGCTGTGCCAAGTTAAAAGACACACTGCAGCTTTCCATCAACACATCCAACCTCAAGTGCATCACTTTCTTAGCAAATCAGTGCTTCAAACAAGAACCAACTATAAAAGAAACAAGCATTTAAAAACATTATCCTAAACTTTTTTTTGTTGCAATTTCAAAATGTCCTGTTGTCAGAATTTGCTTTTATTTGTGCAATACAGAAATGCCTCCACTTTTTATGAGCCTTTTGGAATGCACATGCTATAGCAATTGTTTCAAAATTCAGTTATTATGTAAACACAGGATCTGCAAAGAAATTGAAAATCCCAATACATCTATATAATTAAAACTGGGACTGGAGAGTATTTATACTCTGAAACTATTCAAACAGTTTAAAACAACATATTCAAAAGCAACTGATATCGACTAATCGCTTAAGCTTATTATTTCTTACAGAAAAAAACCAACTTTTTTAACTATAATTTTTTACTTTAAAACAATTTTTGAAATAGTCCTTGGTCATTAAAAAAACCACCATTGCTTGAACTTGAGTTACACTAATGAAGAGAGCATTGCTCCTTCAGACTACTAGGATCTGTACTCTGAAATCTGATACTTAAGCATTTTAAAGATCAAGTGATTTTAAGTGTTAAGTAAAATGGTCTACAAACACATTTCTGTGTAAATACATAAATTACTAATCCCTATGCTTTGAAAGAATTGAAGCACTGTTCTTGAGCTGTTACTTATGGTTATTTTTCCAATTTTTTCCCGTTTTTTGTTACAATGGAAAAAACCTTAGCTTACCATCTGTTTGTGACTTGCTCAGGAAAATTGTGCTTGCTCTGGGATGGTCAGATGGATTAGATTCCAAGGCTAAATCTGAAACAGGAAGGACAAAAAAAAGGAGACGCCTTTAACAAAAGATGATAACTGCAACAATTCCCACCCAGCCTCAAAGTGCTCAAGCACAGTGATGGAAACAAGATCAAACCCACATAGAATGGGCTGGCTCTCTCAAACAAAACTGTACTTTTGCCAAGATGAATAAAAATTTTACATATTTCCCTCTGAGAAAAAAATTGGACAGTGAGATCTCTAAAAAACCCATTTATCTTCAGAATTCAATCTGTGCCCCTGCATGTTAGGGTAGCTGCGTGTGGGGCATGTGCTTAGTAGTGAGCAGAAAGCTAGAACTTTATCAAGAGAATAATAAAAAAAAAAACCAAACAAACAAAACAACAAAAAATGATCACTGCTGATCTTTCCCTCTGTGGTCTTTCCCTATTTGCTTTATGTACCAAATACAGCAGGAAACAATCTCTGTGGTCTTACAAAGGAACCTAATAAGTAACATTTACAGTGATGATAAATATCAAAACATGGAGCTTACGCTATTCAGTTCCTTTGGAATTTCACATAAAGCCATGTAAAGTTCAAACAGAGTTATTGAAGAACAAAATGACAGCTTTAATCCTTTGCCACAACAGAGCAGCAATGGCTTACTCCCTTAGATTAATATGGAAGTGATCACAAAAGTTTGTTGATGAAACTGTGACCATCATGATGAAATTCTGAGCTGCCTCAGCTTGGACAGAAGAAACAGCTGTTCTGAGGAAGTCAGAGCACACAGTGACTTATGTGAATACATGAACAGAGTAATTTAGGACTGTGATCCTCTAAGTCTTGGAAAGAGCAATTTTGCATGCATTTACAGTTGTCATTCTTAGGCCATGCCAGCCATACAAGCACACACACCTGTGCATGAGCACTTGCACTTTTAAGTGCTCAAGGTGGGACACCAACACAGCTACCACACCCCTAAAAAGCAAAGCCATCTAAGAATCACCATCAAGTTTTAATTAAAAAACCCCATAATATTTTATGCACCCAACCAACAGAACTCTGCCAAACCACAAACTGCCTGGGTGCTGAAGTTTTAACTGTGTGAATGGTTGTGCTACTGCACCTCCCCACAACACAGCCACAGCCCCCATGTGCCAGCAAGGGAACGCAACTGCAGAAGTACACAGGTTCCCAAAACTTCTCATTCCAGATTCCCACTGGTGCACAGCACTGCTATCCACACCTCCAAGTTTTCCAAGTACTGGGCTTTACAACACTGCTGATCTGAGTCCAACCTGCTGCTCTGGCACTGGTCGAGGATGTGGACCACTTAATTTTGATCTCCACTGTTTAAGTAAGTAATGCAGCCAACATCTGTTTAGGAGCACCAAGACTGTTCAAAAGGGAATTCTCTCCTCCTCTCAAAAAGACCAGAGTCAGCCATGAAAGCAGACCATCTTATGAAGATTTAAAAAGCTAATTTACAAAACCAGTATTTCTATTGTCACCTTACTGTGCTCATTCACAGCACACAGTGAACAGATACCTGAATTTATTCATGCAGTTAAAATGAAAGAAGTCCTGGCTTAGATGGCCTGGAGTGGAATTTGCCTCACAGCTCATACCTCAAGTACTTCTGATGGTCAGTTGATTCTCTGAAAAAATAAAAAATCCAGCATGCAATAGCATGCCAGTCTTCCACATTTTAAGTACCATTTGTAATATCTTAACAAAATAGTATAACTTGTTTAAAACTTGTCCACAAGTCTGAGAAGTTTCTAACACTAATTTAACAAAATCATGTTTAAGAGACAGTATACAGCTTCTAATGCTAGCCCTGCATTAACAAACAAACCCAACACAAACAGTGATTCAGAAGTGGAAGTATTTTGCCAGCCTACAAATAACTGAAGTACCATCAACAGGCCAAACAAGACTGCAATATGCAGACTTAAAATACAGATTATTATCAGCAAGTTATGATGCAAACAGAGCAAACAACTCAGAACTTATTCATTTACAGTTCTGCAGCAATTTTTAGAGTAACTGGGTAAGTCAGGTTAGAATAGATGTCAGACGTCTCCAGTTCAACCTCTTGCTGAAAACAGAATCAGCTTTTGATAGAACATGAGGCTGCTCAAGGCTTTACCGAGCTGAGCCTTGAAAACTTCCAATGAGGGTCCATAAAGCCTAGATCACCTTTCCCATGAGGGGGACTAATGCCTACAGGGCTGTGAGACTCACTACGGAATGGCAGGGAACTGCTTGTAGGACTGTACAGGTCTTGAGCCATATTTAGGGAAAGGCAGCAAGGAAAATTGGGGAGGAAAAAGCACAGCAAAACTGAAGGAAAAGGGCTACTGAAGTCAGTAACTCTTAACAAAGAACCCCATGTTTCTCCTTGCTTAATTTCATAGGGTTAGTGCTGACCCAGGTCTCTCTGCATAAGCAGCCTCCAGCACACTGACTGCTGGCTGTCATGTGCAATTTGGGCATCCTCCATCACCTCCTCCAGGTCACTGATAAATGTTAAACAGGACAGATGCTTTTCTTCCCAGGGAAGAGACAGTACAGGATATCACCCATCCTCCCTCACCTCATTAAAAAAATACTACTAACTTGACTTCCCTATGGTTTTGATTTACTTTGGAACCATGGGACTTGTTAATACTCACTTCTTATATTGTTTCTGCCTCTTCTTGTGCTCTAGCAGTCCCTATATCCATGCCTCTTACATGTCAGAAATCAGGTCAAGGACTAAAAGCACAAGAATGAATCTAACCAACTTTCATCCCAGACAAGAAGTGTCTTCTTGTCATTCCAGGCAAGAAGATCCACAGCACTGCAGCTTGCACTGAGTGACACAAAATTGACAAGGCACACGAGTCAACCTCCTGAACCAAGCAGACCCACACATTTAAGGAGAGGAACAGAACTGAAAGGATCAGAGACTTCACTGGCTCCAGTTCCATGATGGCTCTGCCAGACACAAGGAGCTTTCTGCTGGATGAAGCCAGGTGTATCAGCACCCAAAGCACATTAAATCCACAACACAGATTATACAACCAGAGTTAAGGTATTAATGAAGTCCAAGACAAATCCCACGGCTCCCATACCATTTCCTGGTATGAAATTCCGCCAGAAATGATCAAGACCAAATGTACCTGGGTTTGTTATTCCAGGATAACATGGCACAAGCAAACACAGTGTACACCTGCTTTGGTCTAGCATGAGACTGCAAAGAAAGATGCATTTAACAAACCACCTCCCCGCAGCTTTCCCTTTATAAACTGCCAGAGAATTTTAACCATCCTGCCTGTGCCATTTTCCCTGGACACTGCTTTTTTCTAAGCAATGGAAAAAGTAGTCATGGGATTTGATGTAAACTGCCAATGTTGCTCATGAAATACCAAAAAGCAACAGCAATACAGCTGATGAAGGAAACATAAGGCAAGAGGCAGATAAGGTACAAGGAGAGGTAAAATGTAATGGGAAACAGCAAAAGAAAAGGCAGAGGAAGAGATAAATCTGTCTGCAAACAATTCGACTCACAACCAAGCATAACTCCTCACACTTCATCCTGGTAGCACTTACGACTCCAAAGCCAAGATACTAGCCCTGAAGGTAAGGGTAAGTCTTGAGTAGGAGCTGCATCAGAAGCTGTCTGACAGAAAAGTCAAGCTTCATAGAAAGCTAACAGAAAAAGAAAGCACATATGCCACAGGATAAACAGGAATAATAGGAATTAAAACATGCAGAAACAAGAGAGAGAAATGAGAGGAACAACAGGATGATATAAAAAGCAAGAAAACAGTGCCAGAACACTTTTGTTCTAGACGCTCAATAGCAATCAAACCACTTTCTATCGGATCCTCATACTTAGTGATAAAGAAGCGAGAAGGGAAGATTCCTACCAGAAATAAGGTCTATGAGAGCACGACAATAATGGTGTTACACAAGGGCCCTTCACCTGACTGAGAACAGTGTGTTAAAAACAACCTTCTCCCTTATTTCTCTGCATCTCTCAGAGCCATTTACTCATGTGTACCAAACTTGTCAGATCAACCCTGCCTCCAAGTGGAGGAGAGAGAAGCCTGAACTTGCTCCCCTGCCACTGTTCCCCCTTTGCGGAATCCCTTGCAGCTTGCTTGCCCTTCAGACAATCTCAGCCAGCTCTGCTGCTGCTGTGCACATACACAGTCCCCCACAGGGCAGATCACATCAATTTTAAAAGCAATCTTCTGCCTAGTTCAAGATCTTGCATCCTTTCCACAACACAAAATCCACATGCCATGTAAGAATGTGTAGGAATTTATAATGCCAGCTACTTATCTGTGGTTTACACACCTCCATGGGTGACTTCTAATTATTACAAATACATTTTACACACTGCATCATGCCACATGTATTATCCTGTGAATAAAGCTGATAGTCAAAAATGTCCCTAAGTAGGAGCCCTTTGATAATTTCACTACTTCAAAACAATAAACCATTGCATTTCCTTTAAGTTTTAGCCCCATCCTCTGCTTTATTAGACAGCAGTAACATTTTGATACAGCACATATTTAAAGCATTAAATGATACAATAATCTCTTTGCTGTAAATTGTGTTTTGTCATTTGCTCAATGACTTACTAGCTGTGACTAATGCTTTCCCTTATATTTCATTACCTTATGCTGTAAAGATGCAAGCTACTTAACAATCCAAATAAAGATGTAAAAATGATAACAAATTAGATGAGCAAATGTGCCAATCCATTTCAGAAAGTCTGTTATTCCTAACAATAATTTAATAGAAAATTATTTCTCCTTCAAATTATGTTACTCTAATTATTTTCCCAAAACCTTTTAGGAAAGTTACAACTCAGGTTTCTAAATTTAACCTGCTTTGTTTATTTGTCCCAGGCACTACAGTTGCACCCGAGAGGCCACCACGCATAGGTTGCTTTCCATTTGCAACTCTCATTTTTGAAAGATTGTTAAAAGATTATTTCTAAATATTGTGAATTTATACAATAGACACAGAAGGATGTTTTAAAGCTATTTAAAAGCTGTGAGTTCATCTTTATGGCACTACTACAGAAACAGTAATATCCTTTCCAATACCCAGCACATATCTAAGTACACATGGATGTTTCGGAAGGATGCAGAAATTACTTCAATATACAAGCTCTCTTAATTAGAAAGGAATTATTTTCTCTTTTACACCACACTCCAGAGCTGGGCTGGAGAAATTGACACAGTAAACAAAAGTGCAGAATATATATTAAATACTGGAGACTACCTAGGGTAGTAATTTATTATTTTCTGTGGCTTAATAAAAAAAAAAATCAATACCGTATTAATACGTGTTCTTTCATTTCTCAAAGTGCAGGAGGCTCCACACTCTCTATGGCCTCCAGAGGACAACCCAACATGATCCTCCTGCACCCCATTCACAGCTCCTGCTGGGAAAACATGGCCCAGAGATCTGTTCACACAACACAACATAACACAACACAACACCCTTTCTGGGCCCAAATGCAGCCCAGGAGGCTTCCACACATTTCCTGATGTACCTGCCAGGGTTATAAACACTTCTACAGATTTCAGCCAAGGCAGGGAATCAGCAGTGCCCCAAATTCCACAGCAAAAGCAGGACAAGTTAAAACAGTGGTAAACAAGATGCCTCTAAGATTTTACCTTTGAACTTGAAGGAAAACAGTAGCTCACAAGCTAGATTGCAGAAATAACTAACAATTTGTTAGGGATGTTGTCCTGTACTGCATTTAATTTAGGACCATTTAAAGGACAAGGAGAAAGAATTAGTTCTGTGCTGTTGCTGTTTATTCCCCACATTGACCTTTACACATAACAATTCACTATCACCAGAGGCTAAAGCTGAAGTCCACAGCTCTAATTTTCTAACTGATAAGTCAAACAAAACAAAACCACAAAAAAACCCCACAAAAAAACCCCACAAAAAACGCAAAAAAGAAAGCAACAAAAAGACCCACCAAAAACCCCCAAACATACATAACCATAAACAAAACAAACTAACAAAACATCAACAAAAACATCAAACCAAACAAAAGAAAAATTTGGTACACATTAAGGAACAACCAAATTTTAGAATGTGAGATCCATGCTGACAAGAAGAGCAAGCATGAGGAAAGCCTTCCCGTAACAACTCCCCATGTTCTCTGCCTGATTCCCAAGCCATGGTTCAGAAAGCAGAACAGGTGAGTACCAGAAATTCCAGTCTCAGGTAATGTCTGCAGGTGACCAAAGCAAGACACACTGCAGTGTTTGCTGGTGTCACAGGCCACCTGAAGGACTGGCACATGGTACGTTTTTCACCTCTTCCAACTGCACACATTTATAAACTTCAAATGAAGCCTGCACCTTACCTGCAGTTTGTTCTGTAGAAGAAAAATAACCATCCACATAACAAAACATGTCCAAGAGCTTTTCTGTAAATCTTTTTTTAGTCTTTAGAAATACTAGCATTCAGCAGTTTATTATCTGAGCCTTACTGACACATTTCAGAACAAGCCAGTGTTAGTTTTCACACTGGAAAAAAATCAACAATGTTTGATTACTGCAATGATTCGAGATCCTTTCAGAACTCCAAACAGAAGCAAAGCTGTGCTATACACACACAGCTCATCAAACATTGTAGAATGCTACCTGGCTGACGGGGGGGGGGGGGGGGGGGG
>VXBQ01012637.1:4953-19523 GCA_013400175.1 Phainopepla nitens
GAGGCAGCCGCTGAAGGGAATCCCCGCCAGCATCCCCTCCACGCAGCAGCCGCAGGAGCTCCTGAACCTCATCCTGCCGCCGCGGTGAGCGGGGCCGGGCCGGGGCCGGCAGCGCCCGGGGGCCGCCCGCGCACTCCGGTAACGGCCGGTGCTTCTCCGCAGGGAGTGGGAGGAGGCGCAGAAGCTGTGGGTGCAGGAGGTGTCCACGGCGCCCAGCACCCGCCGGGACGTGGTGCAGCTGCAGGAGCAGCTGGACCGGCAGCTGCAGCAGCGGCAGGCGCGGGAGACCGGGCTGTGCCCCGTGCGCCGGGAGCTCTACACGCAGTGCTTCGGTCAGTGCCCGCCGTGCTCGCAGCTCGCTCTCACGGCACCGGCTGCCGCGAGGGGCCTGCGCGTGAAAAACAGCCTTAAACCCTCTCGGTTCTGCTCGTAGTTGCGCTTAAACCGAAGTTTATTTAAAGTAACTTGAAGGCGTGTGTGTCTTGCACACTGGGGTGACGCAGCGCTGGTCTCCTGAAGGGGAGGGGTGGCCACCTCTGGAGAGCAGGATCCTCTGAGGGCTCCGCCAGAACTGCAGCAAGTCATTACACGGTTTTAGGTGTTTGCTGTTACAGCTGTAGGGGATGGGCATCACTGGCTTTACCTGAAGGGCTGCACCACCACTTTGCTTTTACCTGCTGTGCTCAGTGCCAGAGCAATGTTACAAACCCAATCAATTAGTACTGTCTCTACTACATGTCACGTCCTAAATGTGGGCCCATTTACCCCAAAGGCCCACATTTACCTTCCTAGGACCCACTTTATTCCCTCAGAACCCTCTTTACCCTTCCAGGACTTCATTTTACCCTCAGGGCCCCATTTACCCTTCCAGGACCCCATTTATTCTTTGACGAACTTTACTCTTCCAGGATCCCATTTACGCCTCAGGAGCCCACTGATCATTCAGGGCCACATTTAGGCTTCCAGGATCCTATTGTACACTGTCACATAATAGGGACAATTCTGATCTGTCCCTGGTTGTGTGGTGCAGGGAACGGGTGACAGGAGCGGCTGTGGCCCTGAGCAGGGAGCAGGGGACAGGAGCAGCTGTGGCCCTGTGCAAGAGCAGGGGACAGGAGCCGCTGTGGCCCTGCACAGGGAGCAGGTGACAGGAGCCGCTGTGGCCCTGAGCAGGGAATGGGTGACGGGAGCAGCTGTGGCCCTGTGCGGGGAGCAGGGGACAGGAGCGGCTGTAGCCCTGAGCAGGGAGCAGGGGACAGGAGCCGCTGTGGCCCTGAGCAGGGAGCAGGTGACAGGAGCCGCTGTGGCCCTGAGCAGGGAGCAGGGGACAGGAGCGGCTGTGGCCCTGCACAGGGAGCAGGTGACAGGAGCCGCTGTGGCCCTGCGTGTGTCCCAGCTGCAGCCCTGCCCCGTGTCCCCCCTTGCAGACGAGCTGATCCGGCAGACCGCGGTGAGCTGTGCCGAGCGGGGGCTGCTGCTGCTGCGGGTGCGGGACGAGCTGCAGCTGACGCTGGCCGCCTACCAGGCGCTGTACGAGAGCAGCGTGGCCTTCGGCGTGCGCAAAGCGCTGCAGGCCGAGCAGGGCAAGTCCCACCTGGAGAAAAGGGTGAGTGCGCCCCTTCGCCCCACGTCGAGCTTCGTGCTCGTGTGAAAAAGAGCGGATTTTTACATCCTTAAATCCGATGTTTCCGTTTCCACGGGATGGCAGCAAAGAGCACCCAGAGAGTCCGCTCGCTGTCCTCGGGTTTAGGTGCGCTTCTGAAGCACATTCGACGGCTTTAAGACGGCACCACGCACCGCTTCGTCCTGATGCCTTCTTGCCGTTGAGTTAGGAAGGGCTGGTACGGCGGCAGGAATGACTCCATGCCTCAGAAGGCAAATGAAGCACTTTACTGAGAGAAACTTGTCCTTTTATAGATGAGTTAGTGGGCTAAAATTGTATTGGTTTAGCGAGTGACACCCCTTAGCCCATTGGTGCTAGAAGGACACCATCTTCTTGAAAACATCTTACTATAAACAACATGTATCTCATGCATAACATGTTCATAAAACCAGGTGCAGGGATTGTTTTAATTCTTTCTCTGCACTTTCTCACAGCCTTCCCAGGACAGCCTGTGAAAGCTGGGAGCTTTTCTCTATGACCAGGCTGTCAGCAGCCACAAGCTTTCTGCATTTGAAAAGAGCAAATTTTTACATCCTTAAATCCATTGTTTCCGTTTCCACGGGGTGGCAGCAAAGACCATCAAAATACTCGGGTTTAGCTGCACTTCTGAAGCTTGTTCTACAGCTTTTTCTACACACCACTTTGTCCTGATGCCTTAAGTTTTGGCTCTCGTATTTTCCAGATTCTGTACTGCATTAGTATATAACTCTGAACTTCATACAGAGTGTCAGCAAGTTCTCCTCACAGCTCAGTCACACAAAACAATCCTTTTCCAGTCCCAGAACCAAGGACACTGTTGTGGCTTCAGGCCCAAAAAGTGCAAACAACAGGGAACTGAGGAGAGCAATCTGGGAGGATGGGACTTCATCACCTGGAGCTGGAATTGGACAATTAACCCCAATATGTAAAGGGACCAAAACTTGTAAATGTGTGAGAACTCATGACCTAGGGTCCATCCTGGGTGTAGCCTCAGCCAGGCTCTTGTACTGCCCAAGGTGAATCCTTTGAAGGCCTTTTAATAAATACCTGCTTTATTCCTTTAACTCTGTCCAGCCTCTGTTCTAGGTAGCCTCTCTAGGTATCGATCCCATCTTAACTGAAAATTGACTATTTGCCACCAAAACTTGAGACATCTGTACTCTTTTCCAAGATTGCAGAGCTGGAAGAGGAAAAGAGGGAGCTGGAAAAACAAGTGAGTGAAGAGAAAGCGAGATGTGAGGCTATTGAAAGGCAAGAATCTGAACGGCGAGAAATAGAAGAGAAGAAACACAGTGAAGAGGTTCTGTTCCTCAGACGGACAAACCAGCAGCTGAAGGTCAGTAAAAATCCAGAATTCCAAATACTAGTGGTAAAATTCTCATTAAAACCATTAAAGCCCTAGTAACACAACACACCATTTAACATTAAATATTACCCAAGAATAACTGTGCAGGGACTGGATAATTATTTGTGCATGTGGCTTTGGGGAGAACAGAACTTCTGCTCTGTACTTTGTTTTTAAAAGGAAAAGAATCCCACATCTTTTGAGTAAGGAAAGAATGTCACCCTGAACAGCATCAAATGTTTCTGGCTACAGCTAAAAAACATTTCTCTTAGAGCAAGCTGCTTTTCCTGCAGATCCTACTTTCTAACTCACATTTTCAGGCTGCCTTGGAATGTTTTAGGACACAAAATCTTAGATCAGATGTGTGTTGCTCCTGAATCCATTTCTTCCTTGAAGTACCTGTACTTGAGCAGCTGTGTGTGCCACTGCTGTGGGTTATTGTGGTGGCTGCTCCATCCATCCACTAACTGGCATCAAATTTTCTCAGTAATCACTTGCTGTTCCCAGCTACTCTTGTCCCAGAGTCAGTTTGTGTTCCAAATGCCAGAGAGCCAAATACTTAATTTAGTTCACATAGTCCAGCCTGAAATCAGAGAATTCAGATCACTGTTTCAACAGCTTTTATTTAATTTCCCCCTTGATGCTTCACATTCGAAACCGAGTCTCTCATCGTACACAGCCAAGGCCAGCTCTGTTCTCCTCAGAATGCAAAAAGTGCATGCCAGGAACGACAAACTAATTTATAAAACATGTAGGAATGGAATTGCTGGGGAACAAACCTGGCCTGGCTCTCCTGGCAGCAGCGCAGTGTCCCTCAGCTCCTTGCTGTGAACACCCAACAGAAAATTTAGCCCTTCACTGCACTGAAGGTTTATTTTTTCAGGTTAGGGAATCTAATTTGTCTCACTGTCTCATTTGTTTTTCAGGCCCAACTTGAATGCATCGTTGCAGCAAAGACTTAATTGTTTTGTTGTCCTCAAGGCAGGCTCAGAAGAGCTGTCAGAGCAAGAAGCTTGCAATTAGTGACAAAGATTTGTCTTCCTAAAATGATCTTGAGTTTTCACTTACCAGTAACAGCAGGCAGTGTATCTGTGTTCTTTCTTTCTCTCTTGAAGAGTTGAAATTCAAGAGCTTCATTAATTACTGCTCCCTCCTTCAGAGCCATCTCAGCAGTCAGCTCTTTGAACTGTGAACTTGTCTGGGACTTGCCTGATGGTAACATGCTAATGACCTTCAAAGCAATAACTAATAAACATTTTTAAATGCAAACACCTCTCTGACATTATTAATTTGAAAATGTTGTAGATGATTCAGAAACAATATAAAAGTGCCTACAAGAAAAGTAACTCACATGCACCAAGAAAGAAATGGCAGCTCACTCTTGGACAGGTGTCTTGGGGGTATTTCCTCGAGTACCTGCAAGCTGGTGTCAACTGTACATGGAATTCTCTTGTCAGAAGTGTCAGCAGTAACTGAGCACAGGCAACACCAAAGCTCTGGGTGTGATTGTTTCTAGTGAAATGAAGGGCCATGATGGCAGCCACAGATTCACTGCTCAATAGAAGCAAATGAAATCTCCCTGCATGAGGTACCTCTGTGAGCAGCTGGTTACACAGCAAGTGAACACGGGAAAGAGAATTCCCTGGAGTCATGTGAAAAAAAACCATAAAGCCAGTTTCCAGAAAAAAAACCCACCCAAACCCCACCACTGGAGTAGCTGTTTGGCTACTGCAGTGTTTGCTGGCCTGGGACAGCGATGTGGAAATACCATCAGCTCCAACTGCACAAAGAACTTTCAGATGATGCAGAAACAAAGAGAGAGATGCTGCTTCTGGGGCCAGGACAGACTGGTCACACTGGGCTTTGAACAGGAACCGCAAGTTTTATAGTAAAAAAAGCCACGGCATACTAGAGCTGTTTTATGTAAAATTTAATAGAATAAGCAGCTATTGCTTATGTTTGTATTTTTTCTGCTTTGATCTTTGTCCCTCCAAGCCAGTTTTTTTCTTGTTCTTATTCTTATTTTTCACGTTGTGAGTTTCATAATACCGGACTCCGACTTTCTTGGAGCGCTGCTGCCTCTCAGCTCGTCTCCTCTGCAAACACAAAACACATTAGCAAATCCCCAGCATCCAGAGCCTCAGTGTCTGCAGCTCTCCAGTGGTGTTCACTTTGCATTCCACACACGTTAAGGAAAATAAATAATTTCAAACAAAATGTTACTGATCTGACTCCATACAGAACCCACGCCCTGCTCTTACAGGAGTGAGCTCCACTTCAGTCTTTCCAGAAGCAGCCAGCAAGACACAAGGTGCAGTCTGGTGTGCACAGTCAGGTAAGAGCAGGGTGACAGAAGCTGTCACAGCACATTCATAACAGAATTCAGTTTTTTCATTCCCCTTCTGTTCATGCTCAAAGTCTCAAAGCTCTCTAGTGACAACAGGCTCTTTAGTGGTATCACCAAGGACAAAAAAGCCAGCTTATTTCCCTGCTCAGTTGTACTATAGGAAAGCACACTTACTTCTTTGGATGTGAGTCTCCTACAAGGCTGTTTACCCAGCTGGTCATCATCATCATCACCTTCCTCTTCTTCCCTCTTTCTTTTCTTCTCTGTGCTGCCTGCAAACAGCAGAGATCATGCACTTGGTATCATCCAAAACACTAAATTTGTTTGAAGAACTTCAGGCTGAGGTCACCATTTCAACTCCTTGAGCAACACCTTCCCTTGGCTGTATTTAAGAGCTTCTACCAAAACAACATCAATGTTCCTCACGAGAGAATCTCAGCCATTACTGTGAAAACTGCTCTCGAGAAGCAGGTTGCTCCAGCCCCATTCAAGTCCAGGAGAATTCCACAGTCCTGTCAGGACAGGGCTCTCCCACCTTGTACCTTTACTCAAACTGACTACAACAACTGAAGCCACAGTAAAAATTTACACCCTGAAGGGTCTCTGGCTTTGTAACACCCTGTCCACTCCTTCCTGTGACACTCAGAGAAGGGGAGCTGCTCTGGCTGCAGCCTGCCTGGAGCCCAGGCTGCTGGAACTCGACCCTTGCCTTCACCAAAAGGGACATCTCCCATCACACAGACAGCTGTTCTGTAGGCAGGCTACACCAGGTTAGCAGCAGCCCTTGGGTTGGCTAAATGGGAGATTTAAGTAGTTTAGGGGAAAAGAACTTGCACACAGGATCCAGTGGATGCTTCTCCCCTTAATGCCATTTTTTTCTCTGGCTGACAGGATTTCCAAATGTAGATTAAGAACATCTACTAATCTTGTTTTACCTCTGTCTTCAGTTTCTTTGGGTTCTTCAGCCTTCTGAAAGGATTTTGCAAACACTTGGTCACTCAGTCTCTTGGGGATTCTACAGAAGATAAAACCAGCAATAAAAGATTGTTGTTACACAAACAGTGACCACCTCTGAGAAGCCATCAGACTCCAGCAGATCCCAGTCCCCTGTCAGCATCAAAGCCAGTCTTTGCACCAGAATATTGCAATACCCCTGTTGCTGGAGTTACTGTGCTTGTGTGCTATATGAGAGAGAAAATGTAGCACTTAAACCCTGAAATCTCAGTCCTCACAAGGCTGGTGGGTAAGCTCTGCTACAACTGGGCCTGCTGTAATGGGCCAGGATTCACTGCACATGCACAAAGACCCAGGCATATCCAGCCTTGGTATTACCCAACACCAAGGAGGGATTCAAGGATGCAGTATTGCTGCCCAGAAAACCAAGATAATGGTAACTCTCATCCATAGTTTAAGAGGCAGCTTTCCAAAAGTGAGAACATTTTTAATTTGCTGGTAAATAGCAGTTCTTGGAATAATCTTTCAAAAACAAACTGCTGCTTGGCCAAATTTCCAACCCTTATGGCTAAGCCAGATAAGCTTGTGTGTGGCACCACAGGGGAACTTGTCAAGCAAGTCAGAAATGGAGTCAAACTACAGCAGAGCCTCATCAACCCTTTTTCCCCCTGCAATGTATTGGACAGACTCAGGTACCTTATTGCTGAGAATCTCTTGGCCTTGGCTTTATCCAAAAATCTTTTGTATTTTGCAATCTTGTCCTCCAAAGCCTTAAGAAGTGCTTTAGAGCTCTCCTGGGCATCTAATTGCAATTCCTCCTCTCCTGGATCCTGATGTTGCTCATTCTCCTCTTTCTCCTCCTCCTCCTGCTCCTCCTCTCCATAGGAATCATCGTCTGTGTCATCAAAACCTGGCACATCCACAGGAACCAGGTCTTCTTCTGAGAACTGAGGTGCCACGTTAATCCTGCCAAAGTTCTGCCGAACGTGGGACATGAGCTGCCTGATTTCACTGTTTGTGTTGTTCTCTTCTGCTGCCTCCACACCTGCTGCCACCACCTCAGAGACTTTCTCCTCAGTATTTTCTTGGATGGATGTCACAGCTGGATGTGCTTCCAACACAGGAGGCTGCAAGGAAGAGCAGGATATATCATCCCCAAAGTCGGTCCCACCACCTCCAGGAACAACTTCCATTTCCTCTCTTTAGAAAAAGCCCAAAATGACAACATGATTACTGACATTTCTGGTAGTCAGTAATCACTCAGACATCTCTGTAAAGAGCATTGCTACCTGGTCCTCACCAAATTCAGGTGTCACCTGAAGGACCATGCTTGGGCAGAGTCCAGGACATGCACTGCCCAAGTCTCATGGCACTCTGGGAAAAGCAGCAGTGAATACCATTAGGAAAATCAAGTATGTGGGAAGAGGAGGCACAAGCATTCTTACCTGGGGACCTGGTTCTGCATTGGGTGGCTTCACAAAGAAAGGGATTCTGCCCCTCTGCCAGTCATTGAGAACCATCTTGCTCACAGTCTGCAAGTCAGGCTCACCACCCTGAGAAAAGACAGAACAGTTTATGTCCATGTCTGCAGGGCACACAGCCTCCTATGCCCTGTGAGCAACAGAAACATTTCCATTTCCCACGTTCAGAACAGGCTGCATGCTCTTCCAGCCCCCAAAGCAGGAAGCTGTCACACCTTTAGCAGTTTTCCAGTCCTAGCAGCAAGTTTCTCAAGGAAGTCTTCTGCATCTGTCCAGCAATCAACTTTGTATGTCTTCCTGATGTACTCTGCTTTGGCTCTTTCCAGCACAGCACTGATATGGTCTTGGGGGTTCTTAATCTTCTCAACTTGAACCTGAAAAAGCACAGCAGAGGATCAGCAGAGGATCACAGAACAGGATCAGCCCTCTGAGACCATCACAGTGACAACAAGCAAAGCTTTCCAGCATGCAGTGCAGACACATACCACTCCCTTCAGCACAATGTCTGTCTCTGAGTCTCCTGAGGGATAAACCACCCCGGGGCAGTCGATGAGAAAAATCCTTCTCATCAAGGTGATGTATTGCCACACCTGGAAGAGATCAGCAGTTCCCCATCAGCACCTGCCACACAGTCCTTGTGTAATTTTTGAAGACCAGAGTCAGAGAAACAGAGCCTGACCCAGCATTTGGATCAGGAGAGCACAGGGCAGCTGAGCATTGCCATCACAGCCCTGCAGTATGGCAGAGTGGGAATTTGGGAATGCTGCCAGAGCAGTGCCTCAGAGCAGGGACTGCCCACCAGCCCCTCCTCAGGGTCACACAACCTCTGCAGGTCAGTGCAGAACCTGACAAGGTCATTAGGCTGATTTCACAAGAATTCTGCCTGGGACCACGTTTGTGTCTTCAACTCAGGGATGTTCCTACCTTTGTTTCCCCTGCAATGGGGGCCACATTGCAGACCTTCTTGGACCGCAGGGTATTGATCACTGAGCTCTTGCCAACGTTGGGGTAACCAATGAATCCCACACTGATCTGCTTCTTGTCAGAGTGTAACTGGTGAGAAACAGCACATCCTTTTACATCTTGGAGTGAGGGACAGGATTACCACTGCAGTCCCGAACCCCAAATGCTAACAAAGCAAAAGGCCACACACAGTAACCCCCCAAACCAACCACAGATCCCCAAAGTTGTTTTTTACCTTTCCAAACTGCCTGAGGAGCTGGATGAAAGCACCTTTGCCAAAGGGGTTTGTGAGGCTGGCGTGGAAAGCGAGTGTTGGATACTCCTGGGAAAGAATAGCAACCCAGCGCTTCTGGAGAGGCAAAGGGGACTGGGTTAGAGACCCAGGGCTGGACACTGACACTCTGTGCTCAGGGAGGAGGACACAGCATCTGCACTGGGCTCACAACTGCAACTGGCCATGAACATTGCTAGGGAAGAACCTTTGAAGCACTTCCCCAACCCAACAGCTAAAAGCCCTGAGTATTGTTTGTATAAAAGACAAACAATTTCCCAAAAACGCCTTCACTGCTAGCTAAAACTCATTAGTTTAATGACATAAAGCAAACCAGCTGGGGTGGATATGGATCCTAGGCAGACTAACATTTAGCACACTCTGGAGACAACAGCTGAACTGTTAAATCCAGACAGAGGAAGTAGGGAATTTGTGGCTGGCGTGTGTTGCTCAACTTGGCCAAAGTTGGACAGATTTACATGGTAATTGTTACTTTTACTGCAGGCAAGCAGAGAACTCCCAGTGCCCCAGCTGCAGGACGCCCTTCCAGAGCAGCATGGGGACTGGCACAGAGCTACAGAACAGCCACAACAGTAACAAAGAAGGGCCACAGAATAACAGGCAGGAACTGTGCTTACAGTGACCCAGGAAGGAACGAGATCACATTTGTTCAGGACGAAAATGAGATGTTTCCACTGCTTCTCCTTTTTAAGGTAGGATTCCACGTGAGGGGAGCGAGTGCCTATGGGATCCCGGGCATCAAGAACTTGAACAACAACATCTGATGAATCAATCACCTGAAAAATAAAAAAAATTCACACAGGAGTAAAGGATTTTGCAGAAAGCAAGACAGCTGGACCTCCCAAATGAAAGCTAATTGTATTTGAAACTACATTGTTAATTTAAAAACCTTGTATCCTTCACAAACTGCTACTTCCCCACCCACTAGTAAATTCAGACTAACATCCACTGATGCTCTACACTCTCCTCTCCTAAATCCCCTCCAAATTCAGCCTGGATAGCTGAACAACTTTTACCTGTTCTTATGCACCAGGGAAAGAAAACACTACACCCAAACGGGAAAACTGAAGTGCTGCAGCACACAAACCCCCAGTGCTGGTCATCCATTCAGCAACAACTCCCTTCTCCCATTTCATAATGGATCAGGGTATAAAGGATGTTTTCTGGACCAATATGAAACACACAACCAAGCAGGAACCTGCTGTTAGTCCACGAAGCAATTCCAGCAGGGAGCTGTCATTTTACGACTTGCTTCAAGCCAAGTGAATTTCTTTCACAGTTTTTTCCTGCAGTTTTGGCAGCCTCTTACTGAAATCTGTTTTGCTCAGCCATTCCCAGTGCTTTTAGATTCAAATGAAAAGGTTTTAAGCTACATTCAGATATCCAGAGCAAAAAGTCAAGCAATTTCACACCTCAGAGTCACTGAGAGCACACAAACTGCTCATACCACCCCAAATCACTCACTCTCCATTTCTCTGGCAGCCATGGTGGCTCAAGGAGAACTGAGGGTCAAAACTATCCCAAGACGACCCCATCAACACACCAGATGTTTTTAGCCTAAAGAAACTTAAGGGAATATGACTCTTTTACTTGTGGTGAAGACCCAGGAATCCAAGAGAAACCTATGCCTTCACTCTGCCAGTCCTCTTCTAGATCATGTATTTTAAAAATGTTTGTTCCTGTAGGGCAAGAGCTCAAGAATCAAGCTCAAGAATCAGGCAGATCTGGAAATTAAAATCGACTCTTTCTGAGTTTTTCTCATTGTTGCTGTACATGATTTCAATGCTATGCTGAAGCCCCTAACTGTGTAAAGGCTGACAGATGTGACAGCTGCAAATTCCAAGTGCCATTTACCTTGTAGAGCTCACCCCAGATTCTTTTGGACTGTCCCTTCTTAAAGATTTCCTCCTGTGCTTCATCCCTGGAAGACATCACCAGAAACATCAGTAACCACAGATACAGGGTCAGGATCTTCTCCCCTTCTTTTAAGACATTCACAGACAAAAGAGGGGATGAAGCCCAGGTCACAGCTGGTATTTAGCCAAAATCCCAAATTCAGCTTATGTCCTTTTCCTTCCTCCTCACACAGTAACAGCATTGATGGAGGTATCAGACAGTTCTTTAAAAACAAGGCTGGCCTTTCATACAGGTCAACAATGAATCATTTTTCTTTTCCAGTCACCTTACACCAGTGTCCTCTGTCACCAGGTCTCGGTCCTTGCCCTGGTCATAAGACTCTGACGAGGCCTCAGCATTCTCCACCAGAGACTGCACATCACTTGCAGACAGAGTTGGTCTTTTCCTTTGGGATTTGGGGCCAAACGTTGTTTCAAACGTTTCTGTGTCAAGAATGTGAACTCTGGAGGTCTGAGGAAAAACAGGTTGGTAAAAAAAAACAAACCCTAAGCAGAGTTTTTTCCCATCTCTCCTGACACACAGGGAAGGAGCCCCGAGTTCAACACAGCCCTGTAACAAGTGACAGGCACTTCCCTAACAATGTTTGAGTTTTCCAGCTCAAGCTTTGAGAAACACAAGAGTGGATATTTAATAAGCAACAAAACATTCTGCACTCACCCACGAACCATGCTTCAGTTCTTCCACCATGAATGGTGTCAAATGCAATTACAACCCCGTGATGAAAATTCAGCTGCTACCTTTGATCACTTCTTGTTTTTCTAACAAGAGCACAAATCTCGCCAAATTCTCAGATTTTTGTCAGGGATAATTACAATCAAAACTGTAGATTTTAAAGCTTGCAATGAAAGCCAGCTTGGATTGGAACAGCAAACAATCCATTGCTGAAAGCAGCAATTTGTTTTTGTAATGCATGTTTTAACACAACCTTTTCCTTAATTTAAATAACATTCTTAAGACATGAACTTAGAAAGTTTCCATATGACAAAATAGCTACCAACAGTCCAAAATAATGGTTTAGACACCGTGAAGAAAACTGGCAATAACTAAAACTTGATCTACTAAAAATGAGGCTGAATGAACAAGAATTTCTGATACAGGATAAGACACATGTATTTGAGTTCAAATTCATCACGTGAGTGTGTGCAGGGTGAAGCAGCCTCAAGAAAGGCCCAGGAGCTGTTAGAGGCATTAGAACATCAGCTGGCACACTAAACTATCAGAAATCAGATCATAATATGAAAGCATCATAACCTATCATAGAATCACAGAAGGTTTTGGGCTGGAAGGGATCTTAAAACTCATCCAGTGCCACCCCCTGCCATGGGCAGGGACACCTTCCTCTATCCCAGGTTGCTCCAAGCCCTGTCCAGCCTGGCCTTGGACACTCTCAGGGATGGGGCAGCCACAGCTTCTCTGGGCAACCTGTGCCAGGGCCTCACCACCCTCATAGGAAAGAATTTTGGGGGTAATTTCCTATTGGAAAATGAAAATTTTGATTAAATAATGTATCTTTCTTTGCCTTCACACTTGATGCCCACAGTGAGAGGGAATCAGAACCATCCTTCCCCAAGGAATCCATTAGAGCTGCCCCTCCCAAGGCTTCCAGAACCCAGTATTTGCCCAGACTGAGCAGAGACAGCTCAGCTGCTGACAGGTAAATCTCTGTGTGCACACACCTGCACAGAGAGTGATACCCACATGAGGTTTGATCCGGTCATAGAACAGGGACATGGGCAGCTTCTTCTGCTTCATGATCACCCTGTAGGGATCCTTCATCACAGTCTCCATCTCCTCCTGGAATTTCTGCAGGGATGACTGCTTGATCACACGAGTATTTCCTGAGTGTAAAAAACAAACATCGCACCTGGCCCTTCCTGATCTCAACTGCTCCAGCTGGGGACACTAATAAAACATGAACTTTCCCTCTAGGAACAAAAACACCAGTGACAAAGCCAAAGGGTTTCACTTGAGACCAAGCCCAAATAGGCAGCCAATCCCTTTCTTTCCCACCATTCATAGAAAATTTTAAAAGTATCTTTATGACTTACTAGCCATACACATGGGCAAACCATGGGGAAAGGCCCCAGGAGCCAGAATAACCACCCTGTGTGGAGAGCAAACCCCCAAAGCACAGCTGCAGGGGACAGTGATGCCTTAGGATTTTAGCTTTTCTATTTTTCGTACATTTGTAATCCTGTAATTCTTTATGGATAACTCTAAACTCCACACACAGTGTGAGCTGCTGCTTTCCCATTTTGGTCAGACACAACAATTCCTCTCCAGGCCTGGCAATCAAGGACACCTCACTGCCTCAGGCCCTGAGAGATAGAAACAAAAGTGAGTTGGGGGGGAGTAAACTTGGGGTAAATGACTTCATTACCTGAAGCTGTAATTGGAAGATTAACCCCCAATATGCAAATGGACCAAACTTATAAAAATATAAAAGCATGACCCCTCCTCCATTTTGGGTGTAGCCCCTGGGGGGCTTTGTCTGCCCTAAATGTACCTGAAGGCCCTTCAATAAATAGAACTGCTTTTTATTCCTTTAATTCTGTCTGGCCTCTGTTTTTAGGTGGCCCAAAAAGGCATCAACAACAGCAGGGGTCCCTCAGCTTCCCTTTCAGCACCTGTCCTACACAGCTCTCAGAGCAGCATTCTGAGACAAACACCCTTCAGCACACAAGGTTCAGCAGTTCTGGAGCTTGCTGAGTCTGGAAGTTGGGCAGAACTCACCAAACCATTTGATATTTGGTTCCACCCTTGCCACGGTGCCTGGTGCCACAGTTGACTGATACTGCAGAGGTCTGATCACTTTGCCATGTTTGTTCCTAAGGGACAGATGAAGACATGCCAGTGCACAGGGGCAGCACTGAGCCCTGCAGCCCTCGTGTGCACCAGAAGCAGAGCCACAAAACGCAGAGAGAGCCTTCACCTACAGCCAGTGCACTGAGGGTGAGTTAATCCCACCCTGAGCAGCAGCCACAGCCCTGGGTGTCACTCCAGCCTGGCCAGACCCTCCCTGCCCCTGCTTGTGTCAGCCCAGGAAGGGCTCATGGGGCTGCAAAAGGCATCAAGGACATTTCCAGGCAACTGCCACCACGTTCTCTCATGAAGCCTTCAAACCAATTCTGCAGGGCTCATCCACACAGGATTTGCAGGATGAGACCTGGTTAGAATTCAGCAACATTTCAAAATCCCTCCTCCCCATCTGCTCTTCCAACAGTGGGAAATTTGGCAAAAGGAACCAAACATGCTGATGTGCAGAGGATTCTCAGAAGAGCCGTGGCACAGACACAGTGGGTGCTGCTCCCCTGCCAGCAACCCCTGAATGTGGCTCAGAGGAGAACAGGGGACCCTCTGGGAAGATGCTGAGGGGAGCTGAGACTCTTCAGCTATTTTGGGGGGAGCTTTTGAGCTGTGCTGCTGTGGGAAATTCAGGAATTCTGTGTGGTTTAGGTGCCATGACACTCCATGCAGGTGCATCAAGGGTTTCCCAGCTGGATCCCTGTACACTGCTGGGCTGCTGAGAGCTGGGACCAGAGTGGGGACCAGAGTGGGGACCAAAGTGGGGACCAGAGTGGGGACCAGAGTGGGGATCAGAGTGGGGACCAGAGTGGGGATCAGAGTGG
>VXBQ01012641.1:2425-26608 GCA_013400175.1 Phainopepla nitens
TTGCCTCTTACCCTAGAAAGAAGAGCTAGAAAGAGAAAATGGAGGGACAGGGAGCAGAAAAAGGAAAAAAAAGAAAAGAATATAAAATAAAATAAATAGACACAATTCAAACTTGCTAAACTTAGAATCTGAGACCAACAGCAGATATTTCTTTTAGCTAAACTTAGCACAAGTTCTGAATTTTAAATTTGGCATACAGAGGTGTTGGGTGTGTCAGAAATGAGAGAGGCAGAAAGACCTTCCTGGAAATGATGCATGTGAGAACTCAGACTCCATCTTATGCATGTATCCATCAGTCCTTCTTTTTGCTACACTATTCAGAAATGCCTCTATTAAAAAAAAAAAAAAAAGAAAAGAAAAAAGACCTAAATAAACTGCAGATTATTTGCTTGATTTAGGTAATCTTTAAGAATACTGCCAAACTCAGTAAAAAGCCTTTGCTGAGAAAAAATGTACCATGTTATCTACCACCTGCCTTCAAATGCAAGCTTCATAAGAAGGCATAACAGAAAAAGATTTTGCAAGCATGTTAGCAAATATGAATCGTGCTGCTAAAGTCTGATTGCTTGCTATTCTTGTTTCACACTCACTTCATGAAAAGGTTGAAATGGCTTAAAAGCTGGAACTGATGAACCTATACATAAATGATTAGGAATGCTCTGCTAATAATTTCCAGTAAAGCTCATCACTGAGTTTCCTTAGGAGCACGTCAGCCTCTGCTTTGAATGCTACTTAGACTTGTAAAACCTTTTATTGAGCAGTCCACTTATTCTCGAAAATAAGTCAATTCTGTTAATACTGTCACAGATTGGCTTTTTCATTGTGGATTGTATCAGCCTCTTCAGTGAGTGCCTGTTGTCTTGGCAGAAAGAGGCATTTTGACCGTTACTGTCTGCCAGTGACAATTTTTCCCTTAATTTAGGAATTCCTACTTCTCATGAAGGCCAGCTGGAAGCAGCTAACACATTACAGCAACTTCCTCAGCTGTTGGCCTTGGGAATATGTATTCTCTCCAGAATATATGTCTTTGGCAGGGAACAGAAAGAAGGAATCTTGGGTAGCGGGTGTGTATGCCAAGTGTAAAGATTGTTATATTTAATGCCTAGGTTTCTGTCCTTGAAATTATGTCTAGGAGAAGTTCAAAAGTAGGACAAAATTCAAAGAGGGTGGTAAGATTTTTTTTTTAAAGAAAAAAAAAAGATTTTAGAAAAAATAGCTGTTAACTATCTTTACACAGAATTTTTTTGGTAATCTTTAACAGGAATGTTTTACTTGTCTTGCTGCTTGAATGGTTTTACAGTACCTTTAGGACTGTGTCCAAGATGCACAGATTAACAGCCACATAAAACACCCCCTCTGATTGTGTACTAGAACATTTTAGTCTAAACCTACAAATACAGTTGTCCTACAGGAATTTTTGCTAATCAGCTACATGGCCTTAAAATCTAGATCATCTGAATAGTGAGAAGTAAAATACAATTAACCCCGAGAAAAAGAAAGTATTGCACATGCAAGACTGACATGTGGGAGATGACTGGGGGGGAAGAAGAACTATAGAAATGTATTCTTCATTAACTTATAATAAAAATTGTGGGTTTAACTTAACGTGAAACCTGCTGAAAATGCTACATGTTGGTTGAGAGTGGGCATTTTCTGTAAATCTTTTATTTATATATATATACACACACACAAAAAATACAAACTGTTTTGACGAAAAAATTTATTTCTGATTAAATTCACTGATTAGTGTGTAAAAGTGAAAATACTTATTTCCTTGAAATTGAAAGCTTTGTTAGAATTTTAAACATGGAACGTCCAGAATTCTAAGGAACCTATAGAGCTTCAACTGCATACCACGAGCACTACCTAAACTGCGACAGCTACGCCTCCAGTGAAAGGTATTTACCTCTGATTGAATATTTGCAGTAAGAGAAATCCAAAGATGAGGTAATTTTAGGAGGTAGTTTTGTAAGAGTGTGCTTCAGCTTGAATGTACACATGCATATACAGTAAAATGAGTGTCAGAATGAGGGTCTGAGCAGTTGCTCTGAAGGGGCATCTAGCTGATCTGCAGAGGTTGAGGTGTCTCCTAGTGAAGTCAGAACAAGTCCGTGACTTTATAGGATAAAGAAGAAAAATACTAATTACTTTTATTCTTATATTCAGTGTCTCCTCTCAGTTATAGCAGTTGGATGTGTTTGCAGGACAAACTCGTGTTTAAGACCACTTCATGGACACTGAAACCTCACTTTTGTCTTTACATGTTTATCGGTGTAGCTAGCACGTGCACTGCTAAATGCCTGATGCTTTTCTTATTTCATACTATTTCATATTACTTTGAATATGAGCTAATATAGCTAATAGCTAATATGAGTTTTTATGGTAAAATTTCTTTTTTTTCTGGCTTCCAGTGAGTAGAAATCTTAATTTCAAAGTCAGACACCACCACTGTTGCTGCCGTTGCTGCTGCTATGTGAACACAGAAGAGCACAGCATGCCTGTCAGATCCCTCTCTGATTTTAAAACCCTAGGCGTTTGGGAAAAACTTACTTTACTTGCATACTGACTAGGCTGGCTTTAAAAGTTTTGGATTGCAAATCACTGGGGTAGCCCTGCTTCTTCTTAACATTCCCCAAACATCTTACAAAACTTAAGTTCCCGTTTTTAAAAAAATAAGAATAAATGCACTGTTAAAATTTAGTACATTTCTGTGAAAATAAAAGAAAAGAGCACAAATTTCTTTATTTCCTGCTTTGCCACGTATTTTCTTTATAAACTGAGACATTTAATTTACTCATTCACTTCACATTCATTTACTTTGATGTCAATTTCTTAAGTTGTGATATTATAAAGTAGGTCAAGCGAGAATCAAATCAATTTTTAGCAAGATTTCTACATCTTGGGACAGAAAAATACATTGTAATGCTTCATAACACTCTGAAATATTACACCAAAGCCAGTGGAGGCACAGTTATTTAAAGAATATTAATTCACCAATTAAGATTTTAATGCAAAAATCTTGCCAGATTCTGCACAGGAATTCAGAACCTAAACAGTGATTAGCCAAGAGATCTGTCTGTTTGTTGCATGTTGTGTCAGTTGCAGTCACAACAAACTTTCAGGCTGGAGCTCATTTGATGTAGAGAAGATGTGACTGCTGCCAGAGTTCTCTCTACAAAGTCACCTGCCTACATGAGTTGTTTGGCATTATCAATTAGCAGATACACCACTGGAGCCCATTTTGTTAGACTACTGTTTTTCAAATGCCATTCTCCCCTCCAGTATTCCAGGTGGCTGGATTGCACCTACTCACTCTAGGATAACCTAAGGGCAGCTAAATTATTTTTGGACATCTTTTGTACCAGGTCCACCTGCTCATGTCCTCCTTCTCTGTAGCTGACAAAAGGAATACCACACATACTCTAACTTCAGCTCATAAACATGCAAGTCTTTGAAGGGAAAAAAGTGTAATACTGCATGCAATCTTACTCTAAGTTAAGGCCATCATGACATTAAAAGATTATCTTTCCTTATTAGACATCTTCAATATATTAGTTTCATCATATCATCTTAATTTTCCCTTTACTCTCACATTTGTTTCCTCTTTGTGTTGTAGTTTTGTCTCTTTTCTTTCACCTTTTTTTATTTTGCTATTCCATTGTCTCAATTTTAATTTCATTAAAATATTCCAAAAATAAATATCTCTGATATTTATTAATGATGAGAGGAATTTAAGGAGTGGTTAGAATTTTGGCAAAATTAAAATCTATGTTCCATCTGCCATCGGGGATAAAATTCGTGTAGGTATATATGTGATTTTACATGTTGACCTTGTGCATAATGTTGGCTGTTATAGGAACTCAGATTATTTTTAGCTGCATAGAGAAAAGACAGAGAACTCAAGAAAAGGAGTTCTGTTGAGAGGCTTTTCTCATGAAATTTTACAGCAGTATACTAGATTTAAAGTTGATAGCATACTTTGAAAATACTTCAGTACTAACTGATTTTCCTCCTGTAAACCATTTATTTGTTCATGTGTTAAAACTATGGTTGATACTGAATAGACAACTGTATATTCATAATTTAGTATCTTTACATCCCTTGGCTCATGGAGACTGTATCTGATTAACTCAGCAAGATACAGTTCTGTATCGACTCACTGAGAACAGGAGCAAAATCAAGTCCACTTGCTGCCTTTATAAAATGCCAGTGTTTGATTTCATGTGGTTACAAGTTCAGTCCCTTGTGAAAACATCTAGGTGTATATCCTAGTCTCTATAACCTCTGTTGGAGTCTTATGAGTCCAAAAATCAGGAGTCTCACTTCTCTTGATGCACATATTGGGGTACAAGTCTTCTGTTTCCCATTTAGCACGTGTAAATCTTTCTTCCAAGTAAGTGTTTAAAATGTCACTCAAATGCACATAGACAACCTGAGCAAACGGTGAAAACTTGATTAGTGTTTCCTGTAGTCAAAGTTTATTCATTCTTTGCAGAAAACTATGCTTCTCCATCTGCATCTCAAGACAGGATGCCTGGGAAACATTTTTTGTTATAGCACCTTCTCCTTGTCTTTCTCATTTCAGTTTTTTTTTCAGCTGCTTCTTGAAGCCTCCCAAGGAAATATACTCTGAATATTTATGTAATAAAAATTATTTAGTAAAACATTTTTGAGATTATGTGGCAAAATTTGCAGCCTGAGCTCTTACATTATTCATTTCAAGAAACTGATTAGTATTTGAAGATGTTCTTTATAGAACATTTCTGTAAAATTTGGTGAAATTTCTGGGTACTTGAGTCAAAATCATTAGAGGTTAGGAGAAAATTCCAATATGTAATTTTTTAATAGATTTGTAGTTAAAGCAACAGCATGTGTGTCAAATGGACAGAAAAGTAATTCATGTGCTATGAAGTTTTGTTCACAAAAAGTCAGAAAAGGCAAAAGTATATTTTGTTTTGGTTTTGTTTTTGTTTTGTTGGTTTTTTTTATTATTTTTTTATTATTTTTTTTATTATTTTTTGTTTTGTTTGGAATAGATTTTGTAAGCATCTGTGCAGCACTGTCCAAGTTTTCACTGTAATATATTGTTACTGTGATAGAAGTAGAATGTTACCATTGTTACAATGCTCAGTTGTTTTATTTTCTTACCTCATCCTCTGTGGCAACAAGATGGCAAGATTAATTAAAGGCCAGGCATCATGTCTCACACTGTGTGTTTTGTTTGTGAGACACATGGGAAAACATGAGGATGTGATTCAAAGACAGGAGGCATACACTCTGCTCAGCAGAAAGAGCACTTTTGCTCTGGTTAATTCGTGGCTTTATTAAAAGTTCTTCTCTCTGCAAGAGACATCTGTGAATGTTTTTTCCATCACTTTAACCTCTAACAGGAGCAAATTAGTATATAGATACAAGAGAGTAACCTTTGCTTCCTTCAAATACATTGCTGTATTTGAGTTTCATCACATGCTGTACAAAATGGACTTGGATAGCAGTAGGATGCTGGAGGGAGTCCTTCAATTAATACTGCTAATTAATTTGTGCTTTTTGAATTGATTTTCATTTAGCTAATGGAATAGAATTCAGGAATCTTGGAATGCTGACATCTGAAGAAGCAGCCACTGACTTCACGTGGACTAGCATTTCACATTCATGGTTACCAGCAAAAATAACTTTCTAATGAATGTGTCTTCTGTGTGTTCCAGTGCTCTGTCACGTGTGGCAAAGGAATGCAGTCTCGAGTCATCCAGTGCATGCACAAGATCACAGGAAGACATGGCAATGAATGCTTTTCTTCAGAAAAGCCTGCAGCCTACAGACCCTGTCATCTCCATCCCTGCAATGAGAAAATCAATGTTAACACAATAACATCACCCAGGTTAGGTAAGCAGACAAAAATGACCAGTCTCTTTTCAGTTCTTTCTCTCCACGCAGTAATGATGATCCTAGTTTAGAAACAGAAGTCTAGGACTCAGGAGGTATTCAGGAGATTTCAATTCTATGCAGAGACTGATCTTTCTCCCTCAGGTTTTGAGTATGTACATCAGAGACTGTAGCTAAGAATGGTGAAGGGTTTTATTATCCAAGGAAGGACCTTGTTATGAGACTGTTAAGGGAACAATGCACTTTATCCCATATGAAAATATATTTATATTAGAGACACTATAAACATATATACTTTTATGTATATCCACCCAGTCAATTTTATCAAACCTTTCTAAAGAAGGAAAATACGTTATTTTCTGTTTAAAAATTCTGCAGACTGTGTTCTCTTGATATTTGTGAGATCAAGGAGGCCCTTATTTGTTCTTTAAATACAAACAGCTCTTTCCACTTGTCTTTAGTTCAAATATCTACATCTATGCCTGATATATAAGAATATGTGAAGGAAAATTACTGTAAATGAAGAGATTTGCTGTACCTGGCAGAACTCAGTTTCTTCTGTTCTTAAAGAAATTGTGTTATTGCATAAGGATGCAACTGTTAATTCTGGTAGTTTTGGTTCCCTAGTGGATTGTTGATGATGATTACCATTAGTTCCCCTAATCATTCATCTGCATCTTGAGCATGATGGGAATATTCAAAGGCTTGCTATAAGACAGCACACCCTCTCCAACTGATTTTCCAGAGCCCTTGTTAAGACAGACTTCCCTGTCCAATAGATTACTTCCGCATGGAAAACGAAACTGGCATTTCAGACTGTGTGCAATACTTTCTTTAAGACAGTGAAGGATATTTCTCTGAGGTTTTCAACCTTTGAACATTTCTGTAGTCATTGTTTTGATGTGCTGCTGCTTATGGCCTTCTCCTTGCTATTTCACTGTTTGAAAGTTCCTCCCCTTTGTACTTTATCTTTCTTTGTTCAGCTGGTCTCTCAGAAGCAAGATGCCATCTCCCCATCACTGATGATTTTCCTCTGATGAGGTTATATAAGCAGCTTTGTGTCACAGAGTCAAGTGAATCAGAAAGAATCACACAAAATTTAAATTTGCCTTAAAATTTAAAAAAAAATTTTAAAATTGCCTTAAAATTTTAAAATTTGCCTTAATGTGAAGTGCAAAAAAAAAAAAAAAGATTGGGCTGTGTTGTCCTCATGGCATGGATTATGTAGCACTTATATTAGTAATCTAGAAGTCAGTATCATCCAGCATGGAGTCAGAATCCAATCCAGTAGAAACCTTAACATCTCCAAAATGCATAATGCAACGCTTATCTTCAATATATTTATAATTTTGGCCTCCAGTTCCATTCATATCAAGCAGCAGAGATCTTTTGATTTGGGGGTAGGGCTAGTGAAAACTGATGGGGATTGTGCCACTAGCCCTTTTACAAATTTCTCTTCTGTTAGCATAGGAGATTAACTCAAAACTGATACTGACTTATTTTTTCAGTGTTTGTGATGGGTTTTAGACAATATCTTGTTCTTGAGCCTTGTTTTTCACTGGGTTCCTGTTTCAGTTCCATGTATGTACTCCACACAACATATGCCAGTATTCAGTTATACTTGATATGTATAACTAAATGTGAAAAGTTCCAAATTTAGTACCACGGTCCTTTTGTGATAAGCTGTTTAAAGAGGCTTTCATAAGTGAAACAAGGCAGAAAGTTGAGCTCCACTAGCTCAAGAGAAGACAGCTGCATTACATTAAAGTAATTAAGTTCAATGCACCTTATCCAATTTGTAAATAAAGCTGGCCATAAAAATGTTTGATGTTGAGTATATTGACAACAGCAAGACGAGGAGCATTCCTTCTTTTGTTAAATATCTACATCTATAACCCTTTCTCTTCCCCGGATACACTTCTTACGTCCTTGTTGTCTCTTTTGCAACATGATTCTTCACTAGTAAAGGCAACAGTAATGTGTATTTGATTTTGCTGTTGTTGTTTCACAGCTGCTTTAACATTCAAGTGCCTAGGAGACCAGTGGCCTGTGTACTGCAGAGTGATAAGAGAGAAGAACCTCTGTCAAGACATGAGGTGGTATCAGCGATGCTGTGAGACGTGCAGGGACTTTTATGCGCAAAAAATGCAACAAAAGAGTTGACCTCTGTCAGGCTGGCTGGCTCTCAGCTCTTTGCAATCTTATTATTTATAAACACACACACACACCCACACAGGCTTTTTCAGACCAAATATTATCAGATGACATATAATTTAATCAAATTAATTTATTTTTGCCTGCCAGACATCCTTAATGGTTTTGTTTAGACAGCCAACATGTTTTACCTTCTGACATTTTCATAATTAATTTTTATATGAACACTTTTGGATACATTTATCAGAATTTTTAAAAAATAGTAACTAGTATTTTAAATGTTTATTTTCAATAAGGTCATCTGTTGCAAAAAAAAAATCATATTATCTTGAATTTATTTTAATTTAGCTGAATAGTTTTGTTATATATGGAAATAAAGTCCTTTTTAATTTTATTATATTTTTGGCATTTGGAGTCAGAATGATATTGTGTTTTTTGCAACAGATGTCAAAGTGAAAAAGCTAACATTATTAAACAGGTTATTACAGAATGTATTGTGATAGTTCATTTGATTTAGAAACATACTGAAGGGGATATTCTACTGTAACTTATAACATATTATAAACAAGAAAATTAAAATAGATAAGTAGAGATTTTGATCATTCTCATGGACACATACTTGAACACAAGTATTAAATCAATGAAACACTGTAGAGATTTACACTGAATCACTGTTGCACTGTTTGAGGTAGTGTAGAAAAATGCAGTCCTAGAACTTGTACCATCCTATGAATCCACGTCTGTAGTGTTTTAACATGTCACATAATTTTTAAAGTTTTGAAACAAAAAACCCATGTCCCTCTATACCTTTGTGTGTCCTTTTGCAGATTAACAAGTGGAAGAGTCCTTTCTCCTGCCACTTGTATGAATTAATCTGTTAAACATTCTCAGTTCTCTGTTGATGATTTAGAAAATAGCTTTGTAATACTACTTTAGTTTTATCTTTGTCTAATGAAAAAGTCTTTATAAAAATTAAATGTTTTACAGTTCTGTGAAACATTATGAAACAGCTAAGATTTTCCTTATGAGAAAATATTGTACATGATTCACATGATTTTTACGTTTTCAATAAAAAGTAAAGGTCCTTTTGTTATTTGAATTTTTTTTTTTTTGTGTGTCTGTGTCTGGTAGACTAATCCATCAAGCCCTGCATCGCAGCAGGTACAGCTACAGTGCTAATGCCTTCTGCCTCTTGACTTAGGCACTACTCTGCAGCTGCAGACAGACATACCACTCTGTGAGCCTTGATATATATGGGAAGTTGAGAACAGCAAAGTAACATTCTGTGGCGAGGCAGGTATATTTTTCTCAGGTGGGTCCTGTATCTGCTGAACTTGGTAAGTGGACAGTAGTAGGTTCTCTGCCCCCCATTTTGTGATGCAAACCTTTAAGTATGTTCTGAAAATACATAGGAGAGCAAAACCTGAAGGCAAGACAGCTGGAGAGATAAGCCAGAAAGGCATATTTTCTACTCAAAGCAAAAAGGGAATGAAGCTTTATTTAAGTGATTGTTGTTCTTCCTTCTCTGCAAAGAGTCTAGTTTATAGATGTGATGTAGATATCACACAGTTTCCACAGACGGATAACCACAGATATCTACAGACAATAAACTGAGGCCCCCAGTCAGGACTGTGATTCTGTCCCGGAAGAGTACTTAGATGCAGTCTTAACTCATATTGAAATCAACATCTGTGTTTCAAATAGCTGCACTATCAAAATCTCTGGTTTGGCATTTTACTGCTCTGCATTTGAAAACTGAAACTTTAATGAGGTGCTAGTGAATGATTATGAATAAAATACATTCTGGTTTTGAAAAGCAAAAAAAGGGAAGAAAAATAATGTTGATATAATGGAATGTTATATTTTGTTTAATTAAAATGTTTCAATGCACAGAAAATTCAGTTGCTCCGGGACATAACTCCTTAATGTCACAGATACACATTTGAAAGTCTGATTGAATTATTGTAGTTGGCAGGCAAAAGAAGCAATTATTTTTAAAAATTTTCTTCATACTTAGCACCTGATCTTGGTATTAGTCTTGCACTCACTTGAATCAAAATTGAAAATCAAGCAAAAGAAAAGGTGCCTCCAGTCTAGGGGCCAGAGGAAAATTTTTTATCAGCCAATGATATCATCCTCACAGTTCTAAATGTTTATGCTCTGCTGATTTTGAATATTTCACTAACAAGAATGTCATCTTAATCACAAAATTTAAAAAGTGTGTTTTAACTCTGCCTGTATCTGTCAAAAGCAAATCAGTGACTGCTGCTGGAATCATCCTCCCGTCACCTCTGTAAGATCATAAAAAGGAAGTACTTTTCATTGGGAGACAGGGATTGAAAGTTGTGGTCTAAAATGACTTTTTTTTTTAAATGTAATGAGTGAAATCAGGATGTTATACTGCTGATAAGCCTGGTTCTAATTCCTTTAGCATCTGTAGTGCAAAACTATTTATTAAATGTGGGTGAATCATTTTGAAGCAGTTTTGTGTCTAAATAGCAAATATACCTCTGAATTTGAAAGCAAGTTCATTTTACTGCTTCAATATATTCTACCATCATTCAGAGGAGCAGTACAGACTGAAATACCCCTTTGGTCAGAAAATTGCCCAGGCTATGGCTTGAGCAGCAGCATGCTGTGGGGAGAGCAGGCATGTGCCAGCCCTGCAGAGTTTTTCATGGACCTGGATAGCAACAGGCAGCCCTTTCCAGCTGTGTTCAGGCAAGCCATAGCCTTATGCAGGCACAGACAGTCCAGAGTTTTCTCTTTTTTTTTTTTTTTTTTATCTTTCTTCTACAAGAACAATCCTTCTGCATTAATATATTTTCCTTCTAGCCTGACGAATATGTGACATTTCAACAAATGAGTGTCAAATCCGTCAAGTTCAGCTGGAATGCAAAGGTGAAATTCACTCTTAGCTCCTAAGGGCTAGAGTAGGCCTCTCTGCTAATTACATACCACTTATTCCCTATTTTGTTGGATTAAGTGGGATTTAAGTGGTACACAGGGACTGTGCTAGGCTGGTGCACAGCAGGTTTACTTCCTCCTCGCACATGTGTGCTGGCCAGCTAGAGTAGTGACTGAAAGTTACAACAGCTACCATTTATCATAATTCTCTTAAAGAAATACCTGAATTTTAATTGCATTGTCATTTATTCTGAAAGGAAACTTCTGCTTTGTTCTGGAGGAAGTGGATTGTATTTTGGGTTGTTTAAGGTTTTTTCCATTCAGTTTTTATTATCTTCTTCAGTGACAGGAAAGCAGCCGTTTGAATATTTGAAAAATACGCTAAAAATAGAAAGCTTGCCTGCATCCTGAGACCAGTGGAGGCCCTAAAACCTAACAGATCAATTATAAAAAGAAAATTAGAAACACTATGAAAGAATTTAAAGAGATCAGCAGAAAAAGATGTGCAAACCAATAGAAAGGGAACTTGAAATACATCCAAACCAGGAGGCCAAATGCGGAGACAGTGGGACCATCTGATAGCACAAGAGTGAAAGGGACACTCAGGAATGATAAAGCAATTAATGAAGAAATGAAAGACAAGTCCAGTGAACTACTTGTGTTGGCTTCTCCAGATGAATGGTTGCAGAGTTCCTCATAGCAGAGATGTCAGAGAAGTTGGATCAAAATGAAGGAAATATACAGGAATCTAAGACCAAATAAGTATGTTACATGCAAGCAGTATCTAGGGTTGCAGTCACCTGAGAATATTAGAAGAACACAACGGGAAAATTGGTGTCAGAGCCACTTGCCATGGTGCTCAAGCTGTCGTTGCGAGCAGTCAGTCTGGCAGACTGGCAGACTTCAGTACAATTCCTGCCTGTGGAAAGGGCAACCCATTGAGCTACAGATTAGGGAGTCTTGCCATAATAGCCAGTGAAAAAATAAAAAGATCCCTGAGCACCTGTATAAGTATGTGCTCTTGGGTGAGAGTCAGCATGGCTTCAGTTGTGAATGGAGCAAAGAAGATCTGCTGGACACAGGAATCTGTGACAAAGTTCAGTATTACAGGATACTCAAGGAAACTGTGTTCATACAGGACTGCAGGAGCAATCTATATGGCTTGAAAGGTGATTAAAGGATTGAAAGCAAAATGGTCATCTTTCAGGGTGGAGAGAAGTTAACGGTATCGTTCCCTAAGGGGTTAGGTTTTTTGGCATTTTCATCCATGGCACGAGGAAGAGTAAAAACTGAGTTCTCCATCTATGCAGGTGACATTGAGCTCTTCTGGTTAACTCCTGTCTCAACTGGCAGGAAACACAAAACTTAGAGATTAGATAAGACATTAACTGAAAAACTTTGATGTAGGTAAATGTCAAGCATTATAGCTATGAAAATAGCCTTTACCATTCCTATGAGATACTGAATTTGAAACCTGGCGGTCATAGAAGTGAAGTTACTGGGCCCTATGAGAGTTACTAACTGCTATGAGAATAGCAGGAAAAAAGCATCAAAAAGTGATGGATGTTGCTAGAACAGAAAACATTTTTCCCATTTTTGGAACTGGTGTAACCACAACATGAGCATTGTATTCATTTATGGCTGCTGTATTCTTATGAACAGTGTAGTGGAATTATAGTGTAATACACTGAAAAATAGAAAGTAAATTAGCAAGGAGATAGGCTAGGTGGCTTACAAGAAGAGATTTAAAAGACTGATAATTCAGATTGAAAAGAAAGAGACTAAGATAACTATAGGTTAAAAAATCCTGATGGTGATGGATGAGCTGCATTGGGAGCTCTTCTTAAAACCCCACAGTACTGCAAAGAGGGCATCCTTGATATGGCTAATACGGAAATTAAATTAAAAGACATAAAAGTAAGCAATTTAGGTAGATGGTCATGACGTTCTGAAGCTTGCTTTTGAAGGAGCTACTATCAGAAGCATTGAAAAGCAGTTAGAAAACTTAATTGACAATTTATAAATAGATAATAAAAGACCTAAGAATGAGATACTTCAGCACAAAAAAAAAAAAAAGTGTGGCTTCTGAGGGAATAAAAGAATGAACTGCAGAAGGTATCCAGGTGTTCACTGTCTCCCTAAACAGCAGCATCTTGTTCTTGCCCTTTTCAAACAAAGTGATAGATCCTGGGACTGCGAGAAGTCTGACTTAGTAATATGTCTTTTATGTTCTTATGTCTAATGGAGTAGTGTGTTGGTATGTAAACTCACACAGGCACACACAACAACTTATGCTACAGCAGCACAGAAAAGCTCTGTGTTTCCAAAGATGCTGGCAAGTCTGTGTTTAAGAAGTTGTGGTTGCATATACCCATGTATTTTAGAACACAAATTATTACTCTCAGTTATTACGGCAGAGGGAAGAAGTGAGAGCTATGTGTCATGGTAAATCTGAAAGAGTAGCTTCATGGTAATCCCTAGAGTACACTGGAAAGGTGTATTAGTGTTTCAGGGTTTCATTAGACTGAGGAGACATAGTTATAAATGTAGCAGCAGGTTTTCCAAAAGCATGCACATCCACTCAGAAACACATTCACTACTGTCTCTTTTGTGGCTGCTCACAGATACTTATTTGAGTATCTACTTGAAAAGTGCCATATTAATAATTTTAAACAAATATGCTGTAAAATAATCTCCAATAATTACATGCAAGGAGACATCATGAGCTTTCTAAGTAGATAAGGGGTTTAACTTATATGTATATCCAACCATTCGTTTTTACTTTAGGATTTAAAAAAATATTTTCCTATTTTTATTTAGTTTCTATATTTTCTGTGTGGTAAAGAGATTGGTTTGATTCTGTGATTGAAGTACAGAGCTAAATTTTTTGGGATGCTCTAATTCTCAGCACAAATTTGATCCAATAAAGGTTTTCCTGGATTTCAAGCAACAAAAGCTTTCAAAAGCTTACCCTCTGTGGCAGTTTCATCAAAATGAAACACATCCTAGAAAAACATATATTTTAAGAAAAGATTCAAATAAGAATGATGAGGCTACTTTTGCTAGTTGTACATCGAGGCGATAATGAGAAGGGAAATTCCATTAGCAGAAAGTCAAAAGGACTTAAGACTCATAAAATGATGATGAAAATATCAAATTTCAAAATAAAATAATAAAAATGATGAGACTGAGACCATACCATTCGAGTCAGTAACACTGAATTTTTCCACTCATTTGAATGGGAGCAGAATAAATTCCCTAAAAACTTCTGTTATCAATTATTTGAAACAATCTAATATTTCCCAGGGTCAGGAAGAATTTACTGTGAAAGAAATCCCTGACCCTAAAAAATTGCATGTCATAGCTGTTGTGGTAAATGGTACCAACCCACACAGCACAATGGAGCCTCTTGGTACTGCTGCAGAAAAGGAGGACATCCTTTGACTGGAAGCTGCTTCTAATTTTCTCGGGGGGAAAAAAAAAGTTACTTTGAAGTATTGTAGGCTTGACATTTTTGGCAGATAACTTGAGGAAGTGCTGGTATGCATTTAAGTGTCTTATGCATCTACTCACTAGTAGTCAGTTAGTTTCAATGAGCACATATGTATCTATCAAAATAGACCTTGAACCTGAAAACTTAAGCCACACACTTACAGAAACTTGTCCTGTCTGTTCTGCCACTTCTAAACAATCTTTTATCATTGGTAGATGATATAAGTGAGCCTGATACCAAACAGGGGTCAGATACAGTTTCAGGAAACTGTCGTATCCTTCTTCACGTCATTAATAATAGAAAGAGCATGCACAGCCAGGGAGCAGAAGCTGGGGCTGTTTTCGTTATTACTCTACAGCACAGAAACATGGACCTCTCCGTTTTGCCAAACAACAACCATCCTGATAAATTCTTGCAACTGGAGGTTAAATCTTTAGTGAAAAACTCTGCCTTTCTACCAGCCGGCTGGGCAAAATTCCCAGAAGCAGCTTTACCTGGAGTGCAGCGGTGGCACAACAGGATCTATTTACAGGTAAGGTCTAAAAGAGGCTGACATTTTTCTGATTTTTCTACCTTGTTTTAAGGACCAGAAGAAAAATTACATGACAGTGACACATCAGTTGTAGTTTCAGCTCCATTCATCTCTTAATCAGCATCATTAATATTCCTGTATATTTTCTCATTGGTATCCGTGAGATACTATAACTATTCTCCATGAGAATAGTTACTGTCTTCAGAGGGGTCCACTGACTTTATTTCATTGTATTAGGCTTTCTACTGCTCTTTGTAAAATTTTCATTGCATTTTCCAGAAACTCTACTGAAGTCAAATACCACTTAATTGTACTAGAGGTGTACATGGAATGTGCTCTATGAAAAAGTAAGAAAAGTCCCAGATTTAAAACTGAAAGTGAAGTCCTATCCCTTAAACTTGATGAAAAGGCACATTAGAGGGACATTAGAGATTCTTGCTACAAACATATATAGATATATAGCTCACCATAACTTCCCTTTTATTTTCCTTTTTTTTGTTCTCATTCAACTTGGCCTTCCTGTTACACTGAAAGACAACTGCTCAAAGTGTGAAACATGCTGACGGCCTTAATCCAGGTTATTATATAGAGGTAGCAGCAGTTTCTTGGTAAAAATGTAAATGTGCACTGCCTAGCAGAGGCCCTGGAGCTGGCGGAGGAGAAGTTCATGTCTGGATCAGCAGCAGTACAGCTGCATCAGCTCACACCCCTCTGGGCCCCACTTGCTGCTCCACGGTGCTCCTTCCCCGCTGCCCGGGGAGCCCCTCGCCTTTCCCCACCCCTAGCATGAGCGAAAGCTCCAAGGTCTGGTTCTTGTCAAGGCATGGAGACATGCATAAGTGGTTGGGGCTGAGGGGGGTGATGGAGAAGGGTCTACATTCTCAGGATCCTTAGGGTGGGGGTCTAATTTCTCAGGGGAATGACGAGTAAGAGCCAAAAAAGCTTCAACCTGGGGGAGGGAGGAGAATGATGATGGAAGTCTCCCACAGCTACTTCCTGTCGCACTTCCCCCTTTTCAGACATTTCTCCCCATGTTTAGCTCTCTGAACCCGTTTGCTCTCTCCCGGAGTCCATTGCAGTGCTCCTCCAACTGTAAAAGTCCTCCCCCCGTGACACTCGCTTCCATGCTCCCCCCTCACGTTCCCTAGCTTCTCCCCTACCCCAGACACCCTTCCCTCTGCCTCCTCCACTGCCTCCAGCTACTCTGTTCGTGTTGTATGATCTTAGCCGGCGACTCCTCAGGGAGAGCTGGGGCAGGAGAAACGCGGTCACCGGTAGTGTCCCATGCAAAACAGCCTTAACCAAGGGACGGAGCCTGAAGGATCCCAAACTATAGGGTATGGTGCAATGCTGGCCTCACCCCCTCCCCCCACCTAAGCCCTCTTTGTTTTGTGCCGGAGGGAGGCAGCCACACACAGAGCCTCCTCCGCAGCAGGGATTCCTCTCCCCATTGTTGTCAATCAGGACGCACTGTCACCGAGCCAGGGCTGCAGAGCTGTGGGAGGATTGAAAATGTGTAGGGAGCCCTGTGCTTTTTGACTTGTGCTCTGCTTTTTTTTTGCCCCTAGCGAGAAGGTTTTCCGGGAACTCTGTGTCCCAGCCCCAGGATGGCTGTTTCAAAGGAAATATCTGTACTCATCATGCCTCCAAAAATGGAGTTTGCAAAGAGGTGTATTTTACAAGTGTTAAACCTAGGACACAGTCCATACTTTTAAGTGTAATCGTTAGCGAATTCAAGCTGTCCAGATATTGTGCCATTCTCTCTCCCTTAGGAGCTTGCCTTCTTTTTCCCTTTTGCTGACACTCAAATGAAGGGAAAAGTACTGATGAGTTCCAGACATTAGAAGAAACACGATGGCACAGTGGAGAACTAATGGTGCAGGAATAACATATTTCACTTTAAGATGAGAGAGATAATGGGGTTAAGGGTTAGTTAATTCAGAAATGGAAAAAGGGGGGCAGGAGGGGGAGAGAGAATTAATTTCAGAACATGTGTTCATGATCTAAAGATTCCTAAAGTCATTAAACTTTGAGAGTAGCCTAAATTCCCTCTTTAGAAGTTAATATTCTTTGAAGAAACTGATGCTACTCAGGGCTCCCTATGCAAAGTGACTGCTCAGTGGTATATTTGTGATCTCTTCCAAACCTTTATTATGAGATCACTTAAATTCAAATGCACTAAAGTGCTTATGTGTTTTCTCCACCTATAAGTTTTAAAATTTGTTTCCATTATAAAAAGCAGCTTCATGTAATGACAAAAAGCTGCTGGTCTTTCTCCTCACTTTCATCTTTGGTATTAGGCAAACTACACTCTCCGCTTAGCATGTACTTTCATCGTCTACTTTGACAAAAACAAACCATAAAGCAGTCCAGGAATGTTGGCCCTTCCTTGTGAAAAGCAGCATAAAAAGCACAGACTTTCTCCTGCAAATGGATCACTGCTGACCGCATTCTGCTCACCCTGACAATTTCCAGCCCTGCTGGATTCTCTGCCCCACAATATGTTTTAATGCCCAGCACACAGCAGATGATTAATCCTCTATGTCTGTTTCTCATGCATGTCTCCCCTGTCAACCTGGTAGTTTTCTGCAATTCTCAGACTTCTCTTTCTTGTTTATATTTCCCTTTTTTCCCCCTATTTTTGGAAGAGAGAAGAGAGCATTCAGTCTTAGCAGCATGCTACTTCTTGGCATGGTGGTTTTTTGGCCTTACATATGAGTTAACGCCTGTGTCCTGTCTCTTTGCTTGTTTCTCAGTATTCCAGGACAAGAGGGTTTTTTAAACTCTGTAAGTTAGGTGCCGGGTTAGAGCCACTTCTTGGTCCTCTGGCTCATATGTGCATTACGTATTTCCACTCTCTCCCGTATTCTTCCCTAGATATCTGCAACTGGCCACAATAAGGGCCAGCTGCAAGGTTGGCAGGAGCTTTGGTCTGAGACTGTACAAAAGCTTTTATGTAATGCACTCACAGCCCTGCAGAACTGCATTACCAATGACAGCTAAAACACTTATTTTAACTAAACAATTCATTACAAGGAGTAGTCTCGATGTGCAATTAAAATAGCCCATATGAATATTCACTTTTCTCTAAATATCCCCATCACTTTGGCTGAACTGTTCATAGCCATCTACTGATCTCTGTCCTGGCAGGTGGCTCTTTTCAGTTTTGCAGTACCTGAGGCTGCCTTAATGTCTCTGACAAGGAATCCAGATCCCTTCATTTCCTTCCTTAAAAGAAGTTTCATTCCTAGAATCATAGAAAGGTTTAAGTTGGAAAGGACCTTATAGGTCATCTGGTTCCAGCTCCCCTGCCATAGGCAGAGATGTCTTCCACTTGAGCAGGTGTCTTCAAAGCCCCAGTCAGCCTGGCTTTGAACACTGTCAGAGATGGGGCATTCACAGCTTCTCTGGATAACCTGTTCAAGTGTCTCACCATCCTCACAGGGAAGAATGTCATCCTTATAGGTAATCTAAACCTTCCCTCTTTCAGTTTAAAGCTATGTCCCTTGCCCTATTTTTGTAAAAATTCTCTCTTCAGCTTTCTTGTCAGTATCTTTATGTACTAGGCAGACATCTGTATGTACTAGAGGGCTGCTACATAGTCTCCATATAGCCTTCTCTTCCCCAAGCTGAATAATCCCAACTCGCTCAAACTGTCTTCATAGGAGAGGTGCTCCAACCCTCTGATCATCTTTGCAGCCTCATCGGGACCTGCTCAGTCTTCTCAGAATTTCTTGATGTGAGCTGTCTGCCTTACTGTCTTTCGTATCTCCTTATGCACCTTTGGTTAATTCTTGCCTTCTTGATTGCTTTTCCATAGCATCTCCTGTAAGATATGATTTGTTCAACAAAGCTCTCAAGTGCTAATATTCTTCATAAAAAAAGAGTTCTTTTATTTTCCAAATGTCTTGCAATACCTATACAGTTGGTACACCTACCACAGGGATTCTTGGCTACACCCTAGCAGTTTTTTGTCTATCAGACCTTTTGTCTGCCTTCAAAATAGTTCTCTACGTCAAAAGAATATCCTTACGAGTGCAGGGAATGTCCTCCACAATCTTTTACAAGGTTTTTGCACAACAAGTATTAAGCAAACTACTGTCAAATATAATGACCACCCTGCTAGTCACTTTCATTAAGGTTGAGAAGGCTGTTGTGAAACAAATCCTGTAGTATCTACTGGCTTTAGGTTTCTGTAGGACTGCTTTGGTGAAACCTTCTAGGTGTAGCTGCCCATCAACAGTATTTCTTACTTTCCTTGAGCATCACTGCCAACATCAGGTGGAAACCGGGGCTGGCCATGGGAACAGAGAAAGTGGTTCTAACTGGGAGGAAAGGAAAGGAAAGAAAAGCTTGAGTTCCAGGAAGCAAACTTCCTTAGTTGTTTAATTGTCTCTTTGTTCTCTTCTTTCAGGTAAATGGGCTTGAAACCATGGTCTAGCCTTAACTGTTGATGTCCTGGGTTTGGTGGGTGACACCTCGTTTCACAGGCTGGGAAAAGAATGGTTAGGCTCTTGGGTTGTTTCAGTACTATCAACAGCAATAGCAGTGGGAACAGAAGGATGAATTCAAGATAAAAATGAGATAAAAATGTTTCCTAATAATAAAGACTGAATTATAATTTTAGTTTTATGCATCATAAATCATAGTTTGCATTATAAAATAATCAGCAAGAAGAAAACATGGAGTAGACACATGTTGACTCAGTAATGGAACTAACATTGACCCTCTGTAGATCTTTGGGCTTTTTACAGAATACTGGTACTTGCACATGACAGCTCTCTGGGTCTATCAAAGAGGGACATACTTTTATCAATGAAAAATGAGTTATTAACCAGTTATAACGGTGTCCTTGCTCATGAGCTATATGTAGATCAAACACAGTTATGTGTTTGCAAAGTTGAACACTTTTTCATCTTGTTAAATAAGTATTTCACAAACGCAATTCATCTACAATTTTCAGTTCTTTTCATAACTACTTCTTTGAGTATTCACTGTTCGCTCCTTCCATTCAGTGAATAAGAACATAAATTGCCTTTGATTTGTTCTATTCCACCCTCATCCACACTGTCTTCTTATGTTCAGTGTGTACTGCATGAATTCTGTAATGGATATTGATACCTAAATTTAAAATACTTTTCTCTTTCTTTGAACATTTGCTGCATGAATCAGAGTCTGTGACAAAGACTGAGATGTGTTTTGAATCTTAAAAGAAAATGTAAAAATGTAGCTTTTTCAAGAATTAATACTAGCAAGCATATTTTCGTTATCTAATGTTATGTTTCTCTGCTTCAAGAAGTGCGTATGCAATATTGTTCATATTCTTTGTATGATTTCTTAGACCTAAAATTTTTGGAGTTGTATGTGAGCTTCTGTCCTTCCTTTTCCCTAACTAGTCTGTAGGACATATCTACTGCAGAAATTTTACAATAAAGCATCTGCTGTACTCAAGTACATTCTCCCAAGTAGTTTGTCACTTCAGTGTCTGTTCTCTAAAATGTCTGCAAACTATATCCTACCCCATATTCCAATCCAGTTCTCATGGTAAAACCCAGTTGCCCCTCCCAGTCTATTCCCTCTCTACATCTGTTCCAAGCCACCACACTCTCCTCATGCCCATGAGAAAAAAGGTACTTTATAGCAGGGGAAAAAGTTTTTGCCACAAAGCACTGTTTTTATGAAAAAATTTTTGCATCATGCCATCTATTCCAAGTATTGTAGAATTTTATCTAAAACAGCTTTAAAAATTATTGTCAAGTCACATTCTTTTCACAACATTTTAGCCTAGGGAGACCAATCATCCCCTGGTGAGACAGTTCGCGTTCTTCAACAAAGTGTTCTCCAAATTCAACTATTTAGCAAGCCTGAGGGAAGAGTCATTAAGGTCAATGACGAATCTTAAATAAGAAATAAAGTAAATAAAATAAACTGCAGTCAGAAAGAAAAGGCAGTTAAAAACACCAGCTCAGCTGAAATCTGGCCAGTACAGCCCAGAGGGCTTCAGTGCCAGCTGTAACTGCAGTGCAGAGAGTAATATTATCAGGGGATACATGAAGGCTAAGGAATGACATGTGGAAGTTATGAACCAACAGAGGGATGGGAGGTCACTGAGGATCCACCCACCTACTAATGGCAGTTATTGATGGGAAACATGCTTAGTCACTTCTGCAGGATTTAGTGGTAGGAATGCCAGCATGATGCTTCCTTCTAGAGTTTCCTAGACAAAGTCTGCTGTTTTCTCCACCTTCACTTTCTGAAGGAAATCAGTCTTTATGCTTCCTTCTACACCTGCCACTTTCTACACATCAGACCGATGTATATGAATCTATACATGCACACAGACACTGCAGTCATGAAGTAGTTGATGACACACAGCAGCTGATTTCCACTGAAAGTGGATTCACCAGCCCACCAAGTGGGCAGGAAGTTACTCAAGCCAACAGAAGAAGCCAGCAATTTTCTATCACCTTAGGGACCTTCACTGACTTGATGAGGTGTGCAAGCAGTTCCCAAAGCCAGTGTGCAGGAGTTCAGATGTCCTGTGCCCGCACCAGAAAGGTGGAAGGAGAAGCAAGACATGCCCCTACCCCTTTGGCAGCTGAGGTCCATCCAGTGTATGGTACCTTAACAAATGGAGATCTCAGTAGAAGTGAAAAATTCAGGGGAAGTCATCCTTACATGGAAGTAAGTTTCTCAGGACCTAGCTTCTTCATTAGCTGTTTATTATGTGTGGTTTGTGTGCATCTTGCAGCAGGTGCTGCCCACACCTTTGTGATTTCTGAGAGTGGAAGAGGGGTGGGGATTACCCCCTCACAGCATACCTGACACAGGACCACGGGGTCAGGCCAAGGCTGCCCTTGACTCAACAGAAAGTTCCTAAGGACAAAAGTACTTAAGAGGAGGGATGAATTTGCTCTGTGTTGGTTCTAAAATCCTGAGAGATGGGAGAGGTCTTAGTGGAAGACAAAGACTCTGCAAAAAAGCAGGTCTCTTAGGTAGCTGATAAACTGTGGTACCACAGATCAATGACAGGTTAGTTGAAAGTCTTGGGGATAGAAGGTTGTGACAAATATTGAATAGATTGGACTAGAGAATCTGATTGCATTCCTTCACGCAATTACAGATCGAAAAGTATCATAACTACTGTTCTACAGACCCCTAAAGAGGCCCTTTTAAGAGGCGTATTGTGATTTCTCAAAAATAATGATTGCAGCAGGGCTATTCTTCTTCTTCCTCCCTTGACACCCACATGTTCTAAAAGGTCTTCTTTAACAGCTTTTGTCATTGTGAGACTGCTTAGATATTTAATTACCTGTGAATTGTGACAGTGCCCTCAGCTGAATGAGGAGCCTCTTCAACATCCTGACATGGGTCTAGCATTCCAGAGTGTGAGCAGAACAGAGTCACACCCCTGCTATCAGAAATGCATTTCTAGTTGAGGTTGTCATTTATACACCATTGCCCCTGTGATCATTCTGCTTTGTCCTTACATCTTTGCTTCTGTATCACACATCCATAGCTTTTACCAGAACTACAGTGTTCTACTGCAGTTCTCTGTAGCACTGTTTCACTAAAGCAGAGGCTTCCTTCCAGCAGGCATTATAATGTCAGTTCACATTTGCAAAAGAACTTAATGTTCAGATTGTACCCACCTGCTTTCCCCAGAAGGAAGAAATCTGTCCAGTGTGAGCAGTCAGGCTCCCTCACATTAGAAGTTTGCCAGAAGGAGAAAAATGGTTGCTTGTGTAGTTTTAAAAGGATTCTGTTGCATTACAAGTGATAATTCTGGAAGAGGGCCTGTATTGTAGGTAATGCAAATGAAAGCCAGGTTCTGATCTAACTTGTGTCTTACAGAGAGAAAAGAGAACTGCCACTGAGCTGCCAGGCTCAGACTTGAACAAGGTCAGTCAAGAAATAATAGACAAATCCCTGGGGAAACACATTACTCCCATCACCCTGAAATCCACAATCAAGAGCAACCCATTGTATAGTGATATCCATGTGGATGATGACTGGGAGGAGAAGAAAAAGACCCCTTCCTGGACTGTGCAAGACTATGACAGACAGTCACTGCACTCTAACTTGGCCAGCCACATAAAGGTAATTGGATGTTTTTCTGATTTTGAGCAAGTGAATTGCTGTGAGCTGTGTGGTGCATGCGTAAACCACTGTGCAGACCTCTTGGATCTTTAGGTGGGATTATAGAAGTAGATCCGGAGGTATTTCCTGGTACAGACATGATACTAACATGAGTCTGATCAGGAAAGAACTCTACATATCTGGTGAGACTTCAGGAACTTAAATTTTACAGTGCACTACCTCTGATTAGAGCAACCTTTAAACCACAACACTGTACAACCCAGCTTCCCTGTTTACAGAGGGAAATGCTACAAATGTGGCACTTAAATACTATATAGTCACTTTAATAACTATTCATAGCAAAATTCTGTTATCAAATTACATGTATTTTTCTCAGCCTCATCCACACTATACAGGATCCTGCCTCCCTGTGGGTTGGCACAAATCGCTTTTGGGATTACTTTTGGTTTTGTGTTGTTTTTTTTTTTTTCCTGCTGTTCCATTTTTTGAAAAGGGAGTCAGAGCTGTGTTTATACAATGACATTTCTTCTTGAGAAGACAACATGGTTTGTTCTGGATTTTTAAACACATTTCAATGGCTGGTGTCCTACTTTTGGTTCCTGGATAAAAAGTGTGGTTTTAATTTTCCCCAGTGGAACATTTGCAGCATCTGGAAAGTAGCACAACCTACATTCAAGTGAAAGTGTCTTGCATATGTGTTGTGATGTCTTAAATTCATTAATCAGTATCTGATGATAGCCCAAATACTTCTGGGTATGTTCTAATGACTTTGTGTGTAAAAGAGGGAAACTGATTTCATTTTCTGAATTTTCTTCTAGGAAAATCCTAATGATCTACGGTTCTGGATGGGAGATATTTATACTCCTGGGTATGATACCTTGTTAAAAAAGAAGGAGAGAGAAAAAAAGCATTCAAAATATTGCCGAATCATTCTGCTCATGGCACTATCCATTTGCATCCTAATTACTGTAATCACACTGTGTTTTACTTACTTAGTATAGCCAAATGATGATGAAAGTTTTTTTCAATAAATATTTTTATTAAACTAATTCCTTCTCTGGTTTTATTTGAATTCCTTTTTTTTTTTTTTTTTTTTTCAAAACAAAATTTTTTT
>VXBQ01012641.1:32368-45474 GCA_013400175.1 Phainopepla nitens
CTCCTCTCCATCCTCTCCCGTCTCTGCCACCGGGTCCCTGATTCTGTCTGTTTTTAATGCCATAGTTATTGCTGTTTTGTGTACCTTGTTATACACACTAGTAAGGGACTGCTATTCCTACCCCATATCTTTGCTTGAGAGCCGCTTAATTTCAAAATTATAATAATTTGGAGGGAGGGGGTTTCCTAGGGAGGCTTCTGCCTTCCCTAGCAGATACCTGTCTTTCAACCCAAGACAGATAGGCCTGTGCCCACATATAGTCCATTGTCTGAAAGGAGGACAACAGAACAATGATAGAGAAAAAATATATTTCTTCATGTATTACTTACCTGTAAGTCCATGAATCTAAATCTGTAAAAGATTTTACTTGCAAGATTTGGGATTTGTGGGAGCATTGCCCCCTACCCTCCTCTCCAAACAAAAACACATTCCAGGCAGACTTCTGCTGAAGAGCAAATTTAGTTCAAGTTTGAGCTGAGGTGGAGTTTGAATGAACATGTTCTTTAGGTAAGCAGCTTTTGACCAGATCCCTCTATCTCTCTTGATTCCTTCCTTTTGCTGCTATTTCTTAGTGAGCTTCTACCTGGGAGCAGCCAGTCTGGTCACTGGTGTCAGTGCACCCTGACAGGCAACCCTCTTCCTTACAGAGGAAATTGGCAGGATTTTCTAATCATAGAAGCTGACTTTGTGAATCTTTGTGACTGGAAACTTGTTGCAATGATCCTGATATGGCTAAATGCTGATCATGAGAGACTGAATCCAAGAGTCAGAATATTCAGTTATAAATTACATATTGTTAAGGGTTCTTTTTCCTCACCAGAACTATTGTAATTCATCTGGTTGTGGAAAAAATGCTGGACACTCTCTCCTCTGATATATTACATTTCATTAAGGCAACCGAGCAACAAAAATCCTGTACACAATTATATTTTCAATGCATTATTGTAACCAGTTGACAGGCAATTTTTAGGTTGAGTGAGAAGAATGGTTCATTCATAGCAGCATGACTTGCTAAGTCATTTTCACGAAAACACACAGATCATGAGTTGATGTGCATTATTTTTTCCATCCGTGTATTTAACTTCACAGACAACTCAGAATATGAACCAGCCTTCCTGAAGAGGGCTTGTTTCTCTCTGGAGTTTCCTCTGTGCTGATTGTGCTCTTTTTGGAAATTCTCCAAAAGGCCACTCTCAGCTCAGAAATCAATTTGTTGCAGCTGCTGTAGTAAATTGAAACTCTTGTAGCTGTAAGTGGGTTCATCTGTGGGAATTCTTGTTGCCTGTGGTAAGGTTAGTCTTCTTGGAGGAAGCATTGTAGAGTTAAGATGGAAGGCAGAGAGTTTTATGGCAGCACAGTTATTGTTCAATGCACAGCACAAATCTACTGAGTATTGGGCTTATTTGCTTCAAATTTGGCAGACTGATGTTTTTAATACCTGTAGGTGTGTGTGCCTGTTCAACATTTAAAGCTATTTTTCTCTAGGCACAACTGAATACTGAAAACGCACATATAACCATGCATGCTGAAGCACCTTTTTTTTTTTTTTCCAGCTGTTTGGGTCTCTCTTCTAAATATCTTGCTCGTTTCTCAGAAAGGGAAATGATAAAGAGAGTGGAAATATCAGGGGATGGTTTTGTTGTGAGGGCTGCTTGCTTTCATTCGAAGTCTGATTCCTCTTTTCTACACCCATTTATGCTTTTTTTTTCATTTTCTGAACTGTAAGAATGATAATGTTTTGAAGCTGCTTGGGATATAAAATAATCTGGATACAGAAGCCATTAGTGAATAATGTTCTGTGTGTGACTAGCCCTGCTGGTGAATTGCTAAAGGAGAGACTGTGTGCCTCATAAAAATAGTTCTTAGGCTTAAATGAGCACAGGGCATTAAATCTTTAAATTTGCATTAGTTCTCTGGCTTTTTTAATGAGAAATGCCATAAATATTGTCTCAGCTCATTGAGATCCGAGCTGAGCCAAGTGTTTGTAAACTGGCATGAGGGTAATTTGCATAGTTGAGGACCTAAATTTTTCTTTTTACTTTCATTTTTTAAACGCATGTTTCTTTATATTAACTGCATCAAGTTTCAGAATCATTTGTGGGGAAAAAAAATTCAAGTAAGGAATTTGGAAGCTCTATTTTGTCTGAAATGGTCTGTATTGCTCTAAAGGTCTGACAAGTTATTGCACCCCATAAACACTTCTGAAATGCCTGAAATATTAGGTTACCATAGTGCACAGTTTATAGAGACTGTTTAAAAATAAAATAAAGAGAAATGGAATGGAAAACCTCCTAATTTGTTAAGATTAAGCTGAGGATAAAGGAAAAGCTATGACAATAAATCAGGCTTTGTCCCTGATTGAAATGTGACATACAAAGTATACTTAGGACAAGAATAAATCCTGGGCAAGGTATTTACAAATTGAATGAGCCGATTGAACAATATCTCTGGCTTTTTGTATATGGGTTAAAATATGAAATATTAGAAGTAATTAAATTGGAAGTATAAGTTTATGCAAAGCTCAAAGCTAGAGCAAAATGGGTTCTCCAGGCAAATGAAGTAGGGATTTTGTTTGCAGCCTGGAAGGCAGTGTGTTAAATTGGTAAGTTGTCAAATCCTGAGGCAGTAGAAAACAAGTGAGTATAAGGATTTATAGCAGTAAAGTTGTGTGGAAATGAATGTTGCAATACACTGCAAACTGCCAAGGGAGAGCAGAATTCACTAAGGGCCTAAAGGCATGTCTGACCTTGAAGTGAGAAATCAGCTTCTTTGGGTGTTTTTTGACAAAAATAAAATCATTTAATGTTAGGATATATATAGTGAAAATCCACTGAATTTTATAATTGTGGCTACATTTAAGACTATGTGTCTTGGTCAGATAATTTCACCAGTGCTGTGTCCCTACTCCCAGGACAAACGAGGATTCAGTGACCTTTTTTCAGAAGGCAGTTCTACCATCAGAATATCTGCTTCCGTTCCAACGGACATCTCCTTCCATTACAGCAGATTATTCCCTGCATCCTTGAGTTTGGACACAGTTGTGATGATGGCTCAGTCAGATGGTGCCAAAGATGATGCCTAGCCTTCCTCCTGCATCCTAGCAGTGGGCAGCTATCATTGACCTTTCCATTTGTTTGACACCTGTAACATTTCTTGGATCCTCAGTTGTACACCTCTTGCTCCAGGCATGCTCTTCAGTGCATGTTCAATCCTGAATTATGCAGAGGTCTGTAAAGTTGCATTTCTCAAGCAGCTGTGAGCTGGGGTTGTTGAAGGCTCACAGGGGTGTGGGCACCCTGCCGGTCAGACAGGCAGTTCGAACAAGGAGCTGGGCACTGAAGCAGCTCAGCAGGCTGTACTGGCTACCTGGGATATGGGGCAACCCTGTAATTGAGGCAAACCAGGCAGGCAGCTTTGGTCATCTCTGCTGGCTCCCACTGAAACTTGTGGGATCAGTTCACTCCAGAGACATGACTCTGTCTTTTAATGAAAAATATCCTCCCCACTTTCTCCCTTGCAAATGTTTTAACATGTTATGACTGAGGGCTGAATACTTGCTGAAAATAAAATTTCTTTTTGCTGTTGTTTTCTTAATCCATTTTAACTTCATTATTCAGCATGGTAGTATGGACCGTAAATGTGAGATATGGTGACAGTTCAACAAAATCAAAATTACAGTTATTTCTGTAATTTATCAGGAGCTGTTTAGTGTCTAAAATCAGTTTCAAACCTAGTAATTAAGTGAACTGCTGCAGTATGCTCATGAAGTGTTAAAGAATAGGCTGTTACTGATGATTTCAGCAGAATCAATTGGAGAAATCTGTTGATCAATGAGATGATGAGGAAGATATCCATTATAAAGTTCTGCAAACTAAAGAGAGCTCAATTCTGTCACTAGTAGCACAGTGGTATTCACAAGTACCTAAAGTCCCTGCTTGCTGTCTATTGGAAGATGTGCTTCCAGCTATTCCTTTAAAACTTGATAACAATAAGAGACATGTTCAGGATTCATTCTAATGAATCTGAATAATATCCTTCTCGGAAAAAAAAAAAGTTCAATGGCTTAGGATTTTGTAATTTTTTTCCTTTCAAACATTCAGAGAGGATGTCAGGATGCCTTGGAAGTTGTTCTTTGTAACAACAGCGGTGTTGTTAGACAAATCCTCCTTTCACGGTAGAGTTATGAGATTCTTCTCAAGTTTCTTTTCTGATACAATGTTAGCTTCTGCTGATCCATCCTGGTTATATCAGTATATACCAATATCATATTTGGTTATCTGACACAGTTAAAGTTTATAGAGCCAGCTACATCCATAGCTTTCTTCTAGCCAGTTTCCATTCATGCTGCACATTGACAGTATGCAAGTTTTGCAAGCACATTAAAGCTTAAAAAAAACCAGCATGTTTTTGCAGCTCCCCGACATATTTTTAAGTGCACCATATTTACACCACAGGTATGCAATATTCTCGGGAGACTGGATTGCCACTTTGCCACATCTCAGCCAGTGTCAGACCATCTGCAGGAAAGCTGCACCAGCACCTACCTCAGTCATGCTTTGCATTAGGGCCAGGGACCTCAAAAAGTGGCCATTACGCATTTAAAGAAACAGACTTCAAAATAGATGACTAAAAACTGATGAAAACAGGTAGACTCTGAAATATGACGGTCTCAGAGGCAGGACACAGATGACCAGGTGCTGTTAAGCAACAGTCCTGGGCTGCTTTAAGGAGTGAGAATCTGAGAACTCCTGGGGAGTTGATGGCTGCTGTCACTAAACCATCACCCAGTTCCTGGGTGAACTGATCCTACTCCTGAAGAACATGGCAGGAGCTGAGAGCTGCCTGGCACAGAGACACTGTCCAAATTATCACCATGCTGCTTCTGACGATCAAGCAGTAGCTGGTTTTTATTTAAAAAAAAAAAAAAGGTATTTCCTTACTCTCTATAAAGAGGTGAATAATTTTGATGCATCTTGCACACCATTTCTTCAATGTGGTAATGTTAAGACACAAAATGAGTTACTACCTCTTCCAGAAAAAGAAAGTGAAGAAAGTTCTCAGTAAATGTTGCTCATAAACAAGGGGTTTTTTCTATTTTAATTATGCTGGCAGAATATGCCCCAAATCTAAATATTTCCCTATTTTTTTTTTTTTCAGTAAGTAGAAGCACATGGCTTTGACTTTTAGCCTGGTTCTAAGTTCTTCTGTTCTGGAGTTTCAAATGAAATTAAAAGAAAGAAAAAAAAAAANGTAGGTCTTCAGCAAACATCTATTCCCTTGATGAAAATATTGGCATCAAACCAGGGAACATAAGTGTGATTACTGTTGTGTTGTATAATGCATTAAAATTTAATGAATTATGTTTAAAAACATATGGTTGTCTTCAAAGTTTAATTTGATGCTTTCTTTGGGAGTAGAAATAACTGAAGAACCAGGAAGAAAAATGCTTATCTTTAATTTTGGAGGCTTGAGCTTTGATAGTATCTTTCCATTATTTTTATTTAAAAAGCACAAAAACCCCAAAAAAAACCCTAACAAATGAAAAACCCAAACAAACAAAAAACCCCCAACAAAACCCCCTGCCAAAAAAATCCCCAAAAACCAAAAAAACCACCCCAAAACAAAACAAACAAAAAAACCCAACCCAAGCAAACAAACAAACAAACAAACAAAAACCCTCAACATAATAATTTAGCTATGTTATTGTGAATTTAACCATGTTTGGGTATGAAATGCATCCTGGTAAAACTTACTGCTAATACAAGCAGTATTCCAGATACAATATAATACAATACAATACAGATACAAACCCAATGCTTTTCTCTTAAGACATCATAACATTGCACCCCTGAAATAAAATTTTCAAAAAACCCCAAGTTTTTTGGTGGCTCTCCTTTGGGAGATTGCTGCTAAAATGCATTATTGCAGTCATCATGCTTTTGGCCTAGATAGACAAATGGCAGACAAGGCAGATAACTCTTGAGAAAGAATTCATTGCAGTAAGAGTACCAGCAAATGCTTGCTGAGAAATTACAACTAGGACATTTTATTGCACAGGCTTAGAGAGTGATGTGTACAGCATTGACACGGCAGAAGATCCCATGGTCAGGGCAATAGAGCCTGCAAATGCAAACCCCAGCAGAAATATTTGGAAAAATTCATCCAAGTTCAGGAGAGTTTAGAACCGCTATGGAGGTGTCCAGTGGAATTAGAAGGAGAAACTGAAGTCACCTGAACTCAAACAGAGAGCAGATGGAAACTCCTGATCAGAACTATGGTAGAAGGCTTTTAAAGTAAAGGCATCAGTGCGGACACCTAGTTTTCAATGTCAGTCTCAGCAGTGATACCTGAAAAATCTGAAAAGAGTTAAAGAATTGGTACTGATTAATATATCAAATTTCCCTGCTGTAATTTTGACCAACACGCTCAAAAATCTAGAATTTTTGAGTGACTGAACCTGAGTCATCTTCAAGAACTGCTGATTTTATTCTGTAAAACATGTTGAAGCCTCAGAACGTGTCTTTGTTGTCAAAAATGGAGATGGGCCAAGCACAGCCTCCTGTTCTCAGGAAAGCCCCAAGTTCAGGACAACTTTCTATGTGCAGCTCTTGTTAGGCTTTTACATAATAGGAAAATGCTGGATTTGCTTCAGGTTATCCTCTCTGGATGCCATAGTTAAGTAAATGATGCGATTTTAAACACTGAAGTTTAAACTTTAAACCAGTTTAACACTAGTCCTGTTTTGTTTTTGTAGAACCTCACCAAACTCGCTATTATGAGAGGTAACTTCTGGTTTTACAGCAGCAACCCAGTTCTACAAGAGTCCTGGACTTCACCTTTGCAATATCTAAATTCCCTAAGGTTCTCACTGGTGTCTTCCTGCCCTATTCCATACTGAATTCTTATGTCTTTGGTGCTGACTCTGTTATCAACCAGTTCAAAAATAGCCTTCTCAGTTAAAATTAATGAAAAATATAAGTATGATGGCCTTTTAAAGGAAAGAAAGATATAATGAGTGCTCACATATCTGCCCTCTGGCTCAGCACCACTGCTTTTTCTGTACCTACACAAAAAGTTCCTGTTACCTCTGATACCTACTGTTATTCTGCATAATTTTAGTCCCTGGGTACTTTATTAAATTTTCAGCCTTGTTTTCAGTACTTATTTTTCACATTCTCCATACCACTTTCTTTTACTTAAGGCATTAAAAAAATGTAAAATTAAGTCAGGTTGGAGTCAGATTCAGTTGTTGCGCTTATCAGTGGGTGCACTGTAAATGCACAAAACAAGAATTTCTTTCTCTTAGGGCTGGCACTGTTTCTTTGAGAAACAACTTCTTTGCTTCCTTTAAAACCCAAGGGATTTTTGCATGGCAGTGCTCTGAACTTATTCATGCCTTCCCATTCTGCTGAAAACTGGTGTCGGTGGTGAGCTCTCTTCTAAGGATATGCCCCCATGGTAGCCTCAGCTTCATTGAAAATGAGGCATTGAAAAGGAAACTCTTTTCTTGTGTAGGATCTGTCAGCTACTCTTTAGACATAAAGCAACATGCTGGGCACTCTTCAGTGTGAAAAGGCTTTCAAATACAACTCTGAAAACAGAAGAGGTGAATCATTGAGTGTATTGAAGGTGACGATAAGATTTTTTCCCCATGTTCCTGGTTTAAAAGAGTGAAGCTAAATAAATGGAAGAGAATGGCAAATTTTAGATATTCAATAAAACCTATAATTTCCTGCCTGACACTGCAAGAGACAGATAAGGAATATTCTGACTCCGCTTTGCTCAGGAAATCACACTTTGGGAAAAGCCAAGAATATGAGAAGAGTTGAGGTCTGAACCTTTACATCAGAATAGGGAGGTCAATCTGTAGAAAATGTTCTCCAGTAAATAAATTCTGCAGCCTTACGCTGCTTAGGAAATGCTGCTTTCAGGGTAGTAGCAGGGGTCTTAATGTGTGCTTGACGGAAAGGAATACTTCTAAGCTGTATTTACCAAATATCACTGGTTTAGCATATTAATCACCTTTTGTACCATGTACCAGAAGATAAATGCTGCAAATGACAGGGCATGGTTTAATTGGATATACTCTTATATTGCACTAGCTGTTGAATAGCTGAAATCTGTTAAAAATATTATTGAGAGAAAATAATTAGTTAGCTGAAAAATATAAGTTCTAGTGTTAAAATTTCTAGTGGTGATTGAATAAAAGGAGCCAGAGACAGGGGTTAGTGACATATATACATCAAGGACAAAGAAATGCTGATTCCTTGCTTTCTCATTTACAGTTACTGGTGAAATGAAGACAAATACAGCCAATAATAGACTTGAACCACTAATTTCATATAAAAATATTTTTAGGTAATGATATCAAATGTTGTTTACCGTCCATGTGCCAGGAATAGGGAGGAATGGGGTTGTCTCCCCTCTTGAAATGCTTTTGCTTTGCGCTGCACAGCTATGCCTTCAGGTCTATCTCCAGCCTTTCAAAGTTTGGTTTAGCTGGTTGTTGGCTTCTCCTTTCCCTGCCTTCTGTTTATAAAAGGTTATAATGAGAAAAATGGTAGAGGGTAAGTTTTGATGGCCACAGCAGTCAATCTTACCAGTCCAGCCAAAATGAGCATGCCCTCCTGCAAAATGCTTTATGGCTGTTTCCTTTGGGTGATATGACGATAGCTCCCCACATCAGTCCTGCTTGTCTCAGCCATGTGGAAAGAACAACTCATAATGGAAGTGGTAGAACATACTACTTGAGGAATTCCTAGGTCCTTCGTGTATTAATTAAGAATAATCAGCAGTTTATCCTCCTTGCCCCAGGAGAACTTCTGTGCTTTGTCCACAGATCACTCAGCAGATCTTAACAGCCCCTTCTTCTACGGCTGCCACATACACTGTAGCAGCTTGGAGACACAAGGCATATAAAATTGTTCCCTAACATAAATACAATGAAAATTTATCAGGATCAGCCTGCTGTCATCAACCTTGCATCTTCCAGCCTGGAAGGATGACACATGTGGGACATGTGGGACAGGAGCCTGACTAACTAGCCTACCTTTAAAAGCCAAAGCCTTTTTTACTTTAGCTAGATTTTGCATAGACATGGTTTCTGGAGACAACCATGGTCAGGATAATACAAAAGAAAGTAAGCCACATATGCTTATTTTATTATCAGATAAATTTATCCATATTTTTCTTATGATCCTCTGAAATTTCAGAAGCTTACCCATGAGAAGATTTCTCTTAGAAACTTGTGGCATGAGACTATAAATTCATAAATTTCTGCACTCTCACCTCAAGGCCGCAACCTAAATTGATAAACAATCCTGAGCCCTGGATATTTTCTGCAATTTGTTACATGCTCATCAATGTTGTAAATGCCAGTTCCCAAACTTTTCCTCTGCAAATGTTGCATGAAATACAGGTAGCTATGTAAGAAGTGGGATTTTTCAAAAAAAATTTGCCAAACTTCATGCTTGATGCCATTGCCCTGAGAATGTTATGCTAAATGCATATGAGTCACAAATCGAATTTCATAGTTTCACTCTTCACAATAGCCACTTTAAAGTGTAAAAATACATTTAACTGGTAAATTATATTTTGAGTTACTTTAAATATGTTTAGACATAATAAAATTACTAATTTTCTGATTTAAAAAATAAAAAGTTAAAATGGATTAATAACAACATAATTTCAAGCACTTTATTTCCATAATCACAAAAAGCTTAATTCCCATATTAGTGATTTGGGGAAAGTGCTTTAAATGCAAACTTTTACTTTGTGGCATCTCTTAAAACATAGCCATTCTAAAGCAAAATATTGTGGTGTTGTCTTTATTTTATGCACAAAGCTAACCTTTTATAATTTTTGTTTTGAGACTTCTAGTTCAATTATCGTAGTTCCATTAGGATAGTTTCCTTGCTAAAAAGAATATATTCTGCTGAATTTGGGCCACCATGTACTAGGTGACTGAGTAGAGAAAATATGCCACAAACTGCTGATTGAATAAGTGAAATGATAGCATGGAAATCAGGGATGATTCTTTCTTCAGCTTTGGGATTCTTTTCGGACAAGTGAAGGTTTCTGACATTACTAATCAAATCTCCTATTTGTATTATAAGTAAAAAATGTTAGTAAAATTATGATGTAGATATTTTATGTGATGTATTTTTAAAACAGAGCAACAGTTTTCTTGTAGAAATTTGTTGAATGGATTTTGTGATTGATATTTCTTGCACATATTTTTACTCACAGAAATATCTTATATTTTAAATCTAAAAAGTGTTTTCTTTCAATTGCTTCTATTTTTTTTCTGATTTTTAAATGCAGTCATAGAAAGATAAAAAAATCCAAATTTTTCCTTGGGAAATCTTTATGCTTCTTAGAAGATTTGTTTGTTTGTTTGTTTGTTTGTTTCCCCTCAAAATTCTAGATTCTCTGAAGAAAATACTTTATACAAATTAGTTATTACTTTTGACAAAAATATAATTATTTTGGAAAAACTTCTGCTATCAAGAGATATCTACTCTTTGCATAATGTATTGAAGCTATATAGGCCAGAAATGAGCAGGTAAAAGATAATTTTTTCAAAACTGTGATAACATTTTCAGCAAATGAATCAGAAAGCAAGTAGAGAAGTTGTTTCTTTCAAAGCATTTTTATAATAACAGGTATAAAAATCCCCAGTGTAATAATAACTTGGTCCTGAAGACTTTATGCGAGGGTTTGAATTATAATGAAATGCTGCCAGAAACCATCTGACTGCAACCACGGTGTTGTTTCACAAGGTGGCACAGCTACTCTTCATATTGTGCATGTATATTTTCCTCAACCAACATCTAATCAGGCTCCCAGTGTAGCTGTAAAAGAACCTACCAGTATTCAAATCAAGAAAGAATAAGAAAGTTCTCAGGCATAAACAAGATTTCAGGCCCATTCCAAGGCTCGTTGTGATCAATAAGCAGCTTTCCAATGCCTTTGATAGGAATTTAATAGATTATCCATGGCATGTTTAAACTCTTCTGCCAGGCTTTCTAATCCCATGTGTGATTAGCTAAAGCAGACAACATATTAAACTTCTCAGGAAAAATAATCTCATCATGCTTAGCTTTCATCTGGGTTTTTAGAAATCTTAGTATGATTACTAATACTCTCATCTAGTAATATGAACAAGAAGCTGACACATCCATAATCCTACCAAATTCAGTGGGGCAGCTTCTACGTAAATTCAGAATACTGAGAGACTGAAAGAGTGGATGCTAATTAAAATTCTTGATATTTTGCTCTCTTAATGTTAAGTATAATTCTTTATATTCTTAATTCAGACTTTGGAATTTTTTCTCTAGGATCAAAAGGGAAAAGTGACATAATATACAAAAGAATTTTTTTTCTGCCTTTAAGTAACAATTGCAAAAAATGTTATTGCCATGTTTAATGAAGAAGGTGAGTCTTGTAAGTATCATTATTTCCCTTCATCCAGACATCGCAAGTCACAGGCTAGACAGATATTCTATTAAGTGACTTTGATGTCAAATCTGAGTAAAATGAACATATTTTGTTCATTTACTCATATTTGAGTAAAATTCCTAACAAACTTGGAAAAAATGTTTTATTATCAACTTGTTTATAACCTCTTCAACAGTTCTTAAAAATGATTACATAAATGCATGAAACCAACACACCTAGGATCAGATTTCTGACCATACAGTTCTCTCCTTCTAGTTTTTCCTTTTAAGATGTCACATGGTTCATTAGCACTCGATGTTGGAAGAGGGGATGTGTATGTGTTCACTGTCACTTTTGTTTTGGTTGGTTTAAATGAAAGACAACTATTCAGTTCTTCCTCTTGGAACAATAGCTGTTCACATCTGTAGACATCCTGCTATTTCCTTTTTAGAGTTTTCTGCTGAGTGGATTTTTTTTTTTTTACTTAGTTCAGTTTTTTATTTACTTTGCCAGATTTTTCTTTTTAAATTTCTTGAGCAGCCTTAAAACAATGACCTCTAGCTTCTCCAAATCACAGAACAAAGTGTGTCAGTCTTCTGACATGCATTGCTGCAGTCTGCAGATTAATCAGTAAGGTATCTGTGTACCTAGGATACTGCTATTGCTATTAGAAATTGATCTTCTACTCTACCTTCTTTTGTTTCCAAGGTGGAAAAAGAAAAAAAGGCCTCTTGTGGCCAGGTTAATCAAATGGTGCTATTACCTTTGATAGTAAAACAATTAATAAAAACTTTTACAACTAAAACTCTTCCAGTATTATGAAGATATTTTACAATTTTGAAATACATGACACAGTTTATTTTCCTACTGCAGATATTGCACGGAAGTTGTGTTAAGCAAGAAAGGTTTTTAGTTTTGATCTTGATCTTCCTCTATACAGGCTGTTCTCAGAGTGCATGGAGAATATGTTTGCTGAGGTCTTTAAAAGAGAAAAAGAAAAGCTACCTCTTTACCAGGATTGACATACAGTGGATTTCTGTCTATCCTAAGCTTTTGGAGACACAACACTTTGCTGACTTTCTTTCAAATGGCCACTTTGCTGATTTTCTTTTAATTCTTTCATCTCTCATTAGAGTAGTAGGCAATAATGTGTGACGAAAGTGTTATGACAAAGTCTGTTTAAACCACTTGAGACTATGTCTTCCATTCTAGTCCATGGCTATGGGGATACCTGAGAAGGAAGAGAGCGAACACTGCTGTCCACCACTTAGAACCTTTTAGTGTATCCCATTTAGAGGTGGGAGCTATGTATGGAAATCTTCTATTTGTAAAAGAGAGTGATTTTGTCGCATTTCTTTCTCTAATAAGAATAGAGAGAAAACAACTACAAAGTACAGACAAGATAAACAGTTTGAAATAGGAGTAAAATAAAGCAGGTTAAATAAATTTACATATAAATTGCCCATGTAAACTTCTGTGTGATAATATCTTTTTATAAATAACGGATAAAATGTTAAATCTAAACGAATTTTCAGAAGTACAGATTTCCCAGCATAGTCCATCATATTATTTTAATTTTGCTTTTATTTGAGTATGAAGCTCCACACTTTCCTTTAATTAAATTGCAGATCGTGTAGTTTGTTAGTTTCCCTCCCCCAAAAAAGATG
>VXBQ01012641.1:57030-70548 GCA_013400175.1 Phainopepla nitens
GTTTTGAGCTTTCTAGATCTGCCAGATTTGGAGCAAAGTCTAAAGACTGGGACTCCCACATGCTGAGTGACTCATGGCTGAGGCGATGAGCCTCTCTCTGTCTCTGCTGATGGAGCTTCTCCACTCTAAATAAAGAATTAGTCATTAGATTGCTGAGAGAGTGAATCTAATGACAGTGTTTTTAGGGTCCTTATGAAAAATGGAGGACAGAAAGAGAAGGACACTCTGGTTAGTGTCTGTTTTTTGGTTGCTGTCCTGTTCTGCTGGACTTGTGCAGCCCTGTCGTGAGCTGGAACAGGAGAGGATCCACTTTTCTGAGCATGAGCATCAGAAGAAAAAGAGGTGGTCATAACCAGGAATAAAGGACCAGCAAAGGGTCAAACTGCTGTCTTGACAGCAGCATAAATTGAAATTTTCTGGAAGAAACAGCTGAACTGTAGCCTGAATCTAGTCTATTTCCTTGCTTCATGAGAAGATATCTGCTAGAAGTGTATTTTAGATGGATCATTTTCTTTCTATAGAAGATCCACCCTTGTTCTAGTATATTTTTCTCGATTATGTTTTAATTTATCCTTAGTTTTGATGATCCTGTTATGATTGAGGCATAATAAACCTGACAAATTTGTTCAAAATATCTCTGTAAAAAATCTGTTTGTTTCTGTAAGTCATAGCATCTTCTGCTTCCCCACATCAGAAACTAAAGATTAAAAGTGCCTTTTGATTTCTTTTCAGAATCCATATTTCAAGCTATCACACTCTTTTGCTAATTTTGAAGCCTTTAAATGTTTTTATTCTAAAGGAATGAAGACATTAACTTGATTTTAGTGAGTCATATGTTTTCTATTCTTTTGAAAACAAAAATATAGTTAAATAGCTAAGATGCTGTATACTGAGTTTTGCTGTTTAAGAGGAACTTGAGTATAGAGGATGATTTGAGGTAAAGAGCTGATTGCTTTATCTCTCTTCTCTTCCCCCTTTTATTTTAAATATATTTTGGGTTTCAGAAGACCATTTTGCAATTTATAGCCTGAGATTTGAACAGATCAAATAGTGTAGTTCCATAAAATGACTAAATAAAATGCTATGAATGAAATAAATGGCTATAACAATTGAAGAAGACATTTGTCAGGGTGTAAATGCTATTGGAGAATGTGGTTTTTTTTAGAAAATGAAAAATGTCAAATGCAGCGTAAAATGTCTAAAGACAATTCATTGGTGTATTTGTAACATATATTCAAATGCTTGCAAAGCTTTTCTTTTTGTAGCCTTTTTTCCCTTTTTATGGATGAAAATCCCATTGAATATCTTAAGGTAGAAGAGACCCATAAGGATTATCAAGTCCAGTGTTTGCTGTGTTCACTTTAAAGATTAAAAACTACATTCCTTCAAAGCATCCTATACAGTACTAATCCTTTGGTATTGTGTAGGCTGATGTTGAGAGAAAATATGGTACTTTGTACATACAAGTAGTCCACATAAATGATATATCTATTTTCCCCATTGTTTTTTCCCCTCTTTGTTTCCAAAGTTCAAGGACAACCATAGAATACAGTCTCATTACCACAACATTCTTTTAGTAAAAAACCTCTCTATTATCCTGTTTGTTGTTGATTCCCAGTAGTTACAGTAAATATTGCAGGAAATGTCTTGGGAAAATGACTCTTTGGATCAAACTGTGTACTCAGAAGCTTTTTCTTTACAGCGCATTGGTATTTTGAATGTCTCTGGTGGTACCAGGACTTTGTAAGCATAAAATAGTTTTAGTCTTTCTCTAAAAATACCTTATATTTTCTGTTTTAGATTAAGTTTTCCTTCCTGATGTATTTTAGTCTGTCATTTGAGGCTTTATCTCTCTATTTGGTAAAGATCAGTACTAAGCTTTGAGTTCAACCCTGCGCCAAACAGAAGCATTAGACGCGTGTGTACCTTTGATGATGATATGATGCCATTTTGCTCGTTTTGGGTACTGGAATGATCAGTCTTGAAGCAACAGTGCCCACCCCCACTTAAACTGTTGAATTTGGACAGTGTCATTAGGTAATTACATAAATGCAACCAATACTTTAAAAAAACGTAGAGTGAGCTATCAGTGATCTTAGAATAAAAATGCATAGAAGATGGACCCTTGCAGTAGGGGTCTCTAATGGTATATGAAGAGAAATCAGATGATCCCAGAGGCCTTAGAACTTTTTGCATAAATGAACATTTTCTGATACAGGATTGCTTGTGTGCTGTCTTAACTGTTTGTTACCAATGCCTATCTGATTAATGATTTTAACTGTACTTACTAATTTTCTTTACTTTATGTGATTCTCACCTGGTTAGAAAAATGAGTTACATTTTCATACTACTGTAGTGTAATGTTTCTGTGTGTACATGATACAAATAGCTGTAAATCCTTAAATGCATATCCTATTACTGTAACCACGGTGCTAAATCGGGTCAATACTCTTGCCCTGGGTGGCCCTGTCTGGTCCTCACTTGAGCTGCCAGCCCTGACTGTGCTGTGCAGACCTCCTGCTCTTTCTCTGGCTTTCTACACAACCTCCTGGCATTCATTTGCTCTTTTATGGGGGGGATTTCAGGAGACTGTCTCCCTTGGGTTCATGAGTCCTGGGGACCTCTTGTTTTCTTAGCCCTTTTTGATCCTGCCATGATCAGCTTGGCTGGGAAGTTGAGGAACGTTACAGTGAGGAAGCAGAGTCATCCCTGTTACTTGTGTGTTCCTGGGTCATAAGTGTTTCTCATGTGGCTCAGCACAACAGCAAGAGCTGGAGATACCATTTTTGACATCTTTATTGTGGCATTCCCATGGCTACCACAGAATTGTGCAGAAGAACACATAAGCCTGTGTCTGTGGTCTGTTGTATGAGGGCATCTGATCTGTGGAGCCAAGAGCTAAGGGGCCATTTCTCACCTGGTTGAGTGCTAAGGTCTACATTTCTGTCTTAGTTTCAGGTTTAGTGTCCTGTGTTTTCTGCTCTGCCCCAAGCAGAAATATTACTTGTGCCTTTTTGGAGTTTTGCAGTTGTGTAATTGTGACACTTGGTGCTTAGTTAGCAAGTTGCTGAAAGACTCTGGGGCATGTTTTCATGTCCCTGGTATGAAGAATGCATGGCTACACCTTCCTTCCAAGGTGTTTTTATCCAACAGCAGTCCTTTGTGTGGAGAACTAAGTGGGCTAGCTAACAGCTTTTGAGTCAGTTGCAAATGTCTGAATATTCTTAAAGCAAGTATTTCAAAATTTTTCCTCTTTAAGAATAAGCTCTTGTTTGACTTACAAAAGGATCTCACAGACAAGAAGAAAACAAGTTCCTAAATTATTAGAACTGTGTCTTTAGTTCTGCATATGGTATCCTGAACTGTGCCTCAATGTCTTTGAATGTTTAAAGCTAACCATGTTAGAATTTTTTCCCCCTCAAAAAAAAGGTCATTTTGCTGTCATTTTGTTGGAAATATTTTCTCAAGAAAAGAAGTCTAGGTGTTCAAGTGTTTAAAAGAGTGTCATGAGCTGATGCAATTGTGGCATGACTATTGGAAGAGATATCTCACTAAAACTGATCAGATCATCAGTCTTTACAGTGCCCTATTACTGTAAAAAGAATAAGCTTGAAATTTAAGATGAGAGTAACAGATGAATAACTGCATTAGTGTCAGCTTTAAATGAATCCATGAAACAAAGCAAGATGAAACCCTTATGTTTACTTTTTTTTCTGAAATAGTTGTCTATACTTTACCTTAAAATGAAGTAAACCTAACCACACAGGAAGTTTCTATAGATATTTACAGAATTACCTATGCTTTCAAAGTTTTGTCTTTCCTACAAATTCTGAAATAACTGTTTCACATGTACAGATCTGGTTGTGGTATTTGGTCATACTTTGGTCCTACTTAAGCCTTTCTAAAGATGAATGGTTAGTTGAGATGAAATAGTATAGTTACTGAAAGTGCGTTTAGTCTTCTGAAAGACACAGATAATCCACAGGTTGTTCCTCCTGCTCCATCCTTACCCCCAGTGCAGATGGGTTTTGTTACTTGTTCTGATGTATCTCTTCTCATCCCAACTTGGGAAAATCTCACCGAGATAACTTTTTCCTGGCTTTGGCTTTCCAACTTCACATCTTTTGAGATCAAAAGACATATTTCTACTGAAATAGAAAATGCTCACAGAAGAGAGGCTGGAAGTTATGAGCAGAGAGAGTTACAAAAATTATTTTAAGCAAAAGCTAATTAAATGTGCTCTTGAAACCTAATGGAATACTACAGTAGGGTACGTCTTTTTTCAGAAGACTAAGCTTTCTAGCTACTCTTCCAGTTTGTGTCTTTCTTGGGAGTCTTCTTCAGATAGACAACTAGGCATAAAATTTAGCTGGATCATTTGAAGTCTTCCTGCTTTATTTTACGTTTCTCATTACCAAAGCTCTTGCCAGCTCTTTTCAGTTCTATGTGAGTGAGAAAGCATATATTAACTCTTCAGCAGCATATGCTGCTGTACCATATTCTCTGCAATGTGTTTTTATTTAGTTACTTCATTGCATTGCATAACACAAAATACTTGAAGAATACCTCACATATTAAAATTGTAGCAAGAATTGCCAACTTTGAGGAATTTATTCCATCAGACCAATGCTGGGTATTGATTTAAGCTCAAGATGAGTGCCAGATTGGTCACTTTTTAGTACGTATTTGGAACTGGGGAGCAAATAAATGTGTAGTTCCACCCCCGCTGCAATATCTTTAGCTTCTGGGTATTACTCTAAGCAAAGATTTTTGGTGTGCCTGTAAGAAATCTTTTAAAGCATTCATATACTTTTGAAAATAAAGAACATCTTGAACTAGAGGTATAATTTTAGGAAATTCTGGAGGAGGATAAGCAACCTGATAGCTGATACAGACTTCTTGAATGCTGTTATATGTATGATTTAGTCTCAAAATGAACCTAGGAAAGGAGTTAGCTTTTTTTAAAAAATGTAGTGGTGTTGAGATACATTTTCATTATCTTTTATGTAGTACTCTTGAGATACACTTTCAACACACTTGTTGAAGTTTTACCTTTAGTAAATTGAACACTTAAAAATATTTTAAAAAAGGTTTAAAATAAGTCTTCTGAAGTATGTTGGTTTAACCATTACAGTTGAATACTGAAAGCTGAAACCTGAGGTTCTGACTGGGCAGATTGTCTGTTTGGTTTTAATTTTTAGTTTGTGATATTTTTTTTAGAAGCTTGAAACTGTTCATTTTAATAAGTTAAAATAGGATGGTAAGCTTTTTGTTTGTTTAGTTTGGGTTTGGTTTTTTTTAGGGGGTGTGTGTACTTGTTACTTTGAAGGACTTTATGCTTTCAGGAGTACTTTAAAGTGCTTTGCAGTGTTTTTAAAACATTTGAGTCTCTAAACTATTTTTTTAAAATTATTTTTATTTTTTACAAACATTCAAGGGCAAGTTAATATCTGTAAGACAAAAATCTGATCACCTGGGACCCTGCTTCTTTTGACTGTGCATTTAAGTGCTTGTTGATGAGTGCAGCATCTGTGAATGAGCTCCTCATGGTGTATAAAAAATGCATTGAAGAAATGCAGCAGTAAAAAAGCAATTTCTTTAGCAGTATGTGTGGCTGGAATGCAGTGGAAATATATGTGGCCTTTGCTGCTACATGGGGCATACACTGTAACTCTGCATGCATGGAAATGTGCATATGTACGTACATATACATATGTTTAAAGCTTGTGCCTAGGTGATAACCAAGCTTCCCAGGGCATCATTGAAAGTCCTTTGGAAAATAAGCTGTGCTTCTAAGTAGTTACAGCAGTCTCTGTACTGTAAAGCTTAAGAATTTAGCTTTCAGTTTGTTTTAAATTTATCTTTCCAGTTAGATCTGTGTCCTTCTGTTCTGTATAAATGCATTTTTTTGCCTTCATTTTAACATAGCTTTTTTTGGTCTTCCTTGAAAGCTTTTTCTTTACTGCTGCAGACTGTAGTAGACCTAAAAGTCATTATCATGACTTTTCATTATGGAAAGGGACCATCTTGTGGACCAGCTCTTATCCTACTAGAATTGCACAAGTTCCTATTGTTGATCATGACAAAACACAATAACTTTTTATGCCTTTTTGTATCAGTTTGGGGCAAAATTTTCTGAAGTGCAGTGAGTTCCAGAAGTCTGGGAATTTAGCTACCACAAATGAAGCTGATGACTAAGCTTTTAGGAAAGTGCTTAACTCAGCAAATGAAACAGTTTTGTTATGGGCTTTTAATATATTTAATTGTTGTTTTTAAATAATCAGTTAGGTATGTATCTGGCCTGCAAGAAAGAATGAAAGTAGATGCTAGTATTATGTACCCTTTACTTCTCTGCTCTATTTTTGTGGTTTATTTTTTCTTAATTTGGTAGGGGGAAAATCTGCACCTAACTGAGGATAGTTGACTACAATAGAAAATATGGTCAAAATGAAATTTGAAAATGTAATACTGAGGGGTCCAAGAGGGCCATGTAAGTGTATATGCATTTCTTTTATGGGATTTAACACTTGAGGCTTGCTTAGAGTTATGAAGTGTGTCTGTTACATCCTTGGAAAAATTGATTATTGCTTTTACTTTCAAGAAAGAATTCTGTACCAAAACTATGCATTGTGCATTGCTCCATCCTTGCCGTAGGATGTTGGTGTTCATGTCCCCTCTTTCAAATCTCTTAGCCTTAGTTTTTAGTTCTTAAGTCCAAGAATAAAGACCTTTCTGTTCTTAAATTCCTAGCCATCTGTGGTGCTGACATGTATGCTTGCAGGTGGCAACTCTATCATGGGAGTGAGGTATAAAAGATGTATAGTCTTTGTGGGGCAGAGAGGCTTGAGTGAGCTAAGGTTGATCTTTTTGCAGTGTGACTATCAACTTGCCCATCCTGAGCTTCCTAACTCATGGCTGGAAAAATGTTTTGAACAGCAGTGGCTTTATTATTTTAGCTATTCTCCTCCTAGAAAAACTGGCTGCCCATGTCTTGGATTGGTAAAACACTAGATGGCTGGGCCCAGACTGTTGTGGTGAAGGGAGGTAAATCCAGTTGGTGGCTGGTCACTAGCACTGTTCACCCAGGCTTGATTTTGGTGCCAGTTCTGTTTAACATCTTTGTTGATGGTCTGGACATGGGGATTGAGGGCACCGTCAGTAAATTTTTTGACAACACAAAGCTGGATGGGTTGTTGATCTGCTTGAGGGTAGGAAGGCTCTACAGAGACCTGGACAGGTTCAATCAGTGGGCCAAGGACAACTGCATGACATTCAATAAGGCAAAGTGCTGGGTTCTGCACTTCAGTCTCAGCAAACCCATGCAGTGCTGCAGCTGGGGAAGCTCGAGAGCTGCTTGGCAAAGAGGAACTTGGGGGTGCTCACTGAGAGCTCAGTGTGAGCCACTGTGAGCCCAGGTGGCCAAAGAGGNTAGTTGGATAGTAGAAAAAAGTTACCACTGTTAGGGTGGCCAGGCATTGGAATAGATTGTCCTGGGAGGTGGTGCAGTTGCTGTCTCTAGAGGTGTTTAAGAGGCATCTGGATCTGATGCTGAGTGATGTAGTTTATAGGTTACAGTGGTAATGCTGGGTGGATGGTTGGACTTAATCTTGAAGATCTCTTCCAGCCTTAAAACTTCTATGACTGTGTGTATGTTCAAAGCAGGAGAGGAAAGGAGGTGGGTTGGAATAACAGACTGACTTGCCTTTGAGTTTGGCAAGTTAGAAAACAGCTACTACGAATCAGCTGCTTGTGACTGGATTTCATCAACAGAAGTAGGACTTCTTTTGTGAGTTTTTGCCTGAAGATGGGATGTGGTGTTGACGTTCTCTGTGTGTGTGTAGATGTATGTGTATGCATATGTGTGTGTGAAGGTATTTGTTTATATTTTTAAGTATAGTGCGGGGTATTGGCATTTGCCTTTTTACTCCACTGTGGGAAGCAAATAATGATAAAGACCATTAAATACTTGTCAGTTTGTTAACAACTTTTTCTGGCGACTGTTTATCACTATAGCAATTGTTATGCCTTGAACTATCTGGTAATGTAGGTCCCTCGTCCCTATGTGAGGATCCAGCATTAGAATGTTGTATGTTTCTGTTAAATATGCCAGTTATTTTCTACAGTATTCAATTACTGTCTGTGTTCTGCTAGTGTATTGACGAATGTGAAAGCTCTTAATCATCCACATTGATCAGAATAGGATTTCTATTAGCTATGTGTAGTGTTGATAAAATTCTGATAAAATTTCTTGAGTTCAGAAAGGGGGAAAAACCTAACTGAGACCCTCAGAATAATCATGTTAAAATATGTTCCTGAGTGTAGGAGCAGTAAAATTTTTCATAGTTCTGAATGCTGATGGTACCTTCTTTTTTTACATCAAAATATGCTTCAGAAATAGCATTCCTGCAGGGTAAATCCAGAACTGCAGGAGCTTCCTTCTCACCTTAATTTTAAAGAACTGTTGCTGTTGTTTACTGGAATGTTTAGTTTAGTACTAAACTCATTTTAGTGGAAAACTTCATTGTTAATTTTTCATTGCTAACTAAACACCATTTGACGACCTACTGCTTTTCTTGGAAATGGCCTCCAAAAAGATTTTTTTGAAGGTTCTGTCATAAATCTGTGACATGGCCAACAAAAACAAACTAACTGATGTTTTTACTAGTTTTAACAGCCATGTTACCTTTAGTGTAGGTACACTCTGTATTCTTTCTAACTTAAAATAAAAAAAACCAAAAAAAACAATATGATGCCCTGAACTGAGGGCGGAAGGGATTTGTCCTTTCCTCATTGAGTTTTATTTGGTTATTTCTGTTTGACCATAATTACATTAGTCATTTTGGTCCAACTTTCTCTGCAGAGTAGACACAAGTCTGTACAAATGAAATAACTTTTTGCCATTGTCATATCCATAATGACCATGTAGATAAGTAACAAAAATAGTTGCTGGGTTAAGTATTTCAGTTATATGGGAAAAGAAGCTGTAGTGAGGAGTGTAAAAATGGAATTGTGAAGAATTGCTCTATTACTTTTTTATAAACAGTTTAAAGAAATTTTTTTTGATGTTTCATGATATAATTATTACTCTTTGTTCACTGGGGAAAAATACATAATAATGAGAGATGCTGAACAGAGTTTTTGGCATGTGTTAATCAACACAGATAATAAACCAGCAATGCTCTTGTATTTAACAGATTGAAATTTCCATTCATTCACAGACTCTGAGGAGGTGTTTAGGATACCTTCCATACATCCCACCATTAGTTTTTTATAAACACATTGACTTCTGTCTAAAATAATAGGATTTTCTATTTTACTTGTCCTGTGCCTCTGGAATATTGTTGTATAAAAGCAGTTTCCTCAATAGTGTAGCACCTAAAAGCACCTAAAAGTTATTTTAGGCAAATATGCAACCTTTTTTTCTTCTATGAGCTGTTATTATTTACTTTAAAAAGCTCTTGTTTTTTTTCCTTGTATCTATATTGATAAGGCACTATTGAGCTTTTATTTGATGAGGTACAAGGGTTCACGATCCTCTTGTTCCCTTAACCACCCTTCCTTTCATTTGCATCAGTCTCTTTATGTATTTATTTATTTTTAAAATGTATGATCAGGATTCTGTATGGTACTATGTGTGAGAACTTACGTGTAACTTCTCATGTGATGCTCAGTGTTCAGCCTTGCTACTGTGGCTCTGGATTCCATTTATCATTTTTAAGGCATTGTCACTCTGTATATTCATCAGCATTTTTCAGTTGGTTAGTACTGCCAGGTCAGTGTCATCTTTGGCTGTTTTCACCTACTGAGCTTCTGACTGGCAGAACATTCCAATTAGGTTAAAATTTACTAGTATAGTAGTTCCATTGTTTAATCCTGTTCCTGTTGGAAAACTGTGCCATCCTAAACATCATGTTTCAGTATCAGCCAAAAATGGCCTTTTCTTGTGTAGAGGGAATGTTCCTGGTTTCCACTTTGACTTCCACAGCAAAGGCAGATGCTATGGCAGTATGAGAGGGAATGTGTAGCATTGTGTGCTCATGTCCCATGTGGAAAATGCCAGTCATTGTGTCCGGTCTCCTTGTACCACCTGGAAGCAAAATGGTTGGTGAATAAGAAAGGTTTCATTTCACAAAGAGCTAAGTCACATTGTGGTACTTGTTGAGAGCATTAATTCCAACTGAAGGAAGCAATTCAGTGCATCTTAGAAGGAAGTTACCTTTTGGTTTTTCAGCTTTATTCTGTCATTTGCCATTTTCTTTTCTGCTGTTCATTGTTAGTTAAATGACTCTAAATAAACAAGCAGATGATCAGAAACCCCTGAAGGATTATCTTTGAAAACTGGACTTTTTTTCAAATCTAAAGCTGAACATCTATGGAAGAAAAACATACAGTAGTTTCCCATTTTGCTCTGCACCCTTCATAGCAAGGACAAATAACAAACGAATACTGGAGTCTGCTTGCAGAGTTGATGTTTCTGGTTAAAGCATGTTGACTGTGTAATACAGGTTCTTTTGTGCTATGAATTCATACCTAATTTAGAAAAAAAAAATCCTCTGTGTACTGTTCATGAATGCTTTAATTCATGAAAAATTGAAGTGGAAGTTTCCAATCAATTGTTCAGGGAAATAAAGGTTGAAGAATTGTGTATGTATATGTGCCCACACACACATGCGTGTGTGTGTGTAGATATGTGTGCATACATATGACAAATGCTAGGAAAGTGTGCCACTGCTTTTCAATATGACAGCCTGAGGCAATTTCCTTGAAATACCTAAAATAATATACAAAATTTTAAAAGAGGTTTTTGGCTGGGTTGGCAACCATGTTCTTATGAAAACAAGACTTGAGTAAATATATGGATTTCTTCCAGTGTTGCTGCTTCTTCAGAGCTTTTAAACTTCAGTAATAAGTAGTAAATATATGTGTGTTAAATCTCATGTGTGCCTATATTCCTTAGGCAGTTTAGTTCATGCCTGTGTGTTCAGGTTGGCACCAGTCCTGCAACTGATACCAAACAAATGGCTCAGTCATTGCAGTGCAGAAGCAATCTGGTCCTGCCAGCTCTGGCAGCTTTCTTGGAAGAGAGATGTCAACTTTTGCAGATCTTAGCTTTTCCTAAGTAAATAAATTAATGCAAGTTGTAGACCTAAAACTGCGCTTGGAGTCTGCTTGCAGTGATCTGTGTTGCATGCTGATATATCCTTTGGTATGAAAAGATACCAAAGGATATATCAGTGCCTTTTTGGCATTCAAGGGGTGAGAAGAGCCATAGAGCTCATGAGGAAGCTCTGAGGGCCCTTCGTACATACAGGCACTAAAGCTACTGCCCATGACGGGTGTTCTGAGCTGAGATGAAATCAGTCCACCTTCTCTCTTTGCCCTGATAAAAATCACTATCTTTTAATGTCCTTCACTTACAGCTGTAGCAGGGAACCTGTGGCTTGTAGAAGAGATGCAGCCCTTGGATTTGTCGTAGTTTGTAGCAGCTTTTTTGTGTTCTGCTTTTGGGTGACATAAAACCATGTGGGAGCAGGAAACACACAAAAGTGTTTGGTTTAAGAGAAGTCATTTCTCCTCTAGGGAAAGTTTGTGTCCTCTCCTCCTACCTTGCTGCCCTTCTCTCTGTATACATCTCTCTAGCCAACTGTGTGGGAAGTCTCTTCAGTTTAAAGTTCAATTAAATGTATGTCACATACTGAATATAGTGACTTATTTTCTGCCGTAAAATTGCCTCCTTGCCCAGAGCTTATATTCCCTTCATCCTCTGTCTCTTTCTACGGCTTTGCCCTTTGTGTTCTGTTGCCACTTGGTCTCGTTTGCAGTAAAATTTTTGCTCTGACTGTTGCCTCTGCTGTTGCCTCTGCTTTTGAAGTGGCATGAAAGCCTATAAAATCATACAAAATTGTGTTACTGTGAAAGTGAAATTGTTTCAATAAAAGCTGTGATCTGTCCACGAAAAGAAAAAAAATCTTGCTAATGAAATAGATGTGTAAGACAAACATATTAAAGGAATGATGTGGGCTGTTAATATTTCCTTCAGTGGTTTGAACACACATAGAAAGGGGAGATGTCATTTTCAGTGCATGAAAAATTAATCACTTTTGGAGGTTATTAAAGAGGAAGCATGTTTTTTTCTGTAGTTTTTGAGCTTTTTTTACCACCAAGGTCCCAGAAAAGTAGCTTTTAAGTAAGCTGCTTGCTTCAATCAAGAAATTTGTCCATAGACACTTCTCAGCTATGTTCTTTGCCTCAAATCTTCAGTTTTTTTTAAATTAGCATATGCATTTTCTTAAGAATACTGCCTCTATGGTCTTATGTTTCCAGAGAAAGTCTTACAATTTTTGAAAGGTTTTTTTGTTTTGGAGGAAGGTGACAACTGGAAGGTAAATTGTCTGAGGCTGAGTGGACTATAGGTTACTGCTGTGTCACTCGGTGGTGCACTCCATCCTAAAATGAAAGGGTAAACACCAGGTTGTTTTTTCTCAGACAGTGATAATGGCATTGAAGATGATGCTCTACCTTCTTCCTTCTGTGTTACCTTGTAGTGCTGAGCAGCTGAATGCCATTGCCTGAAGTGTTTCTTTGACACCAGACAGATTTTTAAGATAAATGCAACTTTCTTGGACCTTCCTGTACACCTCTATGTCTTGAGTATTTTTATTTTTTTTAAACTATTATTTATTGTTTATCTTCAGTACTCTTTTTCAGTGGCAAAAGGTCATATAAACTGCTGCTGAACGCATAAGACCGCATTTTTTATACATACCCTTTTTGTTTACTCATGATCCATAGTTCTTCAGCTCTTACGTATTAATGACACATAGCATTCTTTGTTACAAATTTTCAAAACCTCAACAGTGTAATCTTCTTGAGACACATCTCCAAGATTTCTCCTTCTAATAAGAATGCAGTAATAGCTTTTAGAAAGCATTTTTAATGTTTAATAATTTCATATGCATTAATACCGTAATGTTCTCCAGATGGTGAAATCACAAAGCAATAAAAATGCTTTCACCCTGGTAATGTGTGTGTGTCCCTGAATAACTGCAGCCATGTTCTCTGTTCTAAATCTTTCAGATGTAATCAGTTAAATGTGGTTAGTTCTCAAAATTAGTTGGATGAGAGACTTATGGAAGACATTAGGTGATTGAAAGAAATTATCTTGGCAGTACCTGGTGCGTTTCTCACTTTCCTTAATCCATACTCAGGGAATGCATGCAAACCAGAGTGAAGAGTGGAGCTGTTGGGGTACTGCTTGCTGAAGTACTTCCTCTAGAAGAGATATCAATTGTGGTTCCGGCAACTAGTGACCCAAAGAAATCCCATGTTAATCTGCTTGACAATCTTTTTCTATTTTATGGTCAGCCTACATAAATCTCTTTGAAAATTGTTACAGTATTGCCACACATTATTTACCAGCTCAACAGTGTTAATTTTTTTAGCTAGGTGGATTCTTGCCCTGTTCAAGAGCCGAACTATTTGGACTTCTGCACAAGTGATTAGAAAATATTCCAGTGT
>VXBQ01012644.1:0-26089 GCA_013400175.1 Phainopepla nitens
TGGGCTTGCAGGCTAGGGAGACTAGGCTTGGAAGTCAACACAGGGATCTGACAGGAGGGAGAGTAGGTACGCCGTGGGCTAAGGAACAAAACGATGTGCTGGAAGGAAGAGCCATGTGGGAGGATTAGCCTGAAGGAGTCGGGGGGATAGGGGGGGTAGACAGTGATGATGAGCAACAAGCTGACGAGGATGTGAATGCTTGAGTAAGGACAAGTGGGAACCAGCGGTGTGGGGAGGCTCAGGGTCACTCAGAGCAAGGTAAGAAGCAGCATCAAAAGGCCTGGGATAAAAGTAGCTGCTAATACATCCGGCAGAACAGGGAATGGTGCCTGAGGTCAAAGATCACACCACTGATCAGGTTCTTGGGGAGCATCATACATCCTGTGTGTGAAATGAGGCCACCTCCATTTTGGGAGAGAAAAAGTGCAGCCACCAAAAGGAGACCTAGCATCAGTGAACACATGTCATTCAGACCTTCCCACTGACATTTGGTTCTGCAAGCCCAGTGGCCTCATGTCTACGAATACTCTCACTGAAAAGATCCCTGGCAGGTCACATCTGCTCAGGCCTCACAGCCATGGTGGTGGCAGGGGCAGCTCTTCCCATTAAGAAAAGTAGTGGCATGCCAAGAAGAGCATGCAAGATGAAGGAGAGTGCTCAGCCTTCTCCAGCCTCCTCTGGGCCAAGGCTGGGGTAAAACAGGGCTGCTGAGCAGCAGTTTGCTGGAATGAGGCATTTGGCCATCTGGTTTTTGGGACAAGGAGGGTTGGGACAAGGTGAGACAAGTGAGCTGGGTCTGCCTGTGAGGAGGCCTCACTTCAAGCTCACGGCTCTGAAGTGGCTATGGGGATGTTCCTGTCTGCAAGTCAACAGCAGCAGGAACTGGGCTGTGTCTCCTTAGGTGATGGGAGGACCATTTGGAGAAGAAGGAAACTGGAAAACCTTGTTAACAAAACTCTCTGAGCTTGTTAACAAACTCTTAACAGCTAGTCATTTGTAAGGAAGCTAGAAAAGGGAGCTAGGAACAGCTTGAAAAGACAGTACACTGTGAACACACACAAAAAGAAAGCTGTTTAAAGAAAAATTAAACAGGTCCAGGCATGTATTTCTCCAAGCAGGCAGGCATTTTTTTCAAGAGAAAAAAGGAGTGTGGTTTAGCAAGTAATTTTCAACAGCAGCATTTTATTTGTGGCAATAAAATGCTCTGATCTCTCTATCACGTTGTTTGCCTCCTGTGCTGCGTGTTCACCTCTTGCTGTTACCTCCTCCCACACACTCCCATTGATCATCACATCCAGGAAAGGTCTCATTTGTAATTGCTGGTCAGAGTAGAGATCCTCTGCCTGTCTGCATGGATCCTCCAGTTTCATTTAGTCACAGGGAAGGCTAAGATTTTAGATGTCATGCTGGTGGTAAACCACTCACAGCAAAGTCCAGGCTTTGTTCCCAGGCTGGAGCAAAACCACAACCATGTGCAGCACTGAAAGTGATGGGTGTGCCAAAACGAAGTTTCTTACAACAGAGAAATAACCCAGGCTATGAAAAATGCAACACTTCATACAGAGAGGCAGATATATGGCCTATTCAACTTTAAAAGCGGTATGTGTGCTGCTTCAGGCTCCTGGGTGAAGCCTGACCAGAAAGTCAAACCATATTTTATAGTATGAGTGTTACTCATGCAGTGTTGAACACACCAGAGATGCTCAGAAAATATCACTGTTTTCTTTCCAACTTGCACTTCCAGTAAAAAGCTGAATTTAATGTTAGCTACTCCAGTAAAATTATGGTTGAATGTGGAGGCAATTACAAATTTCTTTTTCCAAAATTAATTATATCTGTCTGGCTAAAGAAACCCATAGAACTGTAAAAGTTTCTGTGCCTGTTACTGTCTGTATCACACTGCCTTTGCAGACATCACTGTCCCTTGTTCCTCATTCAGCCATTCTTGTACACCTTGTCTCCAGCACTAGGGGATAAAAAAATCAGCAGGAATAATATCAGCAGGACAGCTGAATATTAAGTAAGAGTGTCAGAGGCTACCAGGTCAAGAAGCAGACAAGGGTCAAGATACAAAACCAGAAAATCACTGTTTAGAATTACAAAAAGGCAGGTGCTTTCCAACAGCTGGCTAGGGAATGAGGGGAGCCTGTGGCATTTCAGAGCTCAGCTCTGGGTAATCCACACGAAATGAGATCGGACCTTGGGGATGGACAGCTCTGCTGTACCTAAGTACTAATACAAGTTTCTCAAAGCTAACTTTCTTCATGCAAATATTATTGCACACAAGGTACAAACAGAACACTACCAATGTGCATTAGCATCTGTATATCAAACGGTTAATTTTGAAAGTCACACATGCTTTTCATAATCACACTCTTCCATCATGATCAATTAATTAAGTGTATTTCTAAAAGTAGGAAAATAATGGGGGTTTATGTTGATGTTGGTGAGCAGTTCAGAGGCATTTATGTGTGTTCTAGTTTTGGCTTGGCATAGACATAGAGTTGGATGGATTTTAGGACTACTAGACTGTAGAGATTAGTGTCAAGCATTTGAACAAGTGCTCTACTGAATCAGAGACACGAAAATGGACATCTGGTTTTAAGTGGATGCTTTAAGGCTTTGCAGAAAAGCAGCAGGCTTTTATAACTGCCTTGTTAAATTGCCTTAATTTATAAACCACAGTTAAAAAAAATATACCATCATTGGTTTTCTGAATCAAGACTTTTTTTTTATACTGAAGCCTTGAACAGTGAGGAAAATCTAAGATAAATCACAGTTCTGCCACACTTGAAGTAATAAGAGTCCAAAGGCATACTTGAAAGACATCTATTTCAGCAGGAGATAGCAATTCATCTTGATGAGTAATAGATTGGAGAAAAGCCATTTAAATAAAACATGGATTCTCAGAACAACAGTACTAAAGCCCACACAAACAGTGAGGCTACAAACTCCCCAATAAACTAACCCCACATGGGTGGAAGAGCAGGGGGAACAGGTCCCCAGCGGCTTCTCCATTTCTGCAGGCAGAGCCATTGCAGAGGCTGTGCACTATCCACATCTAATTTCAGCCCTGGAAGCAGGCTTGTAATGATTGTGTTCCAGAGGCTCTACCTTGCTGTTCGTTAAACAAACTGCCAGAAATTCTTATTGAAGACCAAATTGTAGCTCCCAGGTTCCCAGCACCTTCCTAGCTGCCATGAAAATAAAAAGGAAAATGGCAATGGACACATTTTTACCAACCATCCTGAATTCACCATCTCAGGCCAGGTAATTTGAGGAGGAAACCCTTGGTTACTGCAACAGTCTCAAGGGACATGAAAAGAAGCTTAGCCCACCTCATTCATGGTTTCCCCTCTCCTTCTGTAGAGGTGTTTCAAAACACTCTCAAGGTCACAGTATTGATGCTTTTAAACTCCTTGCAGTCAAGTGTTAAAGAGACCATGTCTAACTATGCCCTCACAGTGGCAGCTACCTTTAATTTAGATTTATTTAAAATCTCCTTTCATTCCACAAGAGATTCTACTGGTGGCACAATGCCAATGAAAACTGAAAATTACTGTTGTACTGGCATCCATGTTAAACCTAAAAAGGAGCTGCTACTGCAAAAGCATGAGAATCCTGGGGGCAGACACAATGTGAGTGCTCTGGGTGATTATTTTGAGACAGCATGTGTAGATCTGCCAACATCACCAAATGTGGTACAAGCATGAGGTCCAACTCCTCACTCCTGCTGATTCCACAGGAAACTGTTTTTCAGCAAACCTCTGAGCAGCAAGAGACCATCTCAGCGATCAGAACACCATCACACGTGACTGTACGCAGTGCCCCATACAGAATGCAGCACGGTAACATGCAAGAGCTTTTCCAAAATAGCTGTGTAGTGGAGGAGTGATAACCACTAGTGGCTCTCTGAACTGCTGCTCTGCACTGAAGACCGTGCTCGGTAACGACGGCTAACCAGATCATGCTGACAGGATGCTAAGCCTGTGATGATTAATTTCATTTGCTTAATGTTTCCAAAGCCAAGTATTATTAAGGCAGAACATTCTGGTTTAATCAGACATGTGTTTTGACTTTGCTTGCACACATATTCAGAGGAAGAAATTTTGACAAATATAAAGAACTGTCTTTTCAGATGTAACAAGCAACAGGGAGTTACCATTCTCAGAAGCATCTTTCCAAACATACCTGCTTGTATCACCCGTATCCCAGGACTATCTGTTACTGTCTCCAACTTGGCATGATTTAATTACCAGTGTAATTGAAAGGATATATTAAAAATATTATTCAGAAGAGATCAGATTTCTTAGCAGAAACTGTCAGTAGTCCTCATGGCTTTGGAAGTTACAGGCAAAAATGACCCCCATAATTAAGAATAGAAAGCCTGAACTGATTATTCAACTAGAGTAGGGGAAAACACAGTGCATTTCTTCTTATTGGGAGCCACTAACAGCATTTCAGGGTCTGAAACTCTTTTTCTCCTTACTTACGTTTTTTATATATATATATTTATATTTATGTATTTTATAAATCTGTATTTAAAAGCAGGCTATTTTTAAATGCATTTTAGAAGCCTACTAACCACAAATAATTTCTCTTTACTTTCAGGACCAAGTAATCTTGGGTCTATGTCAGACATATTCACAGATGTGTGTAGTGAGACAAGTGGCACAAAAGCACAGCTCTGTGCCCAGTTGGCAGTATTTTCAACTACTATTCTCTGGTAAATATTTATTTAATATAGTAAGAAGAAGCATGAGAGTGCAGACCTACAGAAATAATCTTTCTAGTGGTGCAGAACACACCAGGCTTTGGATACATTTCATCTCAGTAAAAAGAGAGGGAAAATTGCACTTTTAGTGCAATATAGAAGTGTGTCAGAGACCATACAGCTCAATAAACACTAGACTGTCTACACTGTCTATATCTATATTGAAGATCCCCATTCCAAATAATTATTTCATTTTCTCTTTTGCATCTGTCTGAGACACAACTGGAAAAGCTGGTAGATAGCAGACCTTCCATCCTTCTCCTGGATCCAAGGAGAACTCCTCTCCACATAAGCCTGGGAAGATTGCAGCTAGCATCTTACCCTGGGTGATCACTCCTCTTAACACTCCTTCCTCTTCCCAAAGGCCAGCATAGGATAGGACTTCTATTCAAGTACATGAATAGATGTATGGATTCTTGGATTTGACACTCAGTTAAGAATATTTCTGGCAACGGCTATTGGGGCACCTGTAGAGCAAAGCTGGATAAAATGAAACCACTTTCCTGTTCCCAGCTAGAACAGTATGTAGTTTCTACAAGGTACAATGTTTCCGAAGAGAACAAACTGAATGACAGACACTGAATTCTTGAAAAACTTTACACTCTGACAAGCTACCCTAAATAAGTCAGAATAACCAAAGCAGTCCAGCATCTCAAAACTCCTTAAGTCAGTGTGATTTCGGGCTGCTCTGAAGCAAAGCATTGTTCTGCTGCTCCAAGCGAAGCATTGATCCTTTTGGAGAGAACACTCTGTGAAACCAAAATTACCAGAAGGACCACACAGCAAGATTTTTAAACACCTTTGCAGCCAACCCCTGTCCTTGCACATGCCCTCAGCAACCTGCTGATTTCAGATACCAGCACACACCTCTCATCTCTTCCAGAAAACATTATGCATCCATGTGGTTCAACAGTTGTTTTGACTTCAGGGAACCACACAGAAAAGCAATGTTTTTGGATTAAAGCCAGAGATAGAACAAGATGACAACAGCTGCATGAAATCTGTAATTTCATGCTGTGTTGAAATCCCTGGCTGCCCTTACAGCGCTTCTCTTTCACAAAAATTATTTATCAGCAAATGTGGGGTTTAATTTGTTGAACTGCAAAAGTACTTCGCATTTTTAGGAGACATACAAAAAAGAATTAAAAGAAACTTAGGAGCTGATAAGCACCAAATACATAGCTTATTTTGCACATTTATTTATATAAGAGTTGGTATCAATAGTTGCTTGTCAAACATGAAGTAAAATGCTAGAACCTGCAATTTATTAATGCAATGCGGCTATATAAGCACTCAAATGACTAATCTCAAATCACTATCAAAAATCTGAAGCCGTGTGAGACAATTATAGTCAGTGAAAATAATGATGCAAGTTTCATTAAAAATAGCATCTTACAAATCTTTATTTTTAATCACCGCTATATTGTAGTTAATATGCTGCCCAGACCCAAATGAAATATACAGAGATAATTCTGATGATCGTATGTTTAAGTTTACATCCTGAAAACTCCAAATTCTGTCTTCTTCGTGGGTGCGTTTAGCGCTGCGCTGAGACTGAGGCCCAAAACCAGTCTTGTGTCAGCTGGATCAATAATTCCATCATCCCATAATCTAGAGGAAAACAAAAAACACAACAAAACAAAACTTTTAATAATCAAAGGAAATCAACATATACAGCTGGTATACCTTCAAACCCATGAAACTGGAAGTGCTTCATATTAAAGAAAGAGGAGTAAAGAGCTAAATTATACTTAAAACAATGGAGTCAATTCACACTGTTCATCAATGCAAGAGAATGGTGTGCATTACATGGAATTTGTCTCCTAGAACAACCTATACATCTTAGGTAAGTGAAGAATGTCAGACCCACATATTTTAAATAGACTCTTCATATTTAACCATCTCCTTCAGGAAAAAAAGCCCTCTTTGCTTGTTAATGTTCATGTGGAGAATGACCATCTGTCAATGACCTATCTAATTCTATTAAGAATGCTTGCACTTTAAGGATTATATCACATAGTTATTTACACCATTCAGGTTAATTCATCCGCCAGATGAGTATGATACAAGTGTTTATTCTTTCATCATTAAAAAGCCAGAATAAATTTCGAATATTTTCAGAACTTCTGTGGTGGGTTGACCTTTGTTGGATTCCAGGTGCCCACCAGGCCGCTCTACCTCTCTCCCTTCCCAGCTGGGCAGAGGAGAGAAAATAAGATGGAAAACAATAGGTTGAGATACAACAGTTTTCTAAAGCATAAAGTGAAAGTCTGCATGTGCACAAAGAGGAAAAAAAAGTTAACATCTTCCCATCAGCAAGCAATGTCCGGTCACTTCCCAGGAAGCAGGGATCAGCACATATGGCATTTGCTTGGGAAAAGCAAACACTGTAAGCAACCAGTGTTCCACCTTCCTCCTCCTTCCCTTAGCTTTTGGATCTGAGCTGAAGTCATATGCTATGGAATATCCCTTTGGTTAATTTGTGTCAGCAGGCCTAGTTGTGTCCCCTCCCAGGATCTTGCCCACCCCAGAATACTGATGGGGGGGAAAATGTTGGAGAGCGAGCGGCTGGGGCTGCGCCAGCATTGCTCAGCCAAGGCACTGCTGTGTTGTCAACACCTTTCCAGCTATTAATGCAGAGCACAGCACTATGAGGGCTGCTGTGGGAAAATGAACTCCACCTCAGCAAGACCCAATACAATTTCTTTAACTTATTTCACCATTAAGTTAATTTCTGAACAACTGGGAGATACTACCCTCCTTAACCTAGGCCTGACAGCAATTAAATTATTAATGAGCAATTGTCAAATTCCCAGGTCCCCAAAATCGCCAACACTTGTAAATAGTCTCTTTGATATTATCCAAAAATTAAGGTCTTAGTGGCATCAGTTCTCAATGACACCTCCATCCTACCTAAATTAAAATCCATGTTGAAATTCCCAGCAGGCCATGAAACTGTAAATATTGATATTTCCCCAGTAAGATATTTAAACAAGATACCACACTGCTCACTGAAACCCAGTCTCACTTAAACAAACATGTACTTTAATCAGCATCAGCAGAACACATGCACAGTATGTCTGGTTAAGAGAGGGATGCTCCTCCTCCATCCCATCTTTCCCTAGAGAGACTTATTTTGCATTCTTTGTGAACTTACTTCAGTGTTGGCTAATGCTTAATTCTTTGTGGAAAATTTAAAATACAAGAAACAGTCATGAACAGGGAGCCAAGACTGATTCTACCAAGAGAAGACACAGCTTTTTCGTTCTAACTGAAGTTCCATCTGAAATTTTATGTTGTTTGGAGATAAATATAGCAAAATCTATTAGACAAGAAACAAGATATTTTGCACTCTTCTTTCAATCCTAAATGTGCCCACCTCACCCCCAAGAAGACTGCAAACTGTACATAAATACATGCTGATAAACTCAGGGCAGCAGCAGATGCTTGAGTGTTTTCCACATTTGCTTTATTTTGCCATTAGCTGTGAAAGTAATATTGTTCAAATCAGATAAATATACTAAGAGACTGACAACATATGCTTTTTTATTTTACAAAGCATATCTATCCTATGGTGCACAAAATGGAATTGCACTAGAAGACACCTTTAACAAGACCAGGCACAACGGTTCAGGCGCAGCTCTAGGAGCATGTTTTCATGACAGAGAAGAAAAAGGATACCCAGCTCAGAAAGAATACTCTACTGTAAATACATCTTACCATGGTGCAACTTCCCAAGCAGGAGACTTAAAATAAATGGGGCACAAGAGCAAAACTAGTACAGAAGAAGAAAGGGTTTGGAGAAGGGAAGACTTGGCTAGCAATTGGGCAAAATTAGGCTCTTTTTTGGGAGTGAAAAGCCAAATTCAGATATAAGAAGTCTTGCACCACAGTAGTTGTGACACTCACTGACCTGACTGCCAGGTCCCAACAAGCAGAAAATGAATTCTGGAAAAATGACAGAATCATAGAATGGCTTGTATTGGAAGGCACCCTAAAGATCATCTAGTTCAAATCCCCCCACCATGGGGAAGAACAGCTCCCACTAGAACAGGCTGCTCAGAGCCCCATCCAACCTGGCACTGAACACTTCCAGGGACGCGGCAGAGGACTGCTCCTCTGGGCAACCCGTTCCAGTGCCTCACCACCCCCACACTACAGAATTTCCTCAAATGAAAAAAGGAAAAAAAAATCCGGCATGCCAAAGAACCCCAAACCCTGCTATAAACCCAAAATACAAATATAATAAAACTGTGGCTCGATTTAACTTGTTCTTATTTTAGGATTCTCAGTCAGTACCTTCCTTCTAGTGGGCTAGTAACTCAAGCACTGGAATATTCTAGCAGTCACACTTGTACTACTAACAAGCAAATTCTACTAACAGCAAATTCTGTTTTAGATGACACAAGAGCTGTCTGTATCATAACTTGGATAAAGTGCATGATCTAAGCTCCTGCTGTCTGACTCCTGTGAGTAACTACTTTAAATTTTAAATAGTAACTGAATTTTAAGTAGTAACTCATTAAAAAATTTGGGTTTACTTGGGCAATACTCCATTGAAAAGACTCAGAAGAAGTGCTTCTTACCATACAAAACCAAAAGCAATTGGAAGCTTTTTTTTTGTTCAAAATAGCCAAAGAAAAGTATAACTTGATTTTACAGAGATTTATGTAAAAGATGTTTGAATTTTCTTGATTTTTTCTCATGACAATGGTTGTAGCTCTTGATATAATCTAGCATGACAGAATGGCCAATACAGTATTTTCTATGCTTTCAACTTCATACAGTGTGCATTACCAAAGTTTAATGCATATGCTTTTTTCTTCTTCCTCTTCTATTTATATTTTCATTTAGTTATGATGAATATAGTCAGATTAATCTGGCAAAGGAATGGAGAAGATCCTCCTTAACAGTGGAAATAAAAGTAGTTTTGTGAGGTCAAATCGATACCAACCTTCTGTTTTCTTAAGACTAAGAAAAAAACCCAAACTTTATGAACAATCTCAAATATAGTAATTTCTACTTTTAAGCAAATTTTGGTTTTTTAACTGCTACAGGTTTGTTTGGTCTGCATATAAACTTATCTTTTTTTTTTTAGCCAATTAACTTTCTTATTTATGCAACACATTCAAACAGAATGAGGGAATTCATAATACTTAAAATGTTCAACACATCTGCTCAGGGCCTGGAAGGGCAGGGATGAACTGACTCCAAAAGAATCACCAACTTAGTGCAATGTTGCCATTGCACTTGCAAGCTGCAATTTCACAGTGATTACTGCTGTAATAAATATCCATACATGAAGCAGATTTTAATGGCAGATTTGAGTTGGGTTTTTTTTCTTTTTTTTTTCTTTTTTGGTAACAACACAATTGACTTATATTGACAACTGTAGAGATTCTATATTGCATGGAAGTCAAGATGCTTTCCTATAGTCACCCCTGGCTTCTGCTTCTCTTTGTTTAAAGAAAACTGCATTCTCTACTTGGATGTAACATTAATAATTAAACTATCTATTAAAACCCCATTGCAGGAACATGATTCACAATACACTCATAAAATATCTGTAACTGAGATAGTGTGAGTAAAAGAAATTAAGTTGCCTAAAGTAAAACACTTGTGTAATTTGTTAAGATGCAAACCACTGAAATCTTTTAAGAAACGTGTGAGCAGATTAATATAACTCATTAAAAAGGGTGCTGCCTAATGACTGCCATTAATTAAGACTGCTCATTGTGAAAGGTTCTAATCAAAAAATTGGTTAAAGTCTGATTAGAAAATACAACTGCAGGGAACAGTATTGACATCCTGTACATATAGCAAGTTATCACTTACAAGTAAAATGATATAAACAGAATAAACAGGGATATTTTCTTGTCTTTTAAGATCGTTAGGGCATTTTCCTTCTCTCTCCTTATTACTGCTAAAAGCTTGATTCAAAGCCTAATGAAGTCAAGTGGAAGGGTCACATCAATCTCAAGGGCTGTTAAGGATGAGGCAGACACGAGGCAGGAGGACAGCATGAGGGAGCCTCCATACCAGCTGCACCAGCAGCAATACAGACAACACTCTTTGTGCCCCATCTATCGTTTTTGTTCTCTCAGAAACACAAAGTTGTTTGTTAGAGTTTCCTTGCTGACCTTTTGGGTGGAGGGATGGTAGGAAACAAAGGCTGTCTGGATTCAATTTCAATTACAGTACCCTGACATTTGACAATCAGCTGTGTTTTTACCATGCTTGGAGCCCAACACAAGCGGGCTGCAAAAGGGACAGGTTACTCCTCCCTTAATTACAGCAAATGCTTGCTAATGAGCAGCTGCTGATGTTGGCTGAGGAAAGGGTTGTCTTCAAGGTGCAAGGTGAGTGGTACATCCTTTCCCCTGAGTACACTTGCTGCAAGGACTGTAATCCACTTCATCTCATTGTTTCTGCTTGGACAGCCTACTCTACAGTAATGAAAACTTCTGAACTATTGATCTGAGATCTTGCTTAGGAATTAGTTAATGCAAAGCATGAAAGGGCAGGAAACATGAGTATATCCACTGAAATACCCAATTAACTCTACAAGAGAGCAATTAAAATCTCCTAGACAATGCAGACTGCACCTACTTGAACTGAAAAGCCAGAGAAACCAGCCAGAACTGCTTTGACCTGAGCCACTCACACACTGTTGTCAAAAGCACTCTTTGTGAAAAGAGGCTTTTACCTTCATTGCTTATAGCCAGATAAGCCTCAGTGGGATTTCAGCTCTGACATTTGACTTCATGTCTCAGCTGGGCTTATTATCTTGAGTGCAGCGTCACACGAACCCAGCCACATGCAATCCAGACCCATGCTAGTTCTCAGCCAGCTCACATCTGTACAGGTCACATTTCCTTTCCAAGAGGAAACAGTAAGAAATGCGTAACTACCCTGCTTTTTTACATAAATGACACATCACCTAGCATGAAAAGCACTTTCTAACGCCTAGGCTGGGCAAATTTAAGCTATTTGATGGGGTGACTGTTAGATTTGCAATTTAACTTCACAAAATGGCCAGATGTTCTGAAAACATAAACTGGTAAAAGTTGTTTAAGAGCACAAAGCTGGTATTAAACACTAAAGTTTCATGTCTAAAAATAAGACATTATTAAAAATTTAAAATGTCATATTTTTTAATGCTAGTCTTAACATGTAAAACTGCTTTCTTACAGATTAGTAACTTACTGTTATAAATACTGACAATCATCTGTTGTTTTTTGGGAGAGGATAAGCTTTTATATTGCTAGTATTTCTAATATATTGAATGTTAAATAAATCATGAGTAAAAGAATCTGTTTCCAGTGAACATATAAAAAAAAGCAAATGTAAAAAGAAATCACACTATTCATCTTCTCTGGGGTAGGGATTAATTTTAAATACAGAGAATTTGACTCATTTTTTAAATGTTATATAAGTGGAATGTTCTTCTCCTTAAAATCCAGTTATAAAAAATGATAATACTCTTTTTTTTTTGTTTTTCCTTCTTACATTGGAGCACAAGGTCAGCTTAAAAACTTTTGTGCTATCTCTTTTACTACCCATTAAAGATCAAGCCTGATGAAGGTATTAATTTGATGAAACATTAAAATTAATGTAGATTTCCCAGGTATAAGTATCTCAGTTAAGTATATTTCACTATCCCTACAGAAAAAAGTTAAGAGTAATTTCATATCTTACTTCTGATCACGAAGAAGGGGCTCTTCTCTGGTTATCTGTCCCTGCTTCCACAGTGTGTACATTTCCTTCCTACTCCTCAGTTTGAGGAGAAAATCCTTGCTCAGCCATGCCAGTTTCCAGCCTGCCATGCTCAGTTTCCCCACACAGGAATAAAGAGCTCTTGTGCTCTAAGAAAAGTGTCTTTAATCAGTTGCCAGCTCTAATCAGCTCCTCTGTCCTTAAGAAGTTTCCCGGACGATCTCATCCACTAACCCTTTAAACATCTGGAAGCTCACTCTTCCAAATTGTAGGGTCTCGCGCTCCTCGAGATCCTGAACTCGGGCAGGGTGTGCCCGCTCCAGCCCCGCTGCTTCCAGCCATGACCTCTTCAACGAGCCCCTCTGCAGTGCCGAGCGCCAGGCCCGGGAGCGCCGCGCCTCAGGCTGGCTCGTTCGACACCGGCACTGGGAAGCTGTTCTCTACCTACGCTAGGAGTCTCCTGCGCTGTCCTCCGACAGCTCTGCTGCTTTCACCGCTGACATCTGGGTCACTGGAATATGCTACCCTCTACCATTATTAGCAGCTGGGAGCCTGTGGAAAATTAGCTTTTGCATACCACAAGCAGAAATATATGCGGGAACTTTAGCACTGACAGGATGCAACTAATGCAGAATAACCATCAAAGGCCAAGAAAGGCCCCAAGCTACTTTCCAGATGTATCTGGATCACTTCACGATGCCAGCTTGTTTCATTAGCCTAACTAGTTCCTGGTCATTTACTATTATTCCATCAGCCTGAGCATTAAATGCTGCAAGGACTTCTCAGCAAACGTGAGTATGCCACATCCATCAGCTAAAGCCCTACACCATCATTGTTATCATCCAATACAATTACCTACCATGACCATGACCTGAAATTTGCCAATGGCTTCAGGTCTTCTTGAAATTGCTACCTACTTTTCCACTGGCCTCTTCTACTTGTAGGACGCCAGTAAAATGAATTCCTCCTAATACACATGCAGCCACTCATTATATTGTTCAACAGGCTCTAGAAAGGTGACCAGATACTACACTGGGGAGAATGACATAAAATTTATCCAGAAAAAAACATTTAACATAGAAAGTCCATGCTACCATAGAATTTCTTACAGAGTCAGCAGCAAAGTAATTCCCACAAGTGCATGCTGTCTTCTGAAACAGTTCATAGTACCAGGTCCCGAAGATAAGACAGACAAGACATTGGTTTGGATGCATATCAAACACAATCTTTGCTTCCGATTGCTTTGTTCTGCTGTTCTTTATTACCAAGAGTTAGATGTCGAGTCCTGTGATTACAAGTAAGTTTTAGAATAGTTATCTGTATGTTACCTTGCACTGGAATAATAAGGGTTTCCTTCCTCCTCGAACCTCCTAATGATTGGCTCCTTCAAAGCTGCTTCATCTGCCTCAGACAACTAAAAAAACACATAAAATATTCTTTAATATTTTCTTCTCCAACGATAGCAGAGCTTTATATGCAGCATCAACCTGAAGAAAATGCCTAAATTATCTGCCCAAAGCTTTTTTAGTCTTTTAGCGCACAATTGTCAATTTTGCATGTTTGACAACAAAACTAAAATAGCACTTTCCAAATCAAGTGGGTGGAAAAAGGAGAATAAACATATACTTAACGCAAGAGTTACTGGTGACTAGCACTTGAAAAATTACTGAAGCTAGTGTACTGGAAAAAAAATTTGGTTTGCCTTTGGCAAGATTTTTTAATAAAGTAAGTCAGCACTATTCTAACACAGGGTTTCTCTATGATTCAGACTGGTCAGAAAACTTTCAAGTTTCTAATACATTTGACTGAATTTAACTACGCAAAATTATTTTTCTTGAACTCCTTTCTGATTATCATGGATTTGGGAAATTAAGATAGACAGAGATAAGGGTGAGTATATTTTACCCACAGAAGGTACAAGTCAAGTGTTGAAAAGTAATGACACTGAGATAATATGCTCATACTGCTTCACTATTCTGATTAACTATTCATGATAAATATGAACATTTTTAAGACATCACAATAAAACCACTTCTTATGGGATCAAGGTAGTAGTATAACCATAAACCTTGTAATTAAAAAAACCATCTCAGCAAAAGAGAGTGTGCTACGAATCTATAAAATATTACTATAAGATTTAATAAAATATATTCATTATATAAACAATGTACCGCTAATTTGCAATTAAAATGTTGAAATGTGCAAAAACTTTTCCAAATCTCTCCAGAATTCTGCTGTTACAAGCTTCATACTTCTCAATCAGTGAATCATTTGAAGATCAACTTTCTCTAAAATTGCCACCTTCATAATAACTAGAAAGACACTTTATCCTGACATATTCCTCTTCATACTCCCAAACTAAGGAGGATTCCTAGTTGCTCATCTTGGGTAGAACCAATAACTTGGTGCACAAAATACAAAAATATGATGGTATATGAAATGCTCCTCTTTTTAAGCAAAGATAAGAAATGTTATGAATTATCTTCACATTTCAAAGAAGTAAGCAATAACATTCCACAAATGCTTCATGTTTGTCAGTGCACTAGGTGGCACTGGGATTGTTCACTGGTGTCTCAATCTCTTCCACCCCTTCCTAGCTCACAAAGTGACCAAGTCCAGTGAAAGAGTAAGTGATAATGACTTCACTAGAAATGAAAGAAGAAAGATATACCTGTTTTCCCTCTCTTGCTTTTTGGTCCTTAGCTATTGTAGCTAGAACAGTTGCAGCTTGTTCCCCTCCCATCACCGATATGCGAGCATTTGGCCACATATATAGAAATCTTGGACTGAAAAAATAATTATTAAACGTTAAGGTAAGACACTTATATTTCCTAGTGAAGAACTAATTCTCACTCAACTAAGTATATATTTTTATGCATGACAATTTTACAATATATAGGTTTTTTTAAAAGGTACATTAATATACTTCAATGCTTGCAGCATTATGTTTGAAAATGTAAAAATTCTGTTAATTTCCATTATTCAAACACCTTTTTTAAAAAAATTCTCTTTCTTGAGTCTCTTCAGCTCACATTCTGAAACCACACGAATTTTTCTCCTAAACATCCCAAATAACTTCAATGGTATCAGAAACCTTGAAAAATGAAATTTCAAAAAATCACATAAGTCCAAAGGGCCAACAAAAAAATCTTTAGGGATTATACAAACCTTACTCATAAAGGCTGACAGAAGTGAATAAGGAGTTTTTACATAAGCTGATATACTTTTCCTATGAATGCAAAATAAAGGACCAGCTTATACTGCCCAATGATTGTTTAACACTTTACAATTTTTCCTCCAAGAACTGAAATGGGAGAAAAGGATGTGAACAGGTTCACTGTTAGAAGGTCTCCTCTGTCACCCAATTCAAGGTGAATCATGAACCTCATCAGTCTAGAAATTTCAGGCTGTTAATTACTTTACTCACAAACATATTTATTAAGAACTCTTTTCTTTTCCAAACAGCACAATTTCTTCAAGAGTTCAGATGATTTTTAAGAACGATACTTCAAGGTTATGCTCTCTTAAATTATTTCTATCTGATGTCATAATCTGAAGCAAGACTTACCTATATGCTCTTCCACACATCCCATAGTTTCCAGCTCCATAAGAGCCACCGATAATGACGGTTATTTTAGGTACATTGGCACAAGCTACAGCAGTTACCATCTTGGCACCATCTTTTGCTATCCCTCCAGCCTCATATTCTCTGCCAACCATGAAACCTAAAGAAATACAACATGAACAAAAGGCTCACCAGCTTTATATTATAATACTGTGCCATATGTCATACTATGTGCTTCACAGCACACGCAGAAAGAGCTGAGCAGCACGGCCTTCACCAGCTGGCAGGCTGATTTCCAAACAGGCTGGAGATGTAGGTACTACAAAGCACACAAGAGGCAGTCTAGAACACAGCCCCAACAATTAACAGCAAAGTCTACAACAAAGTGAAACCTCAAAAACTTGATCTTACTCACCTGTAATATTCTGCAAAAACACTATGGGAATATTTCTCTGGCAACACAACTGGATAAAATGTGTACCCTTTGGAGAGAAGAAAAAGAAAAGAGTAAGCCATTAAAAGCTGGACAAGTGAAGCCATCACTACCAGCATTCTGAAGTCTGCTAAATCCTTCCACTGAGGTCCACGGTAGTATTTCCATCAAGAAGTGCTATACTACTTCTCCTTCAGCCAAAGTTAACTGCAAAACATTCATTCATTGTAGCAGAAGTCAGAGATCTCCAAAAACGTGTGAGACTATGGGTAAAACAGAAATTATATGCTTAAAAAGCATTACCACTAATACTGAAATGCTCAACTGCTATGACTCAGACAATTTGCAATTAAACCATGGACAGCGCCAGTGTGGCATCTGACATCGAGTTTCAATCGAGGAAATCAAGAAAGAGAAATCAAGACAGTCAGTCAGAAAAACACTTTCTGTACAAAAGAAAAGTATTCTCTAAAACAGGGAAAGGCCCATATATATTATCTACTCGTGGCCCTGCCAATTGATGTAACATTTTCTCCCTTTCCTGAAGGCAGATGCCCTGTCCCTATTTACAAGCAAATGACCAATTTCCTAGCAAAGTTACAAATAGTAGATTACAAGCCTCTGTTTCAACTAATCTAAATCAGTAACATCCCTTGGCCTATTTACACACTTGCTGGTAAACAAAACAAAACAAGGTTATGTAGCACAACAACTGATAAAACATCTAACCTCTTCACTATAGAAAACCTGCAAATGTTATAAAAAGAAAAAAGAGAGAAAAATAATTAAGTGTAATCTTCTTCAGAAAAACATGTAAATAGCACAGTGATGGTCAAGTGAAAAATGTGCAACAACTCATTACAAAAATGCAAGGGAAAAAAAAGGAGTACTGCTAAGGTATGTTGCTTACAGAACTAACATCATGGACAAAGGTTTCTCTAGAAGTGAATTCCCTTTTACAGTACTGATATGCCAGCAAAAGTCAGAAAATGAAGACTCCTTACATTTTCTTCATTGTTAGAAAAAACAAGTTGTAGCATTAAACTGTTAGAAAAATAATAAAAGTATTAGAAATACTGCAAGAGTTATTTTCTATCTGGAAATAATTGTTAAAACAAATGTCAGATAAAAAAATGTCATTTACTGCAGTGCTCCAAGATGGAAGTATTCCTTCAGCACATAAAACTCAATTTTGTGTATTATTTTATAACAGCAATAGATCCAGTAAAATTACTTCCTTGCTCCACCTCTCTCATCAGTGCTTCCTTTTTCCTGTATATTCTCAATACCAATTTCCTCACTGTTAGCTCAAGAAGCCTGTTAAAACGAAACTAGCATATATAATTGCTACTACAAAAAATCCAACTGACAGATGTTTCTTGAAAAAATAAAGAACTAAAGCAAGCAACACAGACCAAGGTAAACATTTTGCAATACCCAGATACTCTTTGTCACCATCATTCCCTCAAGTCCAAACAGTAAAGCACTGTTAATGGTAATAAAATCACAATATTCCTTCACACACAGCCTTTCATTCACAAAACAGGTATTTCAGCTCACAGATTTTGAGAGACTGCACATGTATTCACTCATTATTCTAAGCCAGGAGATGCTACAGCAAAGTATGAAAACTAGAACAACGGTAAACCAATGAACTGAATACAGGTTTTAGATTTTCCAGTTACTACAAAAACAGTGATGTGTTTTCTGTAGCACTTCATGGTCTAGAGGTTAGAAATACCCAACAGGGTATTTGATGTAATCAGGATGGACTTGTCTTGTAACAGATGTAAGTTTCAGGATATGCTATTTCAACGACATTGTATTCTCATGAATCCAAATACTGTTCTGCTGTTGGCCTATCTTCTTCACATCAGAAAAATCTGCTAACACTGTTCCTAAAATATGGTCAATTTTTTTTTACAGGTTATTAACAGCTTACACCTGTTTCGCATTTACATGAAAAACATGGAGCCAGTTCTCTTTCATTATTTAAAAAAGTTCTTCATCTCAAGAACAAGTTGCCCACCAGAAGTTTTGTTTCTCAATGGCAAAGAAGCTAATAATCTATCTATTTACCTTTTTTGCTGACTCTGAAAAGAGAACTCCATTGTTTCCAATAATTCCTACTGGGTAACCAAAAATTCTTGCAAATCCTAAAGGAGAGAGATTAATTTGTAAATTTCCATTTTTTTTTTTTTTATTTTTTAGCATATAAAGGTAACCCTTCCTCCTGGTAACAGAAACTGCTATTCTTCTGAAGATAAACATCATTAAAAATATCAGTGGGGGAGCCAGAATAAATCCAACTATAAAACCACAGAATACACAGAATAATCATATTTCTACTTACCCGTAACTAAAGTATCCCCATACAAGGCTTTGAATTCATCAAATCTACTTCCATCTACAATTCTAGCAATGACCTTGAGAAAAAATGGAAGAATAACATTAAATTCCTAATCCTTAAAGGTTTTTAATTTGTTTTGAAAGGAAGGCCATGATAACATACAACTTTTCCATTTAAAGAACACCAAACAGCACACCATATAAACAGCTGGGATGGCAGACAAAGCCTATTTAGTTTCTGAAGTGTGATTCATACACATGTTTGTAAAAAATGGAATTTCACGATTAAGAATGTTCTAACCAAACAGCTAACAGGAACAACGTTTTCCTGATTAGTTGAATTTCACAGAAAAACCTCTGCTTATACTAAACATAAATCAATAGCCTCTCATTTGTAAAGAAAAACACATATATACTCACGAGTCACTTTCTCAGAGATATGATTATTTTTAGACTTGCTTGAGTTTGCAACATACAAAAATAATGAAGATCTGATTTGAGGTTTTTCTGTGATGCAAAGGAGCCATTTTTTATAAATACAGATCCACTGCCAGCAAGACATTTGACAGAAGATATTTATTTCAACTTTAAAAGAACATAAATCCAAACTATTCCAACTTTTGAGAGCGAAGTATGAAACTCAATGAAACTGTTAATCTCTTTTTTCCCTTAATGCAAAGCAAATCCTAGTAATTTCTGCCAAATATTTTAACACAGCTACATATTAAGGCTCTTCCTAAAATATATACTTGGCTAGTAGTGAAAAAGGCTCTGAATGTGAGATATGTGTGAAATATGAGAAAGCATGTTGGCTCAGATGAAGGTGCCAAGGCAGATAATTACACTAGACCTGCAGTAGAATACAATAGTCTTTATATGCAGTTGGGAGAAGGCTCAATTTGGTGTGCTTATACTCAATAAATACTTAAACAATTCATCTTTCACAGGACTGACAGAAAAAGAAATCCATCACATCCCTGGGCAAGTCTGTAGAGTGCTTTGCCAAGGAGGAGCTCCCACTTATGTCAGCTTTTACAAAATGGTACCCATCTCTCATCCTTGGTCATCCTTCTTAAAAGTATAACAAAAAACTTTTCTATTTGCAACAAGTCACTGCTATCACAATGGATCTGCTGGACAAAAATATAAAGAATTAAGTACCCAAATCAGGTATTATCAATTATGACAATATAAAGAGCGATTTCCTGCAAGAAAATGGGTGTATTTATATGTGGGCATATGGATTTTGCATTAACGCTCGTACCTCTTTGACATCAAAATTTCTTTTTAGCTGGTCACCAACTATTCCATATATTTCATCAGCTGGAAATAAAGGCTCTTCTGATGGTTCTATAGTCACCTATAGCAATTTAACAAAACAATTTACACGTCAGCTGACATAATGACTTAAAAATTCAGACAACAATTAATTTGTCAACTTCTTTGAGCACAGACTTCTCTTCACCAACAACATCAAAATGCCCATACTGGCTTGTCATTTTGCATAAAGATCAAGTTTCCTAAACTGAAGGTTGATTACAGTTTCTCACTTGCTGTCACCTTATTCCTACTCCGGCATATATCTCCACAAGTGCTCTACTTCTTCCATGTTATAAAAAAATTAGGCACGTCCTCTTAATTCCCTACTTTCTCGCCATGCCCTCTAAGGCAGGCAGTGTTCTGAAAAATGGGAGAAGATTTTGTCTCACAACTGAACATAACATCTTGCTTTCCTTGAGCTTCCATTCACCCTCGGGTATCTCCTACTAAAATAAAATAAGGCAATTCCACCCCCAGATACTATTCATTCCATTTACTACAAAGAGTTCTTAAATCAATACTATTCATTTCATTGGCAAGATTTAGGTCTGGCCCCTTGGTTTTCAACTCCTTAATAATCCCAGAAAATGTCTATTCAAAAAGATGCTTTAGCAGGTATCTGATTTTAAGTCCATAGAAAATATCATGTGGGTTTAAAATTAAATTAAGTATCTTGCTAAGACTGGATTAATCTGGATTAAAAAGTGGAGTTCTATGACTCTGAAGCACTCTTCTAGTTGCTTCACTCTTGCATTTAATCCCAGTAGTTTTATTTGGAATAACACAGCAGGAATGCAATTGCGGAACTGAAGCATCAGAGAAATCTTTAAGGGCAAGAAACATAACTTCCTTTTTCAAATGTGTAAAGTCATAGACAAAAATATGTGTTCTATGAAACAAGTGTTATATCAATCAGGCAGAGAAAAGCATTCCTAATTTCAACAAGGCAGTGTTTGCAGACTCTATATACTTACATCTACTTTCTTCTGGAGATTCAAACTTCTTACAACTTTCCTTGCCAGATGAAGTGCATGATTATCATCCAAAGCATAATGATCTGTTACACCAGATTTTCTGTATATAAACAACAATAGCAAGATGAATACTTCAGGGGAAAAATACACCCCATAAATCGGGCAATGAATATTTGAAATTTAAAAGCTTCTAAGACCTTGAAAATACAGATGCAACAATTCAGCTCTCTGTGTTTTATTATGGAATTACTTTAAAAATAAAACACATGCCTGACCTTTTCTTCAAAATAATACACTCAAGTTATCAGACACAAAATAAAATAGCAACTGTAGAAAATAAAAAATCCAAATGACAATATAAAATGTAACAAGCATTGTTCATATGCAGTGAAAATTCATTTCAACTATAAAGAAAAACATGCTTACAAAAATTGCATGAACTGCCCTTCAAAGTAATTCTTTATTTACTTCAATTTGAAGTAACAAATAAGCATTTATTATACAGCTATACACAACTTACTGTGCAGTAATACCTAACTTTGTTTATTATTAATTGCAGAACTTGAAAATGCACCTATTTTTTGTGTTTGATGAGAAGTATTTTTTTTACAAAAATCACAAATTACTTTGATCTTGCTTGTAGGGAATTCTACGTGGCAGTAAGATTCTGCAAAATGTATTATCTTTCTCAATACATATTATTCTATTAACACTCAGTATTAAAGTCCTCCATATTCTGCATGATGCAGTACACTAGACATGTGAGTACTTTAAAGCAGTAAAGGAAGGAAAAAAAGGAAGGAAAAAAAACTAGAGTAACACAATGTAACTGTGACATTCTAACAATGAAACAATCAGCATCAGATACCAACACAGAAGTAATTTTCAAAATATAGACACAGCTTAAGAAAGATCTAAAATCAAAATAAAATAAAATAAGGGAAGGGCAGGGGAAGGGGAAAGGGAAAGAGGAGTCTAAAATATGGAAGAAATTAACTCTGAGAAAATATTTCTTTAAACCTGCAGTGAAGATCTGCCCCTCCAAGATCCTCTGCTGATACCTGTTCACCTGTTGCTGCTTTAACCTAAAACAAGAAAAGGAAAATGAGCTTCACAGTTGACATTTGTCTTGCATTAATATTTAGACTATCTTAGGTACAGTAATAACAGAGATCTTTGCAAAATGCTTCTTCACTGATCATATTTCCCTGTTTACCCTCCCTCAGAGCACCAAAACATGACAACACAGAATCTTGTAAAACATACTTCTTTTTCTTTGACTTTGCACGCTTATTCGTGTTAATATGTAATTTTTATTTACAAAGATACTCTCCACTGTTCTACTTACTGCTGTGTCACTCATTTCTGTACACATCCTTCAGATTCATACACATGCTTTTTCATAAAGATTTTCTCAGCACTTAGTATGAAATTTCAAATGGGATATTTCCATGCATTGCTTCAAGCAAACAATACCCCACCTGAAACTCCTAGGATTTTTCAATTTTGCTTTCTCTACATAAACACTTCTGTGAATTTTAACTTGTTCATTTTAATATTAACCATAGAACAACTATTAGAAGTTTTTCTTTTCTAAACCTTCCAGTAAATACACAACAATTTAGTAACAATAATTTTCCTTAAAAGAGCATATCAGTGGCATGTAACTACTTGGGTCAAGCACAATGTCTCCACAAAAGTACCTGGACAGCCCAAACCAAAGCCTAGATCTGTATAATCTTAGACCTGAAAGGGTCATTTAAGAGTGAATGGTCTCCTTCTTACAAGAAGACAGTATCATTTACTACTGGGGTTAAAAAAAACCCCAGAAGATTTCTTGAGGCATTTCTACTCTACAGTAAGTGCTTTGAAAAGAATTCCTTGAAAGCTGGAGAAACCATTATCCATCACCCACAGAGTACAGAGGCAGAGTACAAGCAAAGAAAGGGAAAACTATTATCATTTCCAAAACAGATTTCAGTTTCCAAGTCTCGTATCTCAAAATGAAACACACTGGTAATTTTCACACACACACACACACTTTCAAACTGTCAACTTTGCCAATTTAAGTATAGATATTTCTTCAACAGTGAATTTTTGCTTTGAAATTTGAATTACCCATGGAATATGAAGGTGAGGCATACTAAATAATGCAAAGTTTCTGTCAGAGACATAATTAACTTGAGTCTTCATTAAACAGCGAACATAAGAAGATACTTTTAAGAGAAGTGAGGAAGATTTCTTCACTGAAAGACTTCTTCATTGGAACAGACTAGTGGCTGAGTAACCATCCCTGGAGGTACTTAAATGCCTACAGATGTGGTATTTAAGGGTTTAATGCACAGTTTAGTGGTGCATTTGGCAGTGTGAGGTTAATGGCCAGACTCAATGACCTTTAGGGTATATTATAAGATAAGTGATTTTACCATTTGATTATATGATTTTATTCTATGATTCTATGGAATAACTACATACATCTGTCATTATGGAACCAGTTATAACATACTATTAACTACTCCAGAACTTGGCACAAAGCTGAATAGTGCAATGATTTCCATTGGAACAGAAATCCAGAGACTTTTTATAAAATATTTTACAAAACTGGCTGTTTTATTTCTCCACAGAGGTGATGTTTTCCTTCTCCAAATCACAATATTGGACCTGTGGACTCTGTCTGTCACCATGTGAGATTGCAAAGTTTAACTCCTCTGCTTAAAGCAGGGTCAACCAGAGAAGGTTGCTGATGACCATATTTTGACCATGAGTTTTGAATAACTCAAGAATGGAGACCCCACAGACTCTCTGGACAACTTAGTTTGGCATGACCATCCTTGCAGCAAATATCTTCTTGCAACTAAACAGAACTTCCTGTATTTCAGTTTGTGCCTGGCAGCCTCTTGACCCATCACAGGGTACCCAGAGGGTACCAATAAGAAGTTTGGCTCTACTATCTTTACTCCCCCTTGCAAAGTATGGATAGATTCGCTCTAAGACATGTTTTCACCAGATTGAAAAGTCTCATCTCTCTCACACCCTCTTCATTTTACAGATGCTCCACTCCATCATCTTCACGGAATTTCACTAGCTCACTCAGGCTTATTCTGGAGCACCCAGAGCTGCACCCAGCAGCCCAAATGTGTCTTACTCTGTCAGAGAGGGTAAGAACAAGTATTTGCTCCATCACTTTTCCAGATACAGAAGTGGAGCAGAGCATTCTACAATCTGTAGTTTTAAGTAACAGTGAAGGTTACTTAAGAGTTAGTGGCTGAAGTTACTTTAAAGTTCATTAAATTCTAACAGACTGTAGGTAAAAGCCTCAACAACACATGTGGGCATTTTCTGAGAAACACCTGTTCAAGGTACTTCAGCTAGAAATTATTAAAAGAAATAAACATAAACTTTAGCTATAACATGCATTTTCCACCACAGATGAGGCCAAGATGAGGCCAGATGAGGCCCACATTTTATGTGGGAAAGTCCCCAGTACATAAATATACATGAATTTGAAAAACTTATTCCCTCTTTTTACCAACTTTTTTTTCACCTCTGAGCACAGAAAGTAGCAGATTTTCCCTCAGGAAGGAAAAATCAGAAGTTTCTGGAACAAGAGCCTATAGGTCTACATGACATCCTGAACTACTTGGCAGTACTGCCAAAGATGAGGATACAAATACTCCACTTGAGAAAATGCAGTAGAATGGCCCTGAATATTACTGAGCTGTGACACTTGTCCTCTTCTACCGAGATCTGTCTGTTCATGAAGTCATTACTCCTCACCTTTCCAAAAAAGGAGGGCAAGAAAACTTCCACTTTAGACAGTGGACTGTACCTACAATTCACTTCTTTCTTATCATACGCATCTCAAAACTAATCAGAAGTAACATCAGGGATTTTTCCTTTTTCACTTCCTCAGGAAGTTTTGTTTTAGGCAGGTAAGCAATAAAATCCAATACTATTTTCTTCATATAGGAAAGAGATTTTTGGGAAACAGCTTGCTCAATAATGGCTACAATATCTGCTACAGCATGGAATGGGAGTTGCTATGGGAGTCTGAAGTAGTTTTGATGCTTAGAAGAAGGCAAGTAGAATATTTTCAGTGAGAATATGAAAAGCTGTACAGAACAGAAAGGCTGACAGGTGGAGATAATAAAGTTTGATCTATAAGCACAAAGATAAGGATCATTACATCTGCAGGTTGCTAAGAAACAAATTAAATTGGAGGATAGCTGTGAAATTGTCCTCTGAAAATGGGGAAAGATTTTAAAACTTTCTAACTTCACAACATCCTTGCAGTCACCGACTTGCCTAGTCAAGTCCTCCCCTTGAGGCCTGACTCGGGTCATCCTTTTCCAGATGTCTATCCTGGCAAAAGTCTCATGTTTAACATCTCAGTGGCACACACATATGATCTAAATGGCCTTGTGCTGTTAAATGATTACCATTCCCAGAGAACAAGCATCTGGTTCTCTTTTTTTCATCTTCCAAGCCAGCTTTCTGGATCTGGGTATTAGATGTCTTACTGAAAACCTTTTGAAAAGGTTCGTACTTGGACAGCTCAGGTGTTCCTGCAACCAGGGCAGTTATTCTCAGTTATAGTAACGAACCAACTAACACTCTGATGTACAAAGTTCATGTCTTTCATCACACTAGTTTTCTAATCTCAAAGGAAAGATGCACGAATCACATGTTACTCACTCAACTAATATTATTCTCAAACAGTATCTTCATTCAGGTTTATGCTAATTTTCAACAAGAAACTCCAAATATCTAAATTACAGTGACAAATTTATAGAGAATTACCTAATTTTGAGGAGAATTTGTCTATGTTTACCTATAAACAAGTGGAAAAACACTAATACAAGATAAAAAGGAACAGAAACCTAGGTAGGACATTTGAAACAATTACTGTCAACAAAATTCTAACAACAAAATCCTAATGAGCAATAAATAAATTACCA